>VXAU01005175.1:734938-867003 GCA_013399695.1 Formicarius rufipectus
TTTTTTGACAGTTAGAGTGAAATATACTGTTATGTGGAATAATTGCCTGCATTGAAAAAAGACTTCACTCCCCAAAGGTACATTTAAGAGCCACTAAATAGTTAAATAATAGATAGCTGGTACAGAATGCATAGGTTTTTACTTATTCTCAAAGGCAGAGGCAAAGCAAAAAATGTTGATGTGGGAGAAGGAGGTAGGACACAGGTCTCCTCTGCAGGAAAAACTTGGTCCTCTCTCCTGCTCTTTCTGGGGTTGCTTTGCCATTGCTCCCCCACAGTTTCCCCTTTTCCTTGGTTGAAGTTGATTAAAGAGTTCTAATTTCTATTTCAATCTATTTTATGCAGCACTTGTAAGATGCCCAGATCCTCCAGTTGGCATCTACACACAACTGGGAAAAAAGCACCATCATATGGCTGCTAATTTGTGCTTCCAAATTGAAGGTTTCGATGTTTGGTTAAGATGCAATTAGTTGAAAATGAGGCATTATGTACCAAAATCCCCATGTCAGCTTGGAAATTTAAGCTTATGATGAAGTAAGACATTTTAAAATTGAAGTTACGGCTGCATTTTCTCTTCCTCTCCAGAACAAACATGTGTTCATAATCTTTTCTATTTATTATTTCTTAACACACAATAGCAAATTAGGTCCACATGAGCCTTTTAGAGAAATAAAACCAGATCATAACTGATTTGGCCCAGAGCCCATTTTGCAATCTGCTGGTTTAAGCAGTGTGACCCTAAAAATACGGGTCAAGCTAATTACAGCTGCTCAGAAATCCAGATTTTCTGAACTAGGTCCTGCCTGCCAGCCTGAATGTTGTATTTAAAACTCACACTTCGAACAAGGACTTGAACTGAGAAAGTCTAGTAGCAAAGCCGTAACTTCTTGGTTCTTGACTCTGTGCTACCCAACTTCCCTCCCTCACAGGGTAGTTAAAGATGACCCACAAGTTAAGATTAAACTGGCTTCTAGACATTTTTTTTTGTGAGCTTGTGGCATAGGATCGGTGTCATTGGGTCCCAAAGCTATACTGCAGGTGGCACAACATGTCTGTATGTGACCTGAGCTGAATCCATGCACCAGTCCTAGGAATCAGGACCAACTTCAGTGTATGTTAGGGTATCAATAGACACTTTCAGAAGTGAAGACTTCTACCTTAATCTGGTATTAAGTAACAGCATATCAGAACTGAAAAGGCATATGGAAGGATATGAAAGATAAGACATTCATTTTATAAGACATAAAGTGATCTGTGAGTCAGTGGTGAATTTCAATTTCACACTTTGTCACTTGCTTTGTCAGTTTGGGCATATCCCTTTGCCTTTAGTTCTTCTGCCTCCCTAGGTGTGAGATAAAATGAATACATCACCAAGTACATGACAGAATTAAGCTCTTAATTTTATAACCCAGGAAAGAGATACCGTACTCTTCTCATAGAGTCTGATTGGTATTTAACTAGAAGTTGTGTTCTTTCAACCACAGTGGGTCAAGTTAAATGAGTTCCACTTACGTCCATAGTCATTAAAAAGGCCAGTTACTGTGTTAATCTAAGAAATCACCAGCAAGTCCATGAGCAAGTTCTGCTGCTGAACAGGCCTTTTCCTTCTCACCTAATTTCATCCTTAGTGCACACACCTGGAGGTAGAGAGCTGTGTATACAGCTAGTACCTTAAAGGAAACAAAGCAGAATGTTATTAAGCAAGGTAAATATGAGCCGGAAAAAAATCTGATGGTAATCAATTGAAAGTCCTTGAAAGATTGGTTTTTTTTCTTTATTTTTTTTCCTTATTTTTTGTATGGAAGAAACTTTATCTCCAACCTGGTTAGAATCCTTGATCCAGTTTTAAATTAGAACTTTTAACTACTTTTACACTCAGTAAACAAACACTCCAAAACCTCACTTATGTGCAGAATACTTCATTCTTGAAATATTGTACTGTTCCTAACATTACATTTACATAAAGCTGTTCACTTTCAAACAATATGATTAAAAAAGCCAAACAAAGGGGAGGAGAAAGTTCTGACTTGCAGAAACAATCCCAGCTGGCTGTTCTAGGAATGATCTTCAGAATTAGCTCATTATTTATTCTTGGTGCACTCCACCAATTAAACAAACAGTTTTATATATAGAAACTGGGATGGGCTTAGCTTACTTTTCCAGGGTCATTTCCAGAGCTGTGGACACTGAGGATGTGCAGGCTCATGTTACCCAACCCAGCAGGTTTTGTGTGTCTGGTTGGGGATGTGACATTACACAGGAAAGCTGACAAGGAAAGGAAAGTCAGAGGGTCCTGGTAGATATGAGTTGAAATTCCTCTGTTTAGGTAAAAATGCATGAGTTATTCAAGCCACTAGAAATATGTCAGGGATCCCTAAGGAACTGATGGGACTGACAAAAACCCCAAACCACTACATTTTAGCATCAACAGCACTCTCTGGAAAAAAATTCAGATCACATAGTATGTGATTGTTCAAACCTTCTGTCAAGTAAACATTGAAGTGAAAAAGTAAAACATGATCATGACTTGTGTCAGCTAGTGTTGTGCAGCATAATGCCAATATTGAAACCCCTAATTTATTGTAATAGTTACATGAACTGTAGTACAGCAGATTTATTGCTGCATTTCAAGGTTTGGTTGAGGCATCTTCACTGTCCTAAAGACTATTTGAATAGACAGTATCTCATGCACCAAGATTTGCACCCGACACGCCTTAAGGATTTGAGGTATTATTTCATATTTGGTGTGGCAGGACTTTTCTTGAGGGATCTCTAGATTTTTGCTGTTGTGGTGTAGCTGCAGGTGACCTGAACATTTACATCCTGGCCAGCCCTTGTTGGGAGTGTCTGCTCCCTTGCAGTCAGACTGCAAGCATTGGAAGGACATTGTGTGAGCTGCCGAGAGTGCATTGATACTCTTCCAAATGCATCTGTAACCAATGACTCAAGAGGATTACAGGGACTTTAGCAGTTACAATCATGTAATAGTTTAACACAAATATATACTGATTTTAAAGGCCATAGTTCTTCCCAACACTTCACATTCAGAGTTTTAAGATGAAGCAGAACAAAGCATACCTTCACAATGGGAAGAGCTGGAGAGGGGGACTTCATTAAAGAAAATTTAGATGAAAGTAGGAGACATAGTGTTAATATTTTTGCTGTTGCAGATCTTCCAAGTCCTGATATAAACGATTAAGCATAGAGTAAGGGTTTTTGCAGGATTTGAGAACTTACCAGTCATATTACTGCAATCTATAAAAAGAGTTATGAGGTATATAGGCCACAAGAAATTTTGCAACTTCTACTGTGTCTAAGATTCTGAGAATTTTGTGACACATAAAAAATGTTTTGAAAGTTCTCAAGGGTGGGAACCATTTATAAAACAAACTGATGATGATTTTATTGTTATCTCTATTTGGACTGATTTTAATCTGTGTAAAAAGAAATCCAAGACACGTTGCAAGGACTGCCAACCTGCTGTGTGATGTGCCTCAAGTTTGGGACCAAAATGAAAATTAAATACATTTTTTTATACAAGCCCCTGCATATTAACCACTGGACAGTGCAGCCAGTCTTGCAAAGAACTGTTTGATGCACTCAGTAGACATCACAAATTGCCACAATATTAAGGCAGCATTCTTGAAGGCAAACAAATGTAGGAAGACTGCTTTATAGCAGTTGTGGATCAAAATAATTTTGCCATGCTTTAAGAGAAAAATTACACCAAAATTAGCTCATTTTGATATATTGCAGCAACATGTTCTGTTTAGGCAACAAATCACCATAGCAGTGTAGTAGCCCTGGTTACCCTAAGTTCAGTGAGACCAAAGAATTCATCTCTCAGCTAAGTATTGGCTGGCCAAGCTAATGAACAGTTCTTCCCTGTTTTCAAGGCTGTGTCTGAGAACATTTCTTCCTATTAATTTATTGCAGAGAAGCTGCAAAACACAGATCAAAACTCAAGTGAAAAAACGGTCCTCCTGTTTGAAGTCTGAGAGATGGACTCCTAACATTTTGTACTCAAAAAATGGCACTGAAACTTTAAAACACTTGAATATTTCCTTTTACAACCTTATCAAAATATTTAGTCAGTCATGTACATTCTCTCACTCTGGCCTTTGGAGTAAATTGCCCCCCCCAAACTTGCTGGCTGATTTGAAGAATAAAATACAAGGGAAGATAATAGTGCTAAAGTTCCTCTTAGTTCCCTCTTATTTAGTATCATTTTTGATGGACACTGCCAGTGTTTCCTCTGGAGCCAAGGAGAGGAGAGCAGCTCAGAATTACCTCTCAACTACACTCTGGGTCAAGTCTCACAGTGACTCTCTGATCCCATTTGGAGGGGCTGGTGGGAAGTGGGAACATATAAATGTCCTTTTTTGTTAGAGGCTTTGGCATCATTCTGTACCACATGAATCACACAGCCTTCCACAAGTTAAACTTCAACCTTGATTTAAAATAAACCAACAACTTCAGGTTACAAGGGATGTGACAGTTACACATTACTAACTTCACCAAACTTGCTGTTATCACAACTATTAATTTATAAAGGTTCTTAGTGTTTAATTCTTCCCCCCATATTATTTCTTGTGGTTTCAAGATGAACTTAGAATGAACTGGAAATAAAAGAAGTGAGAAATATAATTGACAGATACAGATTCTTGCCTAGGCTGCCAGCCCACTGTGTAACTGGGTATTAGAATATCGAGAGGAAGCTTTGGAAAGGATGACTATAGAAAAAAACAGAAAACTGCAAACCAAAAAACCAGCAAAAAAAGTTGCAAATGCATAGACTGTCAGTGAGTTTTTTATTTCAGTGCAAGAAGGTAACTCACAGTTAAGAAGATATTAACAACATCATATGAAGTATATAAGGGGTTTATTCTTAGCTTGATTCTGCAAATATCCAAAATTCTTTTGTCAAGAAAGAATGAATATGTGAAACAATTTATAATTACAAAGTGTTACAAAATACTGGAGCAATGGTCTCTGAACTTGCTGATTTATGACCCTACTTGCATTTCTTAAAATCATGTATTTTAGAAAACAGATCAACTGAATATTAATTTAATTCAGGTTATCTTGGAGTAAGGGCTGAGGGGAACTTTATCCTAAAATGGTCCTTTATATGAGAGGATGCAGACCTCGCTAGCACCCAGCTCATGGAGCCTGAACTACAGAGTGCCAATTCAAAGCCCATACAGGACAAGTTTCTTTAACAACCCTCAATTACATTTTTTATGCTGCTTGGCATATAATTGGATCAATTTAATAGCTGTTTTTTGGGGGAGATGTTTGCTTTTGGATTCTATTCCAGTAATAGATTTGGAATTCTGGATGACTAAGGAAAGCTTTAGAGACAAGTATTTTTATTTTTAAAAATTAAGTTATTTGTGGTTATACTATCACTCTGCAAATGAGAAAGCCTCACAATCACAACAACCTCACATTTAAACTTCCCTGCTTTCTAAAAGAGTATTTTTTACTGTATAGCTGCATATTTTATGGATTTCTGGCCAAATGGTTTACATTTAAGTTTTGAAAGCAATCAATCCAGCTGGTACTAGAAAAGCCTTACTTTCCATGTTCATGCAGAAGGTTGAGTAAGTTTGGGTTTGATACTGCACAGGGACAATGTGGCCAGCAAAAGGGCTCCTTGGCAGTTGCAGCTAGAAACTTATTTCCCAATAGCAGGTGAACCCCACAGGTTTCACTGCTGAGTGACTTGGAAACAGAGACTTGGTCTGGGAATAAGAAACAATCTCAGACACTCACAATGAAGACAGCATGGTTTTTTAATACAAAACCACAAACTTAAAACATCAAGCAGTGACAAGACATACAATATGCTGTGACTATTGAAAAGAACACCCCAAGGCCAGGATTTTCATTGTTCACCCCACTGTGTGTTGTGACTCCATCCAGACAGAGCCTTGCCTTGGTTATTTCAGGGTTAAGTGGTTTCAGGACACAAGACCTGGTCCACCTTGGTGCACAATCTGGACCTACTGCCCCAGAAGGACAGAGAACTGGCAACTGAACATAATACAGTGAATTGCCAAAGCACAGATAGCAATAATAACATACAACGTTACTAATGTGTTTTTTTTTTAAAGAAAAAGACAAATCTTGCAGAGAGACATAAAAGAGCTTTACAAAACTTCCACATATAGGAGCAAAAGGCAATCTCATTAAAATATTTAGCAAATAATTATTTAATTGCATTATGTATCTACCTAGCATACAACACAAAGCTTCTACTTTATCACCCTTTATATACCCTTCATTCTCACCCCATACAAGTCTATACAAAAAGCCACAAATGTCACTGACAGAGCTGAGGCAGTACCTGTGAAAAAAACCAAACCCACAACTCATGGAGCATCCAATGTCTATCCTCAAAGGTTGGTCAGCTGCCCTGTTCTGAATCAGGCTCTAAAGGCCATGCACTCAGGACAGTTACAAACTCACCTTGATTTTCTGTTCTCTTGGCACATTACAGGTATTCTCAACCCTGATCATTTCTGACAATATATGTCTGAATAAGCAAAAGTCTCATGGAAAGACTTCTTTTTGTATTAAATAAATTAGAATATAGGGCAGTAGAACCCCTGGATTATAAATCACACATTAAAATAAAAATGTTCTGATCTCAATACAGACAAATGAAAACCAACATAATTAATCAATTTTAATCTTATTGTGGATGTATTTAATACTGAAATTTGCATCTGCAGAATTTGTCACAGCTCACCCCTAGAATACAAGTTAATAATTCATAGTTCACACTTAAAAGGCACAGTAAACATTAAACCTGAAAGTGCACAGCACAGATTTTACTGAACCTGAACACAGAAAATATTTTCTCCTTTCATGAAGGAGATACTTTTGATTCCCATTAGAATTATATAAATACATGTGCAAGTCATAGATAAGTTTGTAAATAGTAAATGTAAATACATTAGCACAGAATGACACTGGACCAACCCTTTTGGCAATGGTAGTTTGTTACTGCAGAAGTTAAATGCAGAATATATAATTTAATAATGAACACGTTCACCAACTACCAAGTGAAGAAAAACTTCTCCCTCCTTTATGCTACACAGAATGCTAAAATTCTTATCTTCTAGGTGACAATGGACTACTTGAGACATTAAAATGCAAGTGCAAGTGAACACAGAAAGAAGCCAATGTTGAAAGAACTATCAACAGTTTTGGAAAACCTTGCTTAGAAAACTATTGCATTTTATGACAGGAAACACGCTCTGGTATAAAAGAACAGTGCCCATGGTATCCCCAGATTTTCACTTTCCAGTGACGTGAAAGAGCTATCAAAACTGATTAAAGAAACAAAGAAGTATAAGTAAGGCACACTGAGAACTCAGGATCTCTATACAGTCCAGAACAAAGGAATGCACTTTGCAAAATCTAGCAAGACAAACTTGTACTGACTTTGGGATGTCAAAAAATGTAAGCTGCAGTAAAGTAAGTAAGCAGAATGTAGAGCATAGCAGATAACTGTATCTTACTGTGACAAAGGCATATGATAATTCTAAAATTCAGGGTTCAGTCCAAGTATATTTTCCTAAAAAAACTCCTGAGCAAAGACCACAATGTATTTCAAATAGTTCCATCACTGTCAATCAAAAACTGGCAGATTCCAGAGAGTGACATTTTGAAAATGGCAAAAGCAAGGTGACATATCATCCATCAAAACATGGTACATTTTTAGCTTTAACAAGGCATCACAACTTTCATAAGAAAACACCTTTATCAAGTAACCTTAACACTTCATTCTTATGAACTTGGTGAAAAACTTAATTTAGTTAATTCAGTGGTATTATAGAACTCAAGTGCTTTAGAGAGAATAAAAATCATTATTTCACTATTAAATATATTTAGTCCTTTTGAAACTTGCCTTCAGTATAAATTAACTCACATTTTAAAACTGATGGAACAGCATTAGCAAGAAAGAGATGGTTATCTTGGAGGAGGCATTTATTAAAATACTTCATGCATTTGCCAAAGTCCTGTGCCAGAAGAGCTTATCTGTGCTCTGTGTTGAACAATGGCATTAGTCAACTTTTGCTTTTGCCTTTGGCCAGCGCCTCTCTGTAGGTGAGGTGAATGAAGTCGAAGAGTTGCGAGGCATTGGCAGCATTGCCCAGGATCTCGGCGAGCTCCTCCTTGGACAGCGTGACCAGCTCTGCAATGCTTTTCACGTGGTTCATGAGGGCACGGCAGTTCTTCGCATTAACACCTGGCATTTTCAGCAGGAAGTCCTGAGGCCCAGGGTTGTACCTGTCGGCCTCGGGAAGGGTTTCCGAGTCAGCGGTGACGGCCATGGCCGTTTCTGCATTGGGCTGGGGGTGGTTTTGTTTCAGCTCCTCGAACAGCTCCGCAGTCACGTGTGGAGAGGGGCACCACAGGATGCGCAGCTTTGGGAAGTGCAGCGTAAGAAGGGTTAGTTTAGAAGTAACATCATTACTGGAGATTTCCTCATGCAGAGACCCTCGCGGGATCAAGGAGAATGGTTTGTTAGGATCAAACTCAATCAGGAGAACTGGTCGCTTATAGTACCGGCACATGGAAACGCACTGGGAATACAGCCTGCCGTTGTTCAAGGAACTAATCAGGTCGCTGACGCTTTTCCGCTCTACACAGATATCAGGAGTCAAAATATAATCTCCAACTTCCAGAGTGACAGGCTCAATGTCAATCCCACGACGGTGAATCAGTGATGGAAGCTCACTGCGGAATTCCCGCATATCCACGATTATAGTTTGCTGAACATCCTTCTGTTCCTGTCCACCTAAAGAGCAAAATGCATACAGTTATCCCCAGACTTGTGAGCTCCAGCTCCAGTTGTATAATTTCAATGGGTGCTGCCAATGCTTCTGTAATGGATGGACTTCACATCTCAAATTACACCTCAAATTCCACAGTACAATAAATCCAGACTTCATTTAATTTTCAGTTGCCTAATTATGTACTACAGTTTATGGAGCACGCTCTGCAGTTTAACAGAGCTGCCACGCTACCTGCTTAAGCTTTGAGCACGTGACAATGAAATGCATTAAACTGTAGATGAAAGTTATTTAAATGAATCAGGAAAATCTGTAAAAAATTGCCTGCAAAACAACATAATAAAGCTGATCCTTTTTATTTCCAGCCATTTCCTACAGATATATGGCATTTTATTCTAGGAGTTATATGTTGGCCTCTATAGATCTTCAAAAGGACACATGAAGAGACTGCAGCACCAAGGCCACAAAAGATATAAAAGCAAAGATTACAGAACATATGATAAAGGAGAGCAGAATTACAGAAACAACAGCAAAGAAAAATGGGCAGAGCTGTAAAGGGAAAGGCATAGTATACCTGTCAGAGGAAAGGAGCAAAAACATGGTTAGAACTGCAGCAAAAGAAAAAGGCTATTTTATTGTAAAGAAAGTGATCAAAAACACAATCTGCAGTTGTTTACCCAGGCAATCGGTTTTGCCAAGATGAAAAGAAGTCCCCAACATTTACTAGCTCAAGGACAACACTGCCTTTGACTATGTGAATACTTCAGCGTCTGTGTTTTAATTTCTCTCCCTACAAGCAGCACTGGAGAGTCTCATACCCAACAAGCTGCCTAGAAACAATCCAAGTGGTATCTGTCTTAATGGTAAAATCCTCCACCAGTCTGTATTGATAAAGAAAACCACAATTCACTGTCACCGGGAAATAATGTCTCTTTACCATGAAAGCTGCAGAGCCAATGTCCATGTCTGTGACCCAGGTGTCTGTGACCCAGGTGCTCTGGGTGGGACTCAAAGTGCAATAGCGATGGTTTTTTTCAGGAGCTCCGAGCTGAGGTCTAACCCCAGCCCTGCTCACCTGCTTTGCGTGTGTCGGCAGCAACTCCAGCAGGTTTAGCGTCTCTGAGGAGGTCTAAGTTTGTTTCATCTCGTCCTTCTCTTTCTTCAGGAACAACCATGCTGGCCTTCTCTCTAAGGAACCACAAACAAACACACATTAAAAACCACAAATATATGAGAAAAGTAGATCAAATTAGTTTAATACTTTTCATCCAGGTGTAAAATTATATAGAGTCTAATATTAATTGCAGACCTGATCAGAAATGCAGTTAGGCTTTCCTGCTTGTTGGGCTAGACGCTGTATTTCTATTTCAACTATCAGCACTTTTTAGCAGCTGATTTTTTTATTTTTAGAACTTCTCAGAGCATAATAAACAAAGGAACTAATGACTAGGAATAGCACTATAACTTGGTGAGAAGAGACTGTCAGTGAAAATACTCTAAGTTTAAGGAAATAATTAGTTTCCCCAATTGACTTAGGTTATAAAAGCCTTAGGAATTATCTTACAAGAAATGTTACCTGTAGACAAAAACACAATTACACAAATGAAATTCACAGACAATTAGGGAAAAATCCAAGTGGTGCTGTTCAGCCTTTGAAGTTTAATATTAAATTCTCCATAAATAATAAATAAAATAGGTTTTGTTTCAATGGGGAAGTTATCTTCACATCTGAAAAACTGTTGAATTAAAAGTTTATTTAAAGCCTTCACACAGTTAAGGACTTCACTCCCTTTAACATATTAGCCTATAAAGGAATTACATGAAACACTAATAATAAAGGCAGTTGAACTCATTGTGCTACCGAATGAGTTTTTCGAAGGCCTCCTTCTCTTTCCTCAGAGCTGTGAGGTAGCGCTGCTCTTCTGTGGAGCCCCCATATATGAGGAAATAAACTCTGCAGATATAAAAGAAAAAAGAAAAACCTCACAAAATGTCCTATTAAGTTAAAAACACCCACAACCCATATTTAAGATTAGTAGCCTGACAAGTTAGTGAACAGTATATTAAATGTGAAGCTTTTTATATTTTTAATTAGTCTGTGAGATTTATCCATAAAAGTGAGTTTTGCAATGCAATGTGGTGACCTTTCTGTCAGCTGATGCTAGAACCAAGCATAACTGCAAATACTTCTCCTTTTCTTTTTTTTTTTTTTAATTGTGTTTTCCTTGTTATTCTGTTACAGTTTCTGATTTACTGGTCTTCAGAATGACCAACATCAGAAAATGTGAAAATGAATTAAATCCAAAATGCATCTTATTGTGTAAAAATCATACCTACAGAAATGCTTTAAACTGAGACACCATTTCAAAATGATCTGCTGTCCCTAAGATGATGAAGCAGAGGTCTTGAAAAAGAAGGAACTAACTTTATTTTTAACAGGTAGGTTTCTGCTGTTAAGGGACCAAATACCTGCAGCAAAGTAAAAATCCTCCTTTGATTACACCAAACATTTTTACTTCTGTTTAAAGTTAGGAAGAGGGTTAAACAGGAATTAAAGGGTAGCTCAAGAAAATGAACAGCTGCATGATCTGCTTTGACTGCTGACTGCATTTTTCATTTTCTAAGACCAGAATTACCAAATGAACTTGCCTCAAAGGCTTCCCAGGCCTGCTTGCCTTGTAGATCTCCAGCTGCCGGACAAAAGTTAGTTCTGCATCATATAATACAACATATCTTGGCTCTACCTCGTGCAGGACCCGGGTGAGCGCATAGGGATCACCACAGCCCTGCAACGGGTGGATAATGGTGAGCGGGTCCTTGAAAATACCATAGTAACAATCCGAGGGTAAGTTCACATCAAAATCTTCAGGAATGGCCTCCTCAGTGCTGCTTTCTTGGCTACTGCTTAATTCTTTGTTATCTTCCACCTCTAACTCCTCTCTCTTTTCCTCCTCAGTTTTCCCTATCATTTGGATTATAGTCCGGTCTTGTTGCTGCTTCTGTTTGTTTTGTTTTGAAGAAGCTGTGAGTTTGGCTTTTTTGGCTTGAGGCCCTGGGTTTGGTTTGGCATTTCCTTTGGACTTGACAGCTTTTCTGTCCATAATCCACATTTCTCCAGCCTTCTCATCCTTTCCAAAGGTTTTGTTATACAGTCTTGTTAAAAAAGCTTCTGCTCCAGAAATAATATACTCCCTGAGCTGCGCACAGGCTCGGTCATCACTGGCACAAATAAGCACTTGCCCTGCAGTCAAGAAACAATATCATGTTTACAGTTTGTCATTGTGTGCTTCTTATTCAGCTACAAGGCATCTCCTGAGCAAATTGCTTTCACTGATCCCGGAAGTATGCCTGCCAAAAACTTCTCTATTTGGTTGTCACAGCTGCTCTGGCCTTTGAGAGAATCTAAACTGCATGGGTGTTTTGTATCAAGTAAGATTAGAGAAGATTAAAGGAAGTTCAGTATTTCTTATTCTTAGAACATCTGAATTTGGGAGGTTTTCCTTCTGACCATCAGATATGGGAGAAGAAAGCCCATGGCTGGTGGCAATAGAAATGACAAATCTGAGTGACTGACCATGGGACCTCAATGAGGAGGAGAAACGTCTTCAGCACTTGAAATGTCCTCTCAAGTTGCTGACTTCCTGTTTTACCCCAGTATATTGATGTTTAATAGTTCTAAATTTGCACTGTCCCTTTGGGATGTTTCACTGCCCGTCCCCTTTGTGCTCCCCTCACTAACTGTGCCCCTTTTCCCTCTCTCCCTTGGCCGGTTTTTGCCGCAGTCCAGAGGCATTTCCCACCTTTATCGGCAATCCCATCCCACCTGGCCCCTTCAGCCTGTCGCATCTGTCTCATTTGCATGCCCCGCCCCACGGGCTACAAATTGGGTCACCACCCTCAATAAACCCACACCGTTCATCACCCCCTCAACAGTGTCTGGGCCTTTATTCGCTCCCTCAGCCGCCACAAATGGCGCCCCAACAGGGCCAAGCCTTTAAAATGGTGGCACCTCTGACATTTGGAGGCTGTTCTGGCACCTCTGCAGGAACAGCAGTCAAGGAAACCTGGAGTTCCCTCTCTGGTGGCACCTAAGGATCCCTCGCCGGCTGGACCAGAGGTGAGCAGCCATAGATGTGTTCCTACCCTTTATTTTCCACACAGACCCCTTTTTTATTAATCATTGGAGCCTTCATATTGTCAGATAAAGAGAGAGTGTATACTCCAGTGAAGCACCTGCTCCAGCAGCATGGTGCTAAGATTGATAAACCCACGCTAAAAAGCTTATCATGCTGGATTCTGTAACTACACTAAACCCACTGCTGCCACTGCCACTGATCCCACTGCTGAGTGGGATCAAATTGATCCTTCTCTGGGAGGCGGCCACCAGAGGGGATCGGAAGGCAGCAGAGATGTTAAAACTGTGGTATCCTAAACAATGGCTGAGGCTCTCGAGTTTCAGCCACCTCAACCCAGGGCAATTTAAGGATGAGGAAGGTTGTGAGCACCACCCCCTCCACTATTTTCATCGTTGTTACTGTGTGAGGGGAGATCTGTTCAAACTGGTGGAGGCCCGCCTGGTAATGGTCATACACAAAATGGCAGCACCCACATACCAAGCTTTTAAAATGGTGGCACCCATTTACGGGCCACACAAAATGGTGGAGTGACCATACCAGGCCCTCAAAATGGCGACACCCATTTACAGGCCACACAAAATGGTGGTGCGCACATACCAGGCTCTCAAAATGGTGGAGGCCATTTACTGCCGATACACAAAACGGCGGCGTGCACATACCAAGCCTTTAAAATGGTGGCACCCATTTACCAGCCACACAAAATGGTGAGGCCCATTTACAGGCCACACAAAATGACAATGTGACCATACTAGGCTCTCAAAATGGTGGCGCCCATTTGCCAACTGGGTCACAAAATGGTGCCAGTCTTTCACCACATACCGAGCTGTCAGAGGAGCCCAGCCCTTCGGACTGAGGGATAGGTGGGCTGAAAGAAGAAAGGTGGCAGCGGCTGCAGGGGCTATGGGGATGTTCAAGGCCCTCCCAGTAACACATGAGCCCAGCTGCCCCCCTCGCTGGGAAGCCATTTGTATCGCCACCGCCCATGGGCTCTCTTCCTCTCTTCTCCCACAATCAGAAACAGAGCATGTATTGAAACATACAGCCACATGTTTTTAAGATGTGGAATAAGAAAGAACTTAATTTAGACCATTCTAATTTGCAGCCTTTGTCAAATGTGTTAGAAAGTCTAAAAAAATACATATTTCACACAGTATTACTGACATTTGTGGTCTTGAAAAACAATTCTCCACAAGCTGACTCAGATAAACTCCCACAACACTAGGTGAGAGAGCCAGTTCTCATCCAGTCAGAACACTGTGGGTGGGAGAAAAAAGCACTATTTTACCCTTACTATTTCCTAAAATAACACTTGCTGAAATTTAAGGGTATGAACAGCCCTAAAATAGGAAAGGCAGCACAGCAGTTAGACTCTCTACTCGGCCTGCTAATCTCTACCCCATTTATATGCATCTCCCGGAGAAGCAAATTTTCAGGTGCAGGAGAAGAATGCGTGAGTTAGAAAGGGCACAAGACAGACAGCCCCCCTTTTTTTTTTTAAACTAGAATTTAAGAAATGAATGAGTGGTACCTTGATTATTATAAATTTCCACATTGTTTTTTTTTGGGCTTGGAACTAAGGTGTAGGTATTATATT
Organism: Formicarius rufipectus; assembly: GCA_013399695.1. NCBI lineage: Eukaryota > Metazoa > Chordata > Aves > Passeriformes > Formicariidae > Formicarius > Formicarius rufipectus. The sequence continues at coordinate 749,478 of VXAU01005175.1, forward strand.
GGAATCCAAGTTAAAGTATTTTTTCAGAATAATACAGGTTCTTTCCTAAACAGTATTGCACAGTAACCAACAGCATTGCCCTTTTAGAGTTTTTGTGAAACTATATAATTTTACGTGATTTATGTACATAATAAACTCCTTGTCTTAAGTCCACAAATTATTAATTTAAACTAGCTCTTTGGTAAAACTACAGTACACAGGTTTTCCCTCTCTCCAAAGTAGAAGCACTAACCTGCAGTAGCGTGAAAACTTTCATCATTTATATTCTCTCACCTGGACCACCAAGGTTGTCACTGTTCTTATTCTCATTTTCAATCTCTTTCAATACTTCTCTCAAAGCTTCCCATTTTGGGTTACTTTCTAGAACCAGTTTGCGTTTCAGTTCTGAAACAAAGTAAGAAGGAACACAGCAGCTCTTACAGCCAGAATATCCTTCAGACTTTAAATTAGTGCTTAGATGTCAACAGCGTGATGGCTCTTGGCAAAGCTGATATTCAACAGTCTATATATGCAACATGTTATGTGACTGGGTTGCAGAACACTCTTAAATTTAAAAATGGGGGTAAGTGCTTTAGTGAAGCATAAAGTTGAAATATTCACTCATCCTTCAGTTTGGAAACTCCCGGGTATATTTTTTGAATAAAAGCAACTGCAGTCTGCTATGTGTTCATACAAAATAATAAAGACCAAGTTAAACACCAATGTAATGCAAGAACAATTCCATAAAAGCTCTCTCAGTGATCAGCTGAGTAAGCTTAGGAGAGCCCCTTATTTCTTCTTGACTCTTTTATGTTGTTTATTATATGCTTTTTGAACTAAGATTACGTCTCAGCTTATCCCAGCTAACAGACTGAGATCCTGAGCTGTGTAAGTTCATGCAGGGAACCAAAGCACCAGCAAGAATATGCAAAGCACTTGAAATCGTGTGACACTCCCAAACTTAAAATTAGGAATGATCAGTACCAGTTTCCTTCTTTACATCACGTTTTTCAGACACTTTGCCTTTCTGATTCAGTTTCTCCTCTGCAATGCGATAAACTCGAGCTCGAGCATTCACAAACATGGAGGTACTGGCGTCAAGGAAGAGCCAGCCTGGGGAGGAAACGAGAGGGAAACAGGAGTACTTTGACATCTGCAATGTGTATGTGTTCCAGCCCTTTGCAGCACAAGGCCCAAATCTCTCATCAGGAATACCTGTGCTACCTGATTGCTGTGTCATTACCAGCTTAATAAGAGACAAATGTGATTGCAAATCTCACACTGTTAAGTAACAGCAGTTAAGTGGGAAGATGAAAGTATTATCTGTCAATAAAAACCTACATCCTTATGGCAGGTTATGTAAAACCTAATTAGAACCTTCATATGTTTGGGAATGCTAATTAAAAATATCAACATTTCACTGTTTCATGCAATAATTTGTATGGTTCTTCAGTGTTTACCTGAATTCTCACCAAAAGCTTTTTCACTGGCTTTCAGTGATTCCAGAAGATTAAGGAAAGTGACACAATCATACTGTGTTAGATACAGCAGCAAAGTACGGAGTATCTTCAAATCCTGGACCAAAGATTTTGTCTTAGCTCCAAGCTGGTGCCAGAGAGGATCTAGATAGTGACATATCGTCTAGAAACAGAAATTGGAAAGTTCAGGATGGCAAATATATAGAACACTACACATGCTAGGAATGCACTTTTTTTTTCCCTTTATAGGGGGTGCCACTAGCTTTCTGAAGTTATTAAAGATACCAAATTAAAGATCTGACGGTAAGGTATTTGCTTTGATATGTTACAATTTTTTAGCAAAGTTAACATAATATAGATGCCTTGATATAAAATATTTCAGCAATTAGCAGATGTATATCTATTAATGCTTTCAGTACATTTTCCTTTCCATCTAATAATAAAATACTGGTAAAACACATCTCCCCCCACCCCTTATTTTACTGGCACTAGCCTGTTGTATTTAGTGTATCTTTTATTTAGGTAAAGCAAAAACCATTATAAGGTCATTTAATTCCCAATATAAGATTGGTATCATGCAGATGTGCAACCTATAGAGCTTCAGAAAAAGTCCTCCAAATGTTTAAAGTACAGAAGGCCTTATATCAAGGTTAAATCACCAATAAAAAATAACTGTGTTTCACTATGATGGTTGAAGTCTATGGTTTCACCCTACAGAAAGCATATGTATGCCAAACATTGCACTGCTGCATCAATTACTGACATACATAATGATTAAAGTTACAGCAGATGCATGCATGTGCATATTAGCTATGCAGTGCTTCTACTAGAGAAAATAAAGAACACAAGTAGGAAAGTAAACCATGAATCAGGATGGTCTCACTGTAGAGGCTTGGGAAATGCAGGAAGAACAATAATACCAGTACACCAAAAACCGTATTGGCAACTGTCACATCACTATTACATCACCTTGTACCAGTAATAAACATGTCTTGGGAGAACACTCAACTGCTGAAGGTTTATTTTACAAATCATATTTCTGTTTGCATGGCAGTTGGAAGATCTGCATCCTGTTAGACACTGCAAAACATTCAAAACGGTTACCTTGTCGAAAGGTTTACCAATAGCATTTTCCAAAGAGAGATCTTCTACTTCAAGAACTGGGTTATAACGTTTGAGTTCTCTCAGACATGCATTCAAAATGTCCAGGATTGAAGTCTGGATAGCAAGCATAGCAGGGGTCATGGCCACATGGATTTCCACCACTTCAGGTTTATGCTTCTCTAAAAATGAGTTCACTGCTATATGAAATCTAAGAGGAAAACAGCTCATTAAGATTTAGATGGAAAGTTTTCTTGACTCATAATTACTCAAAAGTTTGTATAAACTACAATTGTTTTAAATATAAACAAGTATGTTAATTCCAAAATAAATCAGATTCTACTGATGTGAAGACTGCAATCTTATGAACAGCCTCAGAAAACCATCTGTTCCATAATGATGACTGTGGTCATTTCAGTCATGTGAGCCCAGTGCTCATGAATGATCCACAGAAAATTACTGCACTAGACTCTGCATCATCATTACACATAACAAATATTAAAGTAAACCCCAAAAAAATCTCCTAAGGGGGAAACTGGAACAGGTTCATAAATCCTGTGAAGTCCCCGGGCTGCACCAGCAGATCCTGTGACATTCCCAGCCTGCACTGCTGACCAGCAGGTCCCTGTTGGACCACTTGGGCTGCACAGACACATCCACTGCCTTTCACCAACAGGAGGCTCAGAGAGCCTGATGGCTGCTGGCCTCTGGAACTCCATGGGCATCTCCCTTCCTGCACTCTGCACCCCCAGGCCCTTCCATGGTTTGGAAGCCAAGGAAGAAAACTTAGCTTTTATTCAACCTTTCTTGCCCTAGTTATGTCCACTTCTACTTCCTCGGGATATTGGAAGAAAGACTGTTAAAAAAGAGTTTACAACACAGAATGACAGTTCATTAAGATGGAGCGAAACACATTCTAGCCTGGAACAAATGGGCAGAGCTCCTGCCCAAGGCAAGAACACTGAATGGCTCAGTGATAAAGGGTCCAGTTCCATTCGTGGCTCTGCTCCTGAAAGATTTAACATGTGCCACAAACTGGGCAATTTAGTTTTTATCAGTCATCAAGAAACATTCTTCATACACAACATATATGTAAAAGAAGATGGAAAAAAGCTGACATGTAGAAAGAGATCCGTGGAGTTTCCTCGCAGCTGGAAACAAATACCTGCATGAACAGCAGAACTGAGAGGCTGTAGTCCTGTTATTTCATGGCTTAAACATTCTGTTTAATAAGTGAAATTTTCCTTCAGCTATTAAGAATGCCACTTTTTGCTGTGATTTCTCTTGGCTAAAAGGATAGCTCTACCATAAGGTTCAGCTCCTTACAGTTAATTTGAGTCAATTTTCAAAAGTACTTACAGAAATCTAGCATCTTCAATACTCAAACACTGAGTGAAATTTGTTTGGGAATATAAGAGGGAACACAGATTAGCACCATTTTCTGAGCAACCCACTGTAACATCCTTCATCTTCCTTTTAAGTTTAACTCTCCAGTGAAGTAAAGAAGTGCCTCACCTTGGCCACAGATAAAGCTTACTGACAAAGAGGTTTTTCATCACTCTTTCTACGTGGCAAAAGCCAGTGTTAAATGCAACTGCATTATCTGTAAAAGCTTTAATGAAGCCTTGCTTGTTCTTCTGGCGATACAGTCGCAGGATAAAGGCTTCCTGGCAGGACTCAATGATTCTGTGTGCTTTGTACACCAAAATACCTGGCAAAATAAAACATTTTCAAGTTACAAAAAAAGAAAGGTCCAACTTTGTATGGATTTTTCCTCATAATTTTCTTATTCTTCTAATGTTATTTTAATTACAGAAATTTAAATCTTCTAAAATGAACACAGTTTCTGAGGCTCAAACAAGTGAAATCTCAGTTTCAGTACCATGGAATTGCCAAATAACAGAACTGGGTTAATGATTGATCTTTAAAAATAACCAACAAAAAACTTGTGCTTGAGTGGCAGGACTTATTAGCTTAGAAAATTCTTTATTCCTGAAGCATAACTTGAACTTGAGCCTTATAAAAGGAGGAAAAGCATGACATAACACACTGTTGCAACAAAGCAAGTTTGACGTTTTTAAGTCTGTGATATTTACATTCTTTTGTTACAGAAATTCTGGAATTTGTCAAGTCTGTTTCATTGGTAACAGTTCAAGTATTTACATAATCTAAGAACTTCTGAAAACATTTATTTTGCTTTTCTCCCCCTTCTGATAAGCCATATTCACACTTAAGGACAGCAAGTACTATCAACTGTATCAGCACACCACTGGTTTTCTTCAGGGCTATGGATCTATTAGGAATAAGAGATTTATCAAGCACATTTTAGTAAAGAGAAATGAAACAATTTAATTAGGCATTTGAGGCAAATACCTCTGGGATTCACAGTTTGCTCAGCCAAGACCTGTTAAACCAGGGCTTATTTTTTCCTCACACCACATTTTTTCCCTCTCCCCCTCCTGAAGAGGGGCCTGTGGGGCAACTCTTCTCTGTTACAACTTCCAGTGGAATCATAAATGCCTTTCTAGAATGGAAGCAAAGGACATCCAACAACACAAGTTTTACCTTGTACCTACATAAGCTGATAAACTTACAGTGCATTTAATTCTGTAACAAGTTTCTTCAACTCAGCACTTCCATATAACTGCTAGCCATTCTTGATTAAGTCTTGGAATAACCCACTACAAGCTGTTTTTCTATCTAGACATTGTTATATCTGTCCCATGGTGTAAATTTTTCAGGACATAATAATGACTGTACTAATTTCTGAACAAATTCCAGTCTGTCAAAATGTGACTCCAAATGGACATGACAGGAGACACCAAATTTGTAACAAGCCAGTAAGAGTGGTGTTTATCATAACACCTTCCTACTTTTAGTCAATAAATACCTGCTTTGGAGTGAATTCATACCTGCTCTGTAAGCCCTTTTATTACCACTTTTTATTAAACTAACTTGCATCAGTTTTGCTGTGCTTTCAAGTACATAATTTCTACTTGGCTAAATCCATTGGGAATAACAATACTGCAGTAATAATTTCTTATCTTCATTTAGCTGGATTTATGAGTTCATCAAATGTTAATTCATATGGGATTCTACACTGATTTTATAAGCAACATTTGTAACACCTAGAAATACCTTTTCTGTGTTACCCCCTCAAGAAACACTATTGCAAGCTTTTGTTTTATTGTTTTTGTACACAGATAAGGTACCTGGAACCAGGTGTTGGAGAAGTTGGAAATGAAGCTGGTCTACCACAGCAGCTCTGGCACTGACCTCTGGTGGCAATGTAAACCCTGTTACAGCTCTGTGTATAGGACTGGACTATTTTAAAATATTTAGGGTATTTCTTTTCATCTTTTTTTTTTTCTTTCCTTCTTTTCTGGTAGAGTAGAAAGGTAGAGGGGAAAGAGTTAAGGAGAAGAAAAGAAATTAACACAGGTTGCCCAGAAAATGTTCAGTTCTTTTTAATCTATAAATATCAGAACTGACAAATCTGGTGTCCTTTGACTCCAGCATAAAGCTGTTCAAAATGTTTTACAGAGTGGAGCTTGTTATACATTAATTAAAAGGAAGAGGATACAGCTTCTGAAGCAGAAATTTACATTCTTCTAAACACTGAATATCCAGCTAAGTTTAATCATTAAGATGTTAACCTTAGGTAACAGTATTCTTGTATCTCTAGCTCTTAGATATCTTTTACCAGCTCTCCAGGCTGCAACAGGGTTTCCAGCTTAGAGAGGAGCATAAAAACAACAGTGGTTGGGGGGATAAGGGGAACAGAACATGAGTGGAAAAAGATAACTCTAACATCTGCCATGTATAACTTCTATGTAACAGTAAAAAAGGTCACAACCTATTCCTGAACTCTTCACAATGACAGCAACTGCATTACTTCACAGTACTCCTATTTAGATAGTGTCCAAAGTGTGTCAAGAGAGAGATTAGTAATGTATTGCTATTTTTTGATGAGAAGAGTCATCAGGAGTAATTTGTTAATGCAAAAAATAGGTAGTGTCCAAGGCTGAAAAAACATGACATCTCAAGTTAGTTTTAATCACAGACTATTTAATCATAGGCCAGTGTCCAAGAGACCACAGGACACTGTTGCACCAAGGGCAGTCAATTATTCTTCTTTGAAAGCCACTCTGAATTTAAAGTTTCTTATGTCAATGACATCGTTTCACTGCTGATTTCTTTTCCTGCCACAAAAATGCTTAAGTCAATATGTAAAAATAATATGAATGTTTTCAAATGATATGATTAAACAAGGTATAATTAAATAAGTTTGGAGCAAAGAAAACTATTAACATTTTGAAAGAACTACATATTTGTTCCTTTTTACCTCAGTCTTCACAGGAAAAAAAAGAATAATTCTTCAACATCAATACTGGTTAGTAGAACTCTTCATACAGAATTAAGCTTTATGTATTTTCCAACAGAACAATTTTACCTTCATTTCATTAAGCTCTTACCAGTAATGAGGTTTGCAGGAATTCTGTCAGTGAGGAAATCCACCACCAGGATGCGACTTGTTGCAAAGATGACTCCTCCTTGTGTGTAAAATTCATATCGAGTATTATTTGCAATTTCATTGGTAACACGCCGAGGAAGATGAACAACTCCATCTGACCTCAGCTGATCAATAAAATACTCCTAAACCAAACACAATAAAAGCACAAGACATAATTGGGGTAACTAATTAAAGGCATGCAGACCCCACCTTTATTATACATACACTGTTAGTTTTGAGAAGCAGTCCAAAACAAATTAAAACATGATAGTGTAACATACTAAAGGAAGTCAGAATTATCATAGTTTTTTCTTCTTTGATACACTTTGTTCAGTTTAAAACTCATGTGGGTGATTTAAAAATCTACATATTGTCAATAGTAGCTATTAAATACTGAAATAAAATATATGCAACTGACACTCAAAGAAGCTTACACTTTCTTCTTATATTTCCACAGCTCATTTTCACAGAATATGCAATTTTAATACTGCCTTAAGAACAGAGAAATGGGAAGACTTTTAGTCTTTTAGTGCCCTCACCTGCTATTGGACAACTACAGCAGGTAGGTCATATACACAAAGCTTAATCTTATAAACCAGCTGTGGTATTATTCACCTATGGTCACTAAGAAAAGTCCCCAGGACCTCACCTCCCTGATGGTTCCAGGGAAAAAAGAGCAGCTTTTTTTTGTACAAGTCGGGACAAATCTGTCAGCAAGTTTCATCCCTTTCTGCTCAGTGGTTATTTACAATTATGTATCTATGCTTGTTTTAACTCATTACTGTTATTAGGGCTTTACTGTTTGCATGAGTAGGAATTCAGCTGATGTGATGCCAAGCGTGTCTGGTGTGACAGCTCCCCGGGGACCTGGCGGACAAACAGCAGTCCCTGAGCCAGCAGTGCCCTTTTGGCCAAGGTGTCCTGCGGTGCATTAGGAAAAGCATTGTCAGCGGGCAGAGGGAGGCGGTCCTGCCCCTCTCCCCAGCCCTGGGGAGGCACATCTGGAGCGCTGTGTCCAGTTCTGGGCCGCTCGGGGAAGGAGAGACACGGAGCTCCCGGAGCGGGTCCAGTGCCGAGTGACAAAGAGGATGGGGGGCCGGAGCATCTCTGTGACAGGGAAAGGCTGAGGGAGCTGGGCCTGTTAGACCCTGAGGAGACAGAGAGGGGACCCCATCGATGCCCATCGGTATCTGCAGGGAGGGTGAGGGGACGGCCCAGGCTCGGCTCGGGAGTGCCCAGCAATGGGACAGGAGGAACGGGCAGAGCTGATGCTCAGGAAATTCCACCTGAACGTGAGGAACAACTTCTTCACTGCACAGTAACCGAGCACTGGGACAGGGGGCAGGGAGGGTGTGGACTCTCCTCACTGGGGATATTCCAGAACCATTTGGACACAAGTGCCGTTTGCTTCGGGATGACCCCGCCTGAGCAGGGAGGCGGGCCCAGATGACCCTCTGTGGTCCCTTCCAGCCCGACCCTTGTGTGATTCACTGACCGGGCCCGGCCCGGCCCCGCGCTGCCCTCCCCGCACCTCGCAGCCCACAGCCCGCCCCCGGCCCGGCCCGGCCCGGCCCGCTCACCTCCTCGGCGGGGCCGGTGTTGAGCACGAGCACGAGGCTGGCGGGCTCGCAGTAGAGGCGCAGGAAGCGCAGCAGCAGCCGGTCGATGCCGAGCCCGCGGGCACACACGGCCAGCCCGTCCCGGTGGAACAGGTCCAGGAAGAGCTGGCTCTCGTGCTCCAGCAGCGCCGCCATCGCCCGCGCCTCGCCCCGCCCCGCCGGCAGCGCCCTCTGACGGGCACCGAGAGCGGTCCGCCAGCGGGGACTGAGGGGGCGGCCGGGACAGCGGGGACAGGGGAGACAGGGGGGATAGAGGGGAGAAGGGGACAGTGGGGAGAGCCGGGAAAAGGGGGATAGCGGGGACAGAGGGAATAGCGGCGATAAGGGCGACTGCGGGGATAGCGGGGACAGGAGGATCCTCAGCCCCCCGCCTGGAAAGTGAGGCGGGGACGGGACCCGCCTTCCCGGCAAACTCCCCACAGGAGCTGCCCCCCGTGCCCTGAGTGTAAGTGGGAGGTAGCTGGTCTTGTCCCGTTTTATTGTGTGTTCACCATGACCCAAGGGAATGGCTGGAGCTGTATTAGGGCCGGGTTAGGTCGGATCTTGGGAAAAGGTTGTTTCCCCAGAGCGTGGTCGGGCACTGAACAGCCCCCAGGGCAGTGGGCACGGCCCCAGGGCTGGCAGAGCTGTGCTTGCACAACGCTCTTGGACAGGAGGGATTTTGGGGTGTCTGTGCAGGGCCAGGAACTGGGCTTTGACGATCCATGTGGGTGCCTTCAAACTCGGGATATTCCGAGATTCTGTTCCTTCTTACTAGAAACTCGCGTTCCTTAAGCCACAAACCCACCCTGTGCTGAACTGAGCCCGCGCTCCTCACACGGTCCATCGGTACCTCCGGCTCCCTCGGTCCCCACCGTGGCCCTCACGGGCGAGGGACTCCTCGGAGCGGCTTTCGGGGGCAGCTGAGGATGAAGGACCCGCTCGGAGTTGCCCTGCAGGTCAGCTTAGCACCACAGAGCCCCCAACACACAGAAAGGTTCGGGCTGGAAGGCACCCCTGTTCACACTGGGTGTCGATTCCATTCACTTCCCTCCATATCGTCTTCAGCTGGTAAAACGCCTCTATCAGTGCATTGTTCAACCGCCAGAAACATTCAAATACAGAGTTTCAGTTCTGGGTTTCGCACTGTCACATGCCGGCAGCTGCGCTGGGCTTGCTTTGGGCTTTGGTTTCTAAGTAAGGGAAAATAAAGAGTACAGCTTGCCAGCATGTTCTTTTACAGAGTACTTGTTGAAGCTGACTGTCAATGAAGACACACTTTACAATGTACTCTTTGTAAATTTTTCGTATGGCCAGAATTATGCAATAGAATATTTTAAATTAATATAGGAAAAATTCAAATTATAGATATTTGTATTTTAAAAGGCAGTGCAGAGCCTCAGGGCAAAGCAGAAACCAAGTCTTTAAAAATTGGCAAAAAAATTAATAAAATATGGGGACTATTCTTCATTTTCCCCATACATGTTTCATATTTCTGAATTTTATGATGATACCTGAACAATGTTTTCTTTGCAAACTGGATCATATTGCCAACTGTTTTATCAAATACCATACTTTGGTTCTCATTTTTATCTGGCTCTAAGCTCCGTGATGTTTGCATTTAAAACTTATTTTAGACCATAAAAATGTCAGAAAATCTGTGTTTTCATTTGGACAACATTTCATTTTTGTGGACTGTAAGTCATTTTACTGACCAAAACAAAACAAAGCCTTACTCATTAACACAATGGTTACCATTTATTACTCTTTTTGAATACTGTATAGAAATCTGTAACCTAATAATGTTACTTCCTTGAGGAATTCCAGTATTCTGTAGATCTGTCCATATAATTTAAGAAACAGCCATTTCCTTGACCTACTGTTTTCTACAGGAATTAAAAAAGATGTGTTCTTTTATGCTCCAGCTAAAATACTTCAGGCATCCCTATAGTAAAATTTTATTTTGTACTGTACATATTTTTACTTTGGCTAAATATAGTATTAATGTAAAGCTGTTGTGAAATATAGTTCTGGTGGGTGCACATCTATTGACCAGCAGAGGGCTGTCATTTGTTGCCTTAGTTCATTTTTTGTGCAATTTTTCTTTGCAAAACATTAGAGTAATATTTTAAAAGTAGTCATAAACCCACAAGAAATAACTTATCTGGGAATGAGATAAATAGTTTGTCTAAGAATTAGGTAAGATACATAATTTTTAAGATGGGAATAACAGGCTAGGAGAATGATATTCAGGGGAGTGCATGAGTACACTTTTGTATTCAACAATCAGGCTTTGCTTTTAATTTTAAACATATTAAAACTTGTGTTTATATAAACATTTGAAGCAACTGTAGGAGTTTCATTCCATATAAAATTAAACACAGCTACTTTCAAGCTGATGGATAATATGAGATGGTGAGTGTAGCCCATTACCAACCTCCCAAGAAAGACATTTACTTGTGTGTTTTAAAAAGGCATTAACAGACCTATTTATTTCATCATATTAACACTTAATGAAAGTCTAGTTAATTGTCTGGTAGTGCAATAGAACAAATCCCTAGAGGGGGTGATTATTATTTGACTCAATTTGTTATTGAGATCACCAATATTAATATTAATCTCTAGGATATGATTTGACAACCAATTTTTTTTTCACTTTAAATTTGACAGATCCTTGCTGTGAAAGAGAAAAATGCAAAAATCAGGGCTAAGCCATTAATCTGCCCATTTGTGTAATGACAAGTCTTGTCTGAAAACTAGTAACAGTTCTTTTGGGTCATATTAATAAATTTTGTTACTAGTCATGTAAAGAGCTGAGGACTCCCTGTGAGAGGGAAAACAATATTTAGATATGTAAAACTTATTTTGTATTTAAGCAAAACTCCATATTTTCAGCTGTGAAATGTGGTGAGATCTCCTACTCTGTGGATTTTTTAAATTGTGATTTAGATTTTAGTTGTTTGGATTTAGAAATGTTGATATTTGTCTGTATTTATAAATAGACATAAGAAATTGAAAAATTATGTTCCATAATGTGACATTTTTAAAATTATCTATGTTGTAGCCACACCTATTCATGTTCTTAGAATATGTAGTTCTGAGGGGGGCACTTTCTGTAGTTTGTAATTGGCTGAAATAGATTTTTCTCCAGCAGCCACCATACAGGACATTCTTTAAACATAAAAAAAAATATTACCCCTATAAAAGAAAACCTAATTATTCTTTTTCAATGAAGCTATTTTAAAAATTAAATATGACATGTTTTTGCTGGGTTAAAAATGGATTCCAGCGAAAGAACTGATTTGGGCTCTGCTCTGATGGATGGGGAACATTAGGAAGGGAAAGGTAAGTTCTCATCCCACACTGGCTCTGCCCAGCCCAGGAGACTCTGGATTTTCTGACCCCTTCCTATTCCTTTCCCCCTTAGGTGTGACTGCCATGCAATTCACAGCAAGTGTTTTGTTCAGTGCACTTTGTTTTAGGTAAATTCAGATTTAATCTTAGCAGCTGTTAATGATTTCCACTTTTTTTTTTTTTTAATTCTTCACAATTACAAAGCTGGGTTTAAAGCTTTGAAGATACATACAACAGTTTGTACTTCAGTACCCTGAACAACCATAATTTTTACTTTTTTACCCTCTATTTTTGCATAGATAATATACATGGTAGCAGAGTTGAATATTCCACTTTAATAGTTTCTAAATGAAAAAGTAATGAAATACATTGAGGTTTCTTTATTGTAGCAATATATAAAAATGTCAGATAGATGAAGTGTTTTAATATGTTACTTAAGTTCAAGTCTATCATACATTTCTAAGGGACATGGTTGTATTCACTCAACTATGTTTAGCTGTTCATCTAATAGAAGTAATTTTACAAATTACCTACTTTGTTATGACCAAAAGAAGAAGCAGTTGATGATGCAAAGGGGAATATTTCAGCATGTAAATATTTGCACCATTGTGACCAGTGTAGATTTCTTGTATAGCAGTGGCAATGCAGACCTGGTTTTGTAATTTTATTTGGAGATATTGTGTTTCCTGACCTAAAGTGAAAAAAATACTGATGAAAGCCAGAATGTTCTGAGTACCATTAGAAGTTTTTTTGTTTGCTTGTTGTTGTTGTTGTGGGGGTTTTTTTGTTTGTTTGTTTTTGTTTTTGTTTTTTTTTTTTAACTCTTTTTTTATACATTAGTTTGGTAACTTTGATGATACTCCAGTGAAGGACTTTAGAGAAGCAAAATCAATATCCTTGCTATGTGGTGCTAACTGTTTTCAGTTTTATAAACAAATGAATATTTTTCTGAAATAATTTTTAGAACCAGACATTATTTTGGCTTGTACACAAGTGTGTTTAATTGTGTGTGTAACTTGCTGTCTGTTTTGGTCAGTTGGGCAGCATGATGAACTGAGCTTCATGAGTGACAGCAGCTATCAAAAAAGGGCTGTGATCACATGACAGAATCCTCTGGAGAATTCACATCCTGCCCCTTCACATTCAGGAAAAAAAAAAGTTTGTGGATTAATGCTGAAGCAAGTGGCATTATGTGAGAATGGTTATTGTTTGCCTTCTGGTTATAAGAATAATTCTGGAAAAAAGTTTGCATCCTGGGCTTTGCTTGACAAAATGTGGTTATTTGCTCACATCTGACTGATTGTAGCATGGAAAACAGGTGTTTCCTAGAGTTTGTGTTTCGTGGGAAGTTGGTTGGTCTCTATAGCTTAGAAGACCTAAGTTAAAAAAAATGATAGGAAGGGCAAAGTTCACATGACCATAAAACAAAATCCTCTCCACAATTCCTCACAGGTGTGTGGAATTTTCAAATAAAGTAACTTTTTAAAAAACATAAGCTGATGCTTATAAACAACTACAATAATGACTTATCACTGTAAGCCTTTGATAAACTGAATGTTCATGGAATTTTGCTTTATGCAGTAGTAATGGGATGGGATGTACCTGAAAAAAAGAAAAATGAGTGTTTGAAATGCACTGTACTTCTGAAATAATATTTGAGCTGGTTCCTTTCTTGGATTTGTGTACCTAGAGAGGATCAAGGCCAATGCATCAGCAGTAATGACTTCTGGACATAATTTGGACTAGTATGTACATTGCATTTACTAGTTTTATTCAGCAAATAAATTTGAAAATTGGTATGACGAGACTCAGAAATAGGTGTTGGGGTTGATTAGGAACAGTAGTGAGGTAAGCTCTGGTGTACCAATAGGCAAACTGCTGGAGGGAAATGACATGAGGTGTTGAAAATACTCTGAACTACCCATTCACATATTTGTGTAGTACAAATACAGTAAAATAAATTGAGAATATTTCAGATAAAAGAAATTAAAACAATGCATATAATATTTTAAAATAATTGGATCTTTTTATTCTAAAAATAGTAGTGTCTTATTTTACTCACCTTTATTTACATTAAAGCTAACTGTGGTCATCTACGATCTCTGAATCCTATATCCCTCTTTGACCCTATTATCAATCTTTTTGTGGATTGAAAATAAATAACAGTGCTTGAATGGAGTTACATGTTTTCGGGTTTCCCAAAATTTCTAGCAGTAAAATTTCTCTTATTTGTAGGGTAAAGAAACAGTTTCCTCTTTCTGTAACAACTGTAGTGATTCGGCCAGCACTCGGTGCTACTGAAGCAGCAATTTGGGAAGCCCAGGCAGAAAACAATACCAAGAGCTCATCCACAGAAATATGCATCAAAAAGAAGTGGAGAGATGGGAGAATATGAAGTCTTTTCCCACACAGTGGTTTAATTCTCTGTTCAATTTTGAACTTTGAAGGCTTAGGCAGTATTACACTTTGTTTTGCTGTCATTTGATTCTGATTTGCCTCTGATGCTCTGAAGCGAGACTCTATTACTAGAGATGGTTTCCATAGCAATTACAACAATCTGAATATGCATGGCACTGCTTTCTCATTGTTTCCTTTTTCCAAGGATTTTTATTTACCAGATGAATGGTGCAAGTTAACTTTATTAAGAAGCTGCAAGGGGTATTTGTTGTCATTTTTGGAGAAGAGGGCAGTTGTCTTAGCCATGGCTTTACTGAGTTCATTAATACCATAGTGAATAATTTGGCAATTAAAAAACCCCCAAACAACAAACACCACATTATTATCTCCCCACATTTGTAGCTGAATGGAATATGTAAGTGTGCCAGATCCTTTTCACAGGGCATTGTCTTCATGCAGACAGACCAGAGTCTGAGCTGCCAGTGGTTGGGATGTGTGGACATGCTTCATTTTGCTGGCTGGTCTTTAGTGGAATCACAGCTTGTAGAATCCTTCGTGTTTGAGCACTAACAAAAGAGGATCAAGTGCTATTTGTGGTTTCTGAATTCTACTGTGGTATCAAAAGCAAGTACTGACAAGTAGATTTCGTCCAGTTCCATGCTGCCTTTGGCTTTGAATGAATGACAGGATTTGTGTTATGACAAAAGTCACCACTATTTCTACTATATATATATATATATACATATATATAATTTTCTGAATTATATTCTAGTGATAGAGCAACAATGAATTGTTCCACACAGTAACTTACAAATCAGACAAGCACACTAATTTTGTAAGTTAAATTCATTCAGCACTTGGAATTGCCCAGTAGTTCACTGAGAAGTTATGAAAAGGAGAACAGAAGAGCATGTGTCATACATGGAAATTAACAGAGTTCTTTATCAGAAATAAATGTCTGTCTTGACTCTTCTCACACTGTCAGATTTAATGCAGAGGATGAGTTGTATTACTTTTAGTTTCCTGGCAGATCTTCTATTGGGGAATCTCTCTTAGTTCCCTTAGTTCTCATCTTTTGTGTCTCTCCCTTTGCCCAGGCTCTGCTGACACGTGATTCGTGGTTTCTCCTTACCATAGTAGGGCTCTAACTTTCCTCTAGAGAGCTGTACCTTGCATCTGATTATTTGCAGTTTGTTTTGTGTCAAGTTCTTTTGTACTCACACAGCCAGAAAATAGCGAGCTCTGCAGATTTGTTATGAGCTGAAGTGTCTGACTCTAGAGTTGCGCAGATGGAACGGTGCTAGTTTCACAGGGATGTGCTACTCAAATTTAAAAGGAACAGCATGAAAAACGACTTATCTGTGAGCTAAGATTCTCATTGAAGTGTCTGTATTTGGTGTACAAAAATGATGACTGAGTGCATAAGGTGTTTGTTAAGAAATTAACTCAAGCTGTTCTACTATTTTTTAAACTTTACTGGGATGGATACACTACATTTTCTTTGGATTTTTTTAGAAAGTTTTTTCTTATAAGAAATTAAAAAAATTATTGTCTTAGATCTTCGTAGAATTTCTACTGAAGTTTGTCAGCACTTTTCAAAGTAACAACTTGCTTTGCACAAGTGATTTAGACAAGAATTTGGAGCTGAGATCTAGATTCTGCCATGAGATGTGGATATGCTTCTGCTGTGGATCCTAAGGAATCAAAGTTAATTGCAGTAATTTACTGCTGAGCTATGTGGTGCATATAATCAAAATGTATAGACTGGCAAGAAAATCTACAGTCAAGCATATTCATTTTAGCAAATGAATGGCACAATTTCAGTACCATTAATAACTCACTATGAGTAAGTATTATTTCTTCTGCTATGCCTTCTTTGGCGTGCTCTTCATGTACCAAATCTGCCTTCCCATCTTTGTGAGCTTTTCAACCACTGTCTTCCCTCTGGAGACTCTTGACAGAACTTCTCTCTCCACCCCATCCTGTACAAGTGTATATAAACAACATGTAAATATATATCCAATATACCTGAACACTGAATACATTTACCTGTGCGAAGTATTGAGTGATCCACTAGGCACAAAACCAGAAAACTGAAATTGTAGCTCTAAGATACTTTTATAAATCGATGAAGTCCCTGTTGATTCAGCTTTGATTTTTTTTTTTTGTTCCTCTAATGAACAGAAAAATCATCAGAAGGGATAGTTACAAAACTGCCATAGAGATGCTTAACCATAGTCAGAGTGTATTTATTAATCCTTGCACACTGTTGCTTAGTAAATGAAGTTAAATTAATCAGCTCAGTCTTTAGTATATTGAGCTTTAATTTTGTAGCTCTATTTTAATTTTATTTAATTGAAACTCTTACTACTTACTTTTGGATAAAACGGTGCAGATGTAATCATCATCACAGGAAAACAGTCAGAAAGGATAACAGTAATATATATATTAAAACAAGATATTGCTAAAATTCAAAGAGAATGCTCACACTTCGAATGTGGCTATATATAGTGGACAGCACCTCTGATTTTGAAATATTTTGAAGAGTTTTAGAAGATAAATCTTGATCAAACTTTTTAGCCTTTGAAGCCTTACTACGTGACCTCATTTGCAAATATTCATAATCCTGCAAAAGAGATATATAATGAGGTTCTTAAAACCCCTTGAACACTGATTAAAGTACTTTAGAATCCAAAGAATCATACTCTTTGCATAATAAAACAAGAGCCTTTATAGTAAAATTGCTTACCTGCAAAATCTTCAAGGGATTTTACTTTTTATTTCTCTCTTCCCTAAAACAGAGGTTTGATTTCTCCTGCAGCCAAATCTCCCATTTAGATTACCAGGGAAACTAGGACTACACTCTTAATGCCATATTCAAAATACACATGAATTGGAAAAGGAGTAGATAAAACAACTGGGAAACAATCAGATTCAGGTGTTTGTACCATCTCTTGCTCTGTTTTCAGCTAGAATGACCTTCCTCATAGTTAGCGTTTAATAATCTACTTTTTTAAAATCTTAAACAGGAAATACTAAATTATTTCTAGCGCCATGGTTTGATAACGTTCCAGTTTTAGTGGTATGCACCAAAATAATCAAAATACACAGGTTAAGGATGATTAAAGGTGTGCAATTATGTAGCTTCTAAGCACCGTATGCAACAGAGTATCACTATAAAGTATTATTTGTAGCAGTTGTAGTAGTCGGCAACTCTTTTGTAGTTTCGTTTGCCATCTAAATATGTTTTAATATGTTCTCAATATTTATCCTAATTAACATAAGTCTAATCGCCTGCTTTTGGGAATGAAATATTTGTAGCCCTACTGGACAAATTACTTTGTGTTTCTGGCAGTATCTTGGCACTCTCTTGAAAAGTCCAAGAGAACTTGCAGCTACAAACTGCGCGTTGTAGGCTTTTTATGGTGGAGGAATGTTTTCAATGTCTCTGTGGCTAATCTTGGTAGTAACTGAAGGTTACAAAGCCATACAAAGGGTCTTTAGATAGAGGTGCAAAGTAGTTTGATAGTATCAGCCCAGTATCTCTTGAATAGGTATCTGTATCACAGACGAACCTGCCGTGATTGGCACTAATTGCCAACCTTCTTGGCAGGTTCTGAAATACAGTCCAAGGGCTGATTGGATAAAGATGAACTTTTGCATCCACCCCCGTTCAGAGAGTGCTGCTCCTTGTCGGGACTGACAGCACTTGGTGGGGTGGGGTAGGAACCTTGAAAGGCCTTTTCCTTTGGTTCTTTTCCTTCATCCTTTCTGTAGATTTTGATTTTCAGTGTTTCAGAGCAATACTAATACTTCTCAGAGAACCAAAATCACTTCAAGACTTAAGAAATCAAGGCAACACTGTTCCTGAAATTTCATACAATAAAAAAGCATTAGCGGAAGAGATGAGGTATTTTTCTTGTCAGTCAGATCTGGAGAGTTGCTATTTTGACTTCTACCAGGAGGGAGAAATGCCATAATGTTTCTCAGTATGGAAGATGAATTCAGGGGAGTGAAGTGGTGATGAATCATCTCTATAGGGGCATGGAATATCCTTTGTAGGGAAACAATCAAGATACTATTCTGTTGTGGGTTTTTTTGTTTTTGTTTTTGTTTTGTTTTTTTTTTTTCTTTTCTTCCACTTAAATACAAGCATGTTAACTAAAAACACTGGGTTTGGATTATTTTAAGGAGATTTTTCTCTACTGCCTTTATTTTTTTTTATCCCCTATATGTGTTATTTCAGACTGTCTCTGACTGTTGCAGTCCAAACCAGTATTTTAATAAGCAGCTGGTTTCAGTTATCATGTTGACATTGATCATACAGATCTGGTAGAAGCTTCTATGAGCAATTCCTTATATTTCTCATAGGACTTCTGGTTCTCACACTGAAAATTAATTTAAAACCAATTAAAAAGATCAAAACATGTAGGATCATATATGTTTTTAATTGAATTAGGAGACTTGAGGGAATGTTTTTGGTCATTTTTGACCTCTCACACATTTAAATTGTAAATTAAGGGGAAGTAAGTTCCCAGTCACCTGTGAAGAGCCCCATGAGTCATATTACTTGCTGCTTTTTCAGAAAACTTCAGTGAATGTGGGCTGGGATAATCTGAGAGAGGAGTGTTACGTCAGACCACAACCTCTGAGAAAAACCTTCTTCTCCAAACACAAAAAATTGTTGGAGACACCCAAATATGTTGGGAAGCCTTTCCAATGAGATGCATACAGCACCCAAGGAACTGTTATCCTGGGGAATTTCACTTTGCAGACCTCTGTTGATAAAAATGTTTTAATATTCTCTCATGAAGTAAAATGTATAGTCAAAACTATAAAAATCAAAGTTTTCTTGATAGCATGGCATAGATATGGTTTGTGTGGGGTGCATGTGGTGATGTGGATATTTTTGATGTGAGATCCCTCCTGAAGCTCTCAGCAGGACAAGGATTCTGTACCAAGGGAATAAGGATCAATCCACAGTTGTCTCCAGATTCCAGGATGCCATTTTTTGTTGTGGAAAGTTACCTGGTTCATCTGACATGGTTTGCTTTGGTGGCATTAGATTATAGAAGCATTATAGCATAGGGTTCTGTGTTACACAATGAGACAAACTCTGCTGCTCTGCAGGTTTGTGTCTTCTAAACTGGATTGCCAATGCCTCCTGCTAAGAAGCACCACTAGGCTGAAAATCAAATATTTTTAGTACTAATGTATGGTGATGTGTTCACTGAGGATACTTCTACAGGTCATTCAACCTCTCACAGGACAAAGATAGAGGACAGAAAGAAAATTAAACAGCTGTTTCTGCACCACTTGGTACAAACATGAACCATTAAAGCATGGACCTGTTTAGGAGAATGTTATGGGAAAGTAAAATGAAAAGGAGAATATAAGTAAAAACACTGGGTAGATTGTTCCTGCTCTTGATGAAGCTGTGGAAATTACACAGGAAAGAAAATTTCTGCTGTAAGTGAAACCCAGTGTGTAAAAACGTCTAAGGCTAAATCATTCCCAAAGGTAGAAGTTGAACTGATCTGTGATATTACACAGCAATAGCATCTTCCACAAGATGGAGCTGTGTGATTTCTGCTTCTGGAAGCAATTCAGTCCATTAGTAAATGATTCTTTGATTCTGTACAAGGACAGGAGAATCACAGTGATCTATCATTTCTTTCTTACTCAGATGCTGAGGAACTGCTGCAATTTAATTCTAGATGGTCGTGTGGGTGCTAAAAATATTGGATTTAACATGAAAGCATCTGAATCTAGAAGAAAAGATGTATAAAATAGAAAAGAAGAAAAAGAAATTCATTACCTTTCTCTGTGAAGATCACAGTGATTTGCTTACTCTGTGAGGTCCTGTCAGCTTTTCTTTATTTACTCACTTTGATGATGACTGCAATGCAGATTTCTTTGGAATGGTTTCTTATTATTTATGCTCTGCAATATCTGAATGAGGGAGGGATATGACTGCTTAAATGATAGTTCAAACAAGTATTTTCAGTAACATTGATGGACCTCCCATTCTGGAGTGTTTATGAGGTCTGAGCAGATGTAAGTGAAGTACTTTATCAGCAGAATGGAATACTGTCTTTGGAAGCAATGACTGGAAAAGATCAAGGATTCATAGTAGTATAAAAATAACAGACCATGAGGTCCTGGTATGATGCCTTTGCATAAAAAGCTAATGTAAATCTTTTCCTGAATAAATAGGGAGACTAGACAGAAGAAAGGAAGTAAGGACCAGGGGCAGCTAGTTTTTCCTCGTTATGTGGCATTGGTGCAGCTGGCTGAGGAGAGGAAGCAGCATATCCATAACTTTCAGAGCCAGGGATTGATGTGAGTAGGACTGGACAGAAGCAAAGAGCTGGTGTTGCTGGGAATCTCTCAGTTATTGCTGGCCAAGATTTATCCAGACAAAGGCCTGGAAACATACCAAGAATTGTAAAAGATTCAAGTTCCTAACGTGCTGAGCTGGGATGTGTCCCAACAACCCCCGAGCAAACTGCAGTTCCCAACAAGGCTCGTGCAGACTCAGGCCGAAGAGGGTGGGATTGCCTGTGGCCCCCTGGAGCAGTGCTGGCTGTAGGAAGCCCACAGGAGCTCCCTGCAGTGCTGAACTGCTGGAGTTAACCCTGGGGAGTGCCAATAGCAACTTGTGTAATGTCCCAGTCAGTGTGACTCTTCCCAGCTGCTCCTGGTGTTTACTGGTTTGGGTCCCAGTGGATTAATGGTTACAAACACTGCAAACTTTAGCGAGTTCATCTGATTACAGTGGGTATGCTGAGGCTTGGCTTCAAATGAGATTATGTCCCATCAAACTACAGCTTCCTTCTTCATTCCCTTTTTATTGCTAAATGCTAACTTCTCCACCGATTCCAAACTGCACTGCCAACCATTCCTCTTTTCTCCAGCTTGAGGCTGGCAAGGAAACTGAAGACCTGTGATTGCTTCCAAATTACACAAGTGGATTGTGTGGCTGATACACACACAAAGAGCTGGGGGGGGGTGTCAAGCATAATAGATAATTGCTGAGCTTACACAGCAATATTTGCCTCACTGGGAAGACTCATGTCAGTCTTTATCTCCTACTCAACTGTCAGTTCTCATGGAAACTTGTTGGAACTTCATGGTTTTGAGACCATGTCCTTTAGTCAAATTCGATCAAAATTAGCCAATTCATTCAAAAGTTATGAGAGAAGGGATGAGAACTGACAGGCTGGCAATGTATCTGTGTAATTTATTTCCTTGCAAAACTGGCATGGGAAGCAGTTTTTGAATTTTCAGAATAGGCAGTCAGAATTCAGTAACCTGAATTTAACTGAGCCAATGTGCACACCTTAATGTTATAAGTCACAGTGTTGAGAAACCTCATCATCTTGGATTTGTGTGCTTATGGATATATATTAACTGAAATCTAAACCACATTCACTGCAGGAGCACCTGAGGATAAGAACTAGATCACCTGGCACTCTTTCAGTTTGTTTACCTAACACAAGCCAATTTTGAAAAAAAACCGAAACCAAACCCAGCCTTTTTTTTTTGCCCCTTTCTTTTTTTCCTGTGGCAAGCATTTTACCAAAAGAGGAAAGCTGAAGGAAATAAAAATTATCCTGTGGTAGAAAATCAGATTTTGGCTCAGCACAGATTTTAACTTCTACAGTATCTCTTGAGAAAGATGATCATGTATATTCTGTCATTAAATCATATATATGAAAGGATGAAAACTCTGTAATATGATTCTTCCACTTATCAACGGTAGAAAACATAGAAACATGCTTGACTCAGTCCTACTTTGAGACATTTTCAGAAATGAAAAATTCACACCAATAATGTGAGTTGAATTGCATCCCATGAGGGAAAGCATGAAAAGAAAAGCTTTGCCTTTGTGTCACCAATAAACAAGACTTTAAATGAAACACAGAAGCAGTGAAGTGTGTGAAATTCTTAATTTGAAAAGAAGGCATGTAATAACAGGGAAAGCATCTGAAGTAACTTAAGAATCAAATGAAGGTGCTTTATTTGCAAGTAAGTATAGTACAACCTACACAATTCAATCAAGTCAACAGTAGGCTTTAGTAGGAGATAATAAAGTGTGAAAGGTGGTTTAGTGAGGAGAATGCAGAGATGCATATACATACTGTGTGTATTTATGTATCCAGTAAACACACCAAAATAGACACACTGTTGCCTTCCACTGTGGCACCCAAACAGGTTGTTATGCATGGGCTCAGCTGAAGCTGAATTTGCATTTTGGATATGGTGAAGTCAAAGTTCATGGGTGGGAAATGCCAACTATGACAGTCTGGCTAAGAAAAATATATATGGAAGTGCTTTCCAGGTATCTTGGCAGTTATCAGGCTGTAGAATTAAAAGAAGGCAGAAACTGGTTTATTGGAATGCAATAGTTTATCCAACCAGAATGATGTTGCTTGCTTATTCACTTGTAAATGAAAGTTGATTTTGGTACTCTAATGTAGAATTCAACTTGTCCACATGCAGATTATTCCTGATATTCTGTAGAGACAGAAGCAAGGAGTACCCAGTCTGAATATTGATAATCTATAATAACTCCTTACCCAAGACAAGATGAAATATATTCCTAATCAGTTTAGGGCAAACCTGATGTGTTGTGGAGCAACTTTTTTTTCTGCAGCCAGGCTCCAGCTGCAGTGAAACCACAATGAAGTAGTGCCTTCTGTGCTCCTTACAGGCTCCCCAGGCATGTCTGTGGTCACTGTGCAACACACCCTGCATATGAAGAGAGGGGTGTCTAATTTACTCCTCTTCCACACTTTGTAGAACCCTTTAGAACCTATGTAGTGTATGAAATCTGTCACCTTGCACAAAGCCCAGCTGCAAAATATGTATTCCTGTCCAGCAGGTATTTGCCCAGCTTTGTAGCTGAGCCCTTGATGTGCCACCAAACGATGTGTAGATATAACGAAGCAGTAATGGAATGTGTCAGCCTGGAATGGAATATCCCATCTGAGGACCAGGGCTCTGTCTCTGGGAATCACTGTGGTGTGTTAATATTGCAGGCTCATGAATGTTTTAGTTTGAGTAAATGCAAAAATCCTTCAAACTCCCCCTTTATAGATTTGGTTGGCAGAAGACTCTGCTGCAGGGTTAGTGAGCTTTGTGCTGTGATTCATAGATGTGCTTTCTCATCTGTATTATTCTCTCACACAGTGAATGTTGCTATGTTGTTCTTTCTTTGAGATGAAATGCCTGTTGTTTACAGCTTAGGTATTTTGAAAAGTATAATTAATTGTCATCAAAGGAATATGTGACTGTTTTTGAGGGGTGATCCCTGCTCAGCAGTACCTGTTTGCCTGTTCACTCATCATGAATTGGAGTTTTATTTTCTTTCCTTCCTGTCTGTATTTTATCCTCTTCTTTGTAGAAAGGCAAAAGCTCAGCTTCAGAGATCCAGCTGGAAAATTTCCTCACATACAGACAACTGATGGCTAGGTATAGAAAAGGAGGAGGAACATGAGGAAAAAGGAAGACAACAAATACTTTACTCAGATAACATGTTTACCGAACAAGAGATACAGGTCGAGAAAACTAAAGGAAAAAAGAAAAGACATGCACAAGGTGCCTCCTGCAGACTTTCAAGCTGTCTATGTTGATCAACTCTTTTCTGACTTTTTAGGTGTGCCCTCATTTTTTGAACTATGGCACTGGCATAGGAAACACTTATCAAGATATTTCAATCCAGAAATAGGAAATAGCACATGCACAACATTCTGATACTTCCAGGTATATCTTGATAAGAACTAATACGGAGGTCAATATTTTAAATAACAAGTATTTAAAACACTCCTGACAGACTCTTTGTAGGGTTAATTAGAATGACATTTAGGCATTAGTACTGAACATTCAGCTAGAAAGAAGAGAAAATGAAGTAAATAACAACAACAACAACAACAACAGCAACAACAACAACAATAATAATAATATTTCTGTCTCCTCACTACAGGAAAGAATTTTCTTGTTCTGAGTGTTGCATATGATTTTTAACTTTTCTGACATCAATGTGATGAGTTTATGTGCAGTTTGTTTTGGAGATTGTGTGGCTCGTGTGTGAAGGAAGGATAAGTCTCTGTAAAAATAGTGGAAACCAAGGGAACTATTTAAAACCTAGCTAAAAAGGAGGTGCTTTTGCAACTGAATGTATTTTTATATGTTTTTGACTGCTGTAAGGAGAAAGGTGCCATCCATATTTATGCTTCATTAAATAAGCATAAGGAAACCTGAAAAGTAAAAAGAAAAACTGAAACTTTCTTCCTTGGCAGCATGAAGGGACTTGTCAGTGAGGGATGCACTGTTTAAATTGTGCCACTCTAAAATGGGGATCAGGAACAAAGCAGATGAACAGAGCCTGTTTCACAGATTCCCAAAGAAAAAATAATCTCAATTATTTTAGATCAACAAACACCAAATGGTTTTCTATATGGCTCTAAATTCTGACCACAAGGATTAAAACCATGAGCCATTAGATTGATTTGATATTTCCAGGATTTCAGAAAATGGAATAATTGATTGTTTCTTCCTTTCTATAGCTGGGAGCCTTTTTTAAAATTCTGGCTCTAGAAGCTCTGTTTTTGTCTCACTTTATAAACACTAATGCTCAAAATGTTTGCAGTCACACCTAAGCATGGGCAATGCTCCTCATCACAAGCAATATTCTGATTTTATTTCTGATTTCATCACACACATTTTCCTGTGACTTTCCATTCTTTAAATATGATTAAATTTTATAAAGGAGATGCTTGAATTTTATAATTTTGTAGGCCAACATTATTATTTCTATCTATTGCCTACTTGTGCTAGAAAGAACCTTTTCTTCATACATATGGAGAAACTGCAATGATCATCACTATTGATTATTATTAAGGGAAGAACTTCTCCTGAGAATGTTTCTGATGCATTTGGAGTTTTGGAACGGGGATACATTCCCAGCACAGTGTGATGATGCACACAATGGAAGGGATTCTGCAGCTGTTGCAAGTGCAGTTCCCAGGTGGGCACTGCTCACACTGCTCCAGCTGAGCTTCTTTGCAGTTCCTGTTCTGCACTTCTCTGACCCTCCTGCTCCTTCCCTGCTCATGTTCCTTCAGAGCACCAAATCTGTTTCTCCCACAATGTTGCCAATCCTCTTGGCCAGTTTTGTTCTCTTTTCCTGACTCGTGTCTGTCCTCTGCTCCTCCCTTTCCAGGGAAGTTGGTGGAGCTGGAAACTTTTCAGTTTTAGCAACTGTCCCAAAATAATCCTGGTCAAACCAGCCTGGGCTGGGAAATGGGAGCCCCTCTTCATTTGGTGTCAGTTCTGTCTCCTTACAGGAGCTGTTAAAGGCACAACTCTCCACATGGCCTATCAGTCCTAACTAAGCTGCTCTGGCTGCTTTTGTTTTTAACTGGTTTGCAACGCATTTACTACATATTGGGATGCTTCTCACCTTAATAATGTTAACAAGAAGCTGTAAAATATATGTAACAAGAATATAGGTTTGAAGTGGGTAGTAGCCTTGAGGTGTGTTTGACTGGCAGTTTATGTTACCAGAACCCCCTTTTTAAGGAGTAAGTTTTGTGCACAATGTATAAAACATCAATTTCCCAACTTAATTTCAAAATTTCTTTCAAATGAACCTTTTGTGGTATTCACACTATTTTCTCAGAGAAAGACATCAGTTCTTTTTAGAAATTAGGAAATCCTCCAGGGAGCCACCTTCTCTCTGTGCAGTTTCCTTTGCAGAAATGATGATCACATGAAAAACAAAAGTTGGAGTTGCTGTAATATCTGAACTGTAGATGGCCATGACACTGTTTATTAAGTATTGTGTATATAGACCTTAATTGCTCAGAGTATATTATTATTTCAGTCATGATAATACTTTATTTTCATTAAAAAAATAAACACTTTTTCCTGAAAAAGAAAGGAGGTGGTTATAGCTTATGTGTATTACCATGTGTGACTCAGTATTATACTTTTTCTTAGCAGCTTGTATTAGGAAATTAGAATTCAGTAGTAAAGTGGCTAAGTAATGGGGAAACCTTGCATTAGGAAATTATATCAACTTCTTTAATTTATGTTTCTCTGCTAACATCATTTGAAGAGACAAAATCCTTGTACTGTCTTCTGTGATAAAGGGCAATACTTCCTGCCATGTCAAAGAGAGTTATTTAAAATATAAGAAGTGGATTGAAAGCTGCCTTTCTCTTCTCTAATTATCAGGACCAGCTCCAGGAATATGGATTGAAGCTTTTTAAACAGAACCTCAGATAGTTTGGAATTCCTGTGAATGTGACCTCTTTCCTCTCTTCCTTTGCCAATGCCCTGTGTCTTACTGTATCCTGGGCTATTCCAGGAAACTACAGCAGTGAAAAACATGCATGTGGTGCACCATATTGGAGACAAATTCACTTGCCAGCTTGGAGTAGGAGGGATGCATATTCAAGAAGGCAGTCTCAGCAAGCTCCTGCTCTTTACAACTTTGGCTGGCTTTGTCATTGTAGTACCCTTTTGGGAACGGTTGCACAGAAAGCTCAGTTCTGTCCCGTGGTGTGACCAGGGATTGCAGGGATGTTCACCTTACCACTGTTGCACTGTGGATACCCCCATGGGCTCCAGCTCCAGCCCTGGACAGTCACACCAGCTGCAAGTCTTTTCCCTGTTACCATGCAGGCTGATTTGCCTGTCTTAGAGAACCAGTATGTTTATCTTCCCTCGTGTGATGACAAATGTGTGCATATTTGTTATGCAACGCTGTAGTCACTCATAAATACACTCCACA
Source organism: Formicarius rufipectus (assembly GCA_013399695.1). Taxonomy (NCBI): domain Eukaryota; kingdom Metazoa; phylum Chordata; class Aves; order Passeriformes; family Formicariidae; genus Formicarius; species Formicarius rufipectus. The sequence goes on from VXAU01005175.1 coordinate 776,700, forward strand.
ATGTGTCACAAACATTCACTCTGGAAAACAAGTGCTTGGGTCTGAGGACCCTCAGAAGAGTTGATGGCAAACACCAAAAGGTTACGAAAGGCTCTGTGAGTTGTTCTGATTGGTTCTTCCCAGGAAGGACAATAGCAAATCCTATATTAATTATAAAAAGATCCTTACAGTAACCACCAACTTATTACATCCTGCCATCTATACCATTATTAGGAGAGTTCTTTCCTGAATTAAAAACTGTCATCTCTCTTTTTTATTTCCCCATGCAAAGTTCACTATTCCTTGTATATGATGATTTTTATATGTGAGACAGTTTCTTAAATATGTGATAGCTTTCCAACTTTTGAATTTATTTATTTGGACAGTATTTCCCTTCTTGATAGATGTCACACTTTGTTTCAACATCTGGTAAGAGGAGAACCAGATGCTGACAAAACCTGTCCTCATACCTGGTGAGCCCTTGTCTGTTTTCACCATCTCTGCTTCATGATCCCATGTCTCTTGAGATGTTTGGTGTTTTTTGTTTTGTGTTTTTGTTTGTTTGGTTTTGTTTTGTTTCCCAGTTGTTGCTTTGGCAGTTCATTAGAAAATAATAAACAAAGCTCATAGAAGTTGGATTTTTTATAAAGCATGTTTTATCTCTTCACTAGGTATCCTTCCTATGTAGGACTAAAATTTCCGTCTTTTCACACAGTAAAACTGACAGAGTAAAAAAGGACTTGGATTACTTGGAACTTTTAAATTAAGGAGCATGTAAATGCCATAAGATGAAAGATTATTCTGTGTTACATACTGTGTATGTGCAGGCAATAAGAAAGGCTTATCTAACCAAATCTTGCAACAGAGTAAGTTAAATATATTGCTTATCCTCAGATTGCTTTTTGATCGCCAGGCAGAGACACATTTTTACCTTTGCATCAACACTTGATACCTGGTTTACTGCTGCAATTAATGTCAAATTGGAAAATATGGACTCTGGCCAGTTTGGAAGGTCTATTGTCATTGCAGAAACATGATTACTGCAATTGTAGAGGGCAAAGCAGATGATGAGCATGAGAGGAAAGAGGTTAGTGATTTATTTGAGGTCTTGCCTGGCCCTAGAAATAGAATCCAAGCATTCTGCTTCCCAGGGCAGCTTCTGCTTTGATGAATTGTTGCATGACTTCAAAATTTTGTTCACATACTCTGCTGAAAAATTGCCCAATACAAGTTGTGCTATGAAATACTGTTCTGCAGAAGCTTCTCATGCTTTAAAAATCAGGTGAAACTTTTGAGTAACATTCAAGAAACTGACTTTGGGAAATTTTTACATCTTCGTATATTTTTCTACTTGGCTGGAAAATATTGAGATACACTGCGAGTCATATTCTAGGCAATTGTTTATGTTAATTTTATAATTATTTTTAAAAACTGCCAAAATTTGTTTATGAAACAGTGTATTTGTGAGTCTCCATGTTTGCTCAGTTATCAATTTTAGAGCACATTTTTATCCATCTTCAGAACACACAATCTTCATAAATCTAGACTGAAATTAGCAGGAGCTGCAGGAAATGCTCCCAAAGATCACGTGTTTGGTTTGATAGATTTATGACAGCAAGATCACAAGTATAAGCAGATGGCCAGACAAATCAGGGTCTTGACTAACAACAACATGGGAACCACTTCAACTTTTAGGGCTTATTATTAAAATATTTAATATAATTTTGAACCTTTGCCCAGAAACCTAGAGGCTTTTTCCAGGTTTGTGACACTAAGGTAGGGATTTGAAATAACAGAAGGGGCAACAGAAAAGAACTACAGTGAAATGTCAATTTAGAAATACAGAAAAAAGGCCCAAAAAGCCAAGTTTCCTGTGGAATGCCCTTGAGAGCCAAGCTCCCTGCTGGTTATCCTCACCTGCTTTGCTGGATTCCCCCAGTGCCGCCAATGGCTTGGTCTGCTCGGCCGTCAGCGCTGCCCCCTCTGCTCTGCTCCCTCTACTCTGCTCCCTTTGATCTGCTCCCTCTGCTCTGCTCCCCCTGCTCTGCTCCCCCTGCTCTGCTCCCTTTGCTCTTCTCCCCCTGCTCTGCTCCCTTTGCTCTGCTCCCCTTGCTCTGCTCGGCTCTGGTTCACAGCAGCCTCCACTCTTCTTCAGTGAGCTCAGAATAAGATAAATGACAAAAAGAGCCTTTGCTAAAGCAAATGTGGCATCTGGTCTGGGGTATTTTCCTTACCTTTCTTTAAAATGAAACCCAAAGTAAGCCTGATTTGCTTATAATTTCTGTTACGAACCTTAGAAGATCTATATTTAGTCAGGAAAGTTTCTTCCTGATGGCACTTTATTGCTGCAAAAAAATGGGTGCATTTTATTTCCTTGAATGTGTTGTATTTCCCTCTGTTCTACAATTCAGCTGTCATTTAAAGGAAGGTTCCAAAGTACAGTGTGCATCAGTTGGACCTGCTCTGACCTGATCCCGCGTCCCGCTCCAGTCAGCGTGGAATGCCTGCATAGCTTGGAACCGCGGAGCATGGAATGGTCCTACCCTTTGAAGATCCTCCCTGGTTTGCAGCTACAAAAGACCTGCGGGAGGCGGAGGTGTCATGTGGGGGAAGCTTTGGGCTCTGTGTGGGTGTGAAACTCTCCCTCTTGTGCCATGAGCACTTGGGGGTGCAGGAACCCTGTCCTGAGCTGGGAGGCACCTCCCCGTGGCTGTCCCAAAATCCCCACTGCCAAGGCACTGAGCATTGGCACGGTGGGAGAGGATGGGAGGCTGAACAGTGACAGCTACACTGGGTCGATATTTTTTAAAGTCTCAAACTTTTCAGATGTTTTTGTTTAATGTTTTTGTTTGTTTGTTTNCCAAACATTTGCAGAGCTGAGTCACTGAGGATTTTACTTTTGTTTTTGTTTCCAAATTGTTTTGTCTGAAAGCCCTCATTTCCCCACAAAAAACCCTCCTTCAAACCTGTGCCTGTTAAAGATTTGGCATTATAAAATGTATGTAACTACACTGTGGGAATTTATGTCTTGATTTATGTCAGTGATTATCTCTAGGAGTGTGCAGAGAATCCAAGTAAGCTGCTGAGTGACTGTGAGAGGAGCAGGAGGAATGGGGGGTGTAGGCAGTGGAAATTCCTGTGCTCCTGACAGGGCAGTGCCTCTCCTCACATTTCCTCCAACCTGAGGGATTCTCATAACCAGATTTGAACAGTACTTTTCTATTTCTTGGCCTCGTGTTGAAGTCCTTTTCTCTAATCATATTGAAATAAGTTCTCCTTCAAATTATTTATATCTTTACATGCATTTGAAATTACACTGTCAGGAGGAAAAGAAATTATATTACAATCTTTCCAGGTGTCTTTCATGCTGAGTTTTGATTTTCCTCTGGCTGTGAAGAATAAGCATTGTAAGTTAGTCAGGTTCTTTTTTTTTGCCCCATAGGCTGTTCTGAATCTGGTCTTACTCTAAAACCCTCCTGTCCTTTCAGTTGGTGGAAGTTGTCTGTTTCCACCTATCCAAGAGGAATTGTTCATAATTTATGAATTAAATACATAAGTATCTCACAAAAAAACATATATGACAATAAGTATATTTTTTCAATGCATGAAAGTGTGTATGAGCACAGGCCAAAGGATGGTGTAGGAATTTGATATAAGCTGTTTTAAAGCTGAAAGCTAATATAGATATATATATTAATTTTTTTTCAATGTGTGCTTTTTGCCAAGTGTGTTTTTTAAAAGATCCAGAATTCAGAAAAATCACTCCAAAAGAACAACCCAAACCTCAACATACATGAAGAAATAAATTAAAGAATAAGAGAGGAGTACTGGGAATTTTATTTATTGCTCAGTAGCAAAACCAGCAAAAATCCAGACTAAGAGAAACCTGATGTCTCCACTCATGTCCTTGTTTCTTTGGGAGATTCCTGGATCCCTGAGCAGCAAACACATCCCATGCTTGCTGCCATAAGGTGGCTGTTGTCAATTTTGTGAGTGTCCCAGTCAGGATCACTTATTTTGACTCCATGCATTTCCAAGTGTTACAATTTTTAACTGAGGGGAAAAACAGAAAATTGATTATTTGCTGTTATATCACAACCTGCATTAAACATGTTCATAGAACAGCGAATAACAGAAAACTGGTTTATTCAAACATGATACTGCCACTTTTCCACCTTCCTCACCCTCCAGTCTAGAAGAAAAAGCTACATTTTTTTCCGTAATGGTTTCCTCTGTTTATTCAATGGCTTTAGTTTTTCTTTAACTATGATGTAATTTTCAAAATTAATAACACTTCTCTTTTCATCTGTACATCTGTTGACTGCAGGATTTAATTGTAGCAATTTTAATTATCAGTTCTGTCATTTCTTCTTACAATACAAAGAAAAAAATCAAGATATGGATGCCAAAACCACATTTTGTTCTTTCCTTTTCCATCACTCAGTAGCAGGGAAGCAGAACATTGCAGAAGTGAAATATTAAACCAGAGAACATGTTTAAAAATTGGGTTTTTTTCCTTTATTTTGCAATAGTGTCAAAAGTCTTCTTTCAGGATGACTTTTTAATCTTGTGCTATTTGGTCTCAAGAGTTCTTTTTCTGTGGATGCTCAAAAATGAAGGGAATGCACATCCCATGCCCTGCAATGTGAGATTATTTTCAGGTTTTCATTCCTACTCTCTAAAGTAGGAATAAAGTAGACATATTGATCATCTGAAGAGTTTTAAGTGCTGTATGATTTTTTCCTTTAAATTGCTGGCTTTTTAAATTTTTGTTCTGGAAAAGCAAACATCACTCCTGGACACTAAGGAGTGCCTGTATATCAACAAAAACATAGTATATCAACAAATGTTCACTTGGGTACTGATGATTTTATGAATAACAGGACCCTTTTAGATATATCCAGTTGGTCACTGAGATTCACTGATTCTTTCTGGACAGCTTTACTAGAATTGATGTTTCATTGAAGTTTTCATTTCTCAAAATAACAAAGGAACCTGGTCTTGGAGTAAGCATCATGAAAATGTCAATCTTCCTTATGCTTCTTCCTTATCCTGCTTCTTTCTTTTTAGAAACACCTGTTTAGAAACAAATGCTCTTGTTTCTTAATCTAATTTTCCAATCACTTGGAATGTCTGTTTCTTGTTCCAACATTATTGGTATCCAGCTGAGTCTGCAGCAACTTCAATGCTGTCTCTGAACTCTCTGTGCCCCTGGGTTTTTTTGAGTTCCAGTTATTCCCCTTCATCTATCTCAGTTTAGCTTAACTGGAGGAAAAAACCTTTTCATCTTTGCAATCTGGGAACAAAAAATTTCTTTGAAAGTTGGTTTAAGGTTGTTCTTTCTCAGTTTTATTGTTTGCCTGATTTTTTTTAGGTTATTGGTGACATTTGCTGCTGCTTCCACTTTATACTTGTGACCTGAAAATGAATTCATGGAACTTCATCTGTTTTGGTTTTATGTCCTCTAAATGTTGTCATTTGATCGCCTCTGCTCCATGTGCATGATGTTTCCAAATCAAAGGGGGTTACAAAAGTTATTGAAACAAAACTGGAACAGTCTTCAAACAAACAGTCTGAAGTGTTGCTTTATCATTTGGGGCAGTGTTTCTCCTTTGCTGTTTCTGTTTCCTGAAGGTTTTATTCTCTTTGCAGTTGATTATGAAGAATGCTATGGAGCAATTATTGTCTTGGTAACTGAGTAGTACTTTAATATGTTCTTTTTCTTCCTAAACGAGCAGAATGCTTCTGATCTGCTGTCTGGTGTTGTCTTAGTATTTTAGATATAAGGCAGCTCCTATTGAATTCTGCTGTGAATCCATGTGATGTTGGAGCTGGAGTGCTGCTCCTGCCCTTCTCCTTGGAGTGGCTTCCCTGCTCTGCTGCCCTCACAGTGGGCCTGGGCAGTGAAGCACATGGACAGAAATTATTCTTGGTAAATGAGAAATAAGAATAAAACAGTGAGTTATAATAGCTAATACATACTGATTTAGCCTTTCAAATCTACTAGGGTTATCTATTATAGATATTATGGTTGAAAAATGACTGTCATGATTTTCTTGCTCTTGCTACAGTCCTCTGGTAGCTTCTCTAAGTGACTCTGAATGGTTGCTGTGAGCCTAGAGCTGGATGGGTAATATTGTCTGACAGTATTCACAAACTGGGTAGATAATTACAAAAATTCCTTGTTACCCCAGTGAACAGTTCTTCGTGACTCCAGACAAGGGTTCAGGCTGAGCCAGAAGGTGCAGGATTTAAAGACTCTCTGAATTTGATGCCACCACTTCCATGGCTCTGCACTGTGCACATTTCTGGGATCAGGGAAAGGCTGCTCTGCCCACACACAGGTGGAACCCAGGCTGAGCTGGTGCTCCAGGGAGCACTGGAATGGCCTCAGCAGAGACGTGTCCCACCTCAGCTTTGTCAGTGCTGAGGTTGGATGATGCTTGCACAGTGAGCAAACTGCTCAGTTCCGGCCTCAGTGCTGTTCATGGTGTGACCTCACACCTCAGATGCCATTTGGAATTTGGGTCTTGTGGAAAAGCTTCTCAAGCACGTGCCTTGGACTATTCTGGGATGCACAAGCCCAAGAGATCTGACATAGAGTTGTTCATTGCCTTTTTCCCCCCTAAGATATCTTTACTTATTGTTTCCAATACTTAAAAAGGAGTTCCCTTTTAACCACTCAAATTCAATTAAGTCCATATTTTCATTTACTGTGTGTTTGAGGACAGAATCATTGCAAAAAGCCTTTGCTGCTGGAGCTACTGATGCAGCAGCAAGCAGTGGTTTCTTTTGGCCAGAATGAGATGAGACTTGCATCTTGTTGCTGATTTCATTAGTTGGCATTGATAGCAAAAGAGTGTTAAGTCAGGGACTGTGCACTTTGCTCACAGGGTGTACCAGAATGAGACTTTACTGGCCTGTTTGAAGTGTCTCTCTCCCTGACACTGGTCCTCATGGTGGGTCTCCTGAACTCTATGGGTGTTCTCCCTTTTGCTGAACCCTGAGCACTATTTCCAAGCAAGAGCAAAAAATTAAACTCATTGCAATAGTAAACATTGGCAAGGAGTCCTACAAACTTTTGCTGTCTGGAAAGCTCATCAAATTCTGGCTCTTTCTAAATGCCAATAAAACTATAATAAAGTTTGCTGCATGCCCTGAAGGTCAACACACACTGGCTATTTTGAACAGAGTGGGTAATAAAACATTGAGTTTTCTTCTTTTTCAGATTAAGTCTTTTTTTAATTCCTTTTTGTTTTCTTCTTTGTTAGTGTATTTGTTACATCAGATGCAGAATGTTTGGTATCTTTTCCACTGACTCATTGTTCAGTGAACATGGCAGTGGACTAGAAAACACCCCAAAGACAAAAACATTTAAACTGCTCACTCTGTGCTTGATGTGTATGCTTGGTGACTCTCCAGTGTTGTTTACTAAAAACCAGACTGAGCTACTTATAATACAGTTTCCCAGACTGTCTGTATTAGCAAAATATTAAGTAGCAAGAGAACAGCAGTTACATTGTCTTCCCCGTGAATTACATTGTTAATTGTTACTGATTTCAATAGCTGCTGACACATCTGAGAGCTCTTATTTAGAGCAGCAGTAAGTAGTGTTTGCTCCTGGATGTCCACTTCAGACATTTTAAAAATAAGCAGCATTTAACGTACATTTCACACAGAGGCAATCCATCCTTTTTTCAGAACTCCTGTGATTTTGTTGTTGAGGGAAATGGTACATGCTCATCAGACCTCATTTGTTCATTTATCTATACTCATAATCTTCAAAATCATGGTCACAGTTGATAATCAGCTATAGAAGAGATTTGCATGGACAAAGAATGGCTCAGTACAGACAAAGAATGGCTCCGTTATTGTGAAATTCTTTAAGAATATAAAATAGAAGATTCATGATAAACAATTGATTATATTACAAATAATAAATCCATATTTATTGTTCTGGTACTTGTTTTCCTGCATATAGTGGTGTTTCCAAGGTGATGAAAATAAGGAGAGCTACTGATGCTGTGTAACTTGTGAACTAATACAAGAAAATCTTCAAAGACTAAATACAGTAGTTTTAACTAAAGCATTATAATGGCACAAGCTTTTTGTGTTTGATACATATCTTGAACTTCAAGTTATGCTGTTAGTTTGTTTTGCTATATTATGAAGGTGAAATAAATGGATACTCACATCTATATGATATTCCTTCAGAAAAACCAGATTTGGAAAAAAATTTAGAAATATTTAAGGCTGTTTTCTTGTGTGGAAAGAATTGTCTTCTGCTTCAGCATAGCTGGCACGTCACTCTAGGTAGCGTAGTTTTCTACAATTAATCCTTCTGTCTTCAGAAAGTTTAATCTGTAATTTTGGGCTCTTGCAGGGTGTTTTGTAGCCTATTTGTAGCCTGCACTGAAGTCTTTGTTTGGGAGCTGCTGGGAAATATAAATCTGTATTATAAACAATTTGGAAGAGCAGTTTGCTGCTGCCTGCCCTCACAAGGGGCACTGGCAATAATACAGACACACTTCTAAACTCACGTGGGCAGTTTACAAGTCTGCAAGGGACCTTCCCTCCTGCAAGTGTTTGCAGGAGCAGAGGCAGTGACAGATGCCCTAGAAAGATCCGAGCACACCGAGTGTGTTGCTATGGAAGCTGCTCTACTGCCTGATGTGCACTGTATCATCCAATTTAGAAGAGCTTTAGAGCCAATCAAATAGCCATTTCTTTTTCTCCCCTAAAATTTGCCTTTGGGGGCAAATCCTGAGAATTGGAGCACAACCTAAGCAGGTTGAGAATTCCACAAGCCAGAAAAGAAGTAAACTGGTGTTTGGTGTAGGTGCTTTGCAGGCACTAGTGTTCCTTGTGCCTGTGTGTTCTGAGTGCTAAAGTGCAGTTTTGTGGCTCTTGAATTTCCAGCTCTGGTACAGACTTATAGAAAAGTCTTGTACTACTGAGGGCAACTTCTGTGTGTCGTTTTCCCAGGTACAAATTAATGGTTTCTTTCTCCCACACACTGTCTAATCTTTTTAGACTGTAAGTGCTGCTGTGCAAAACTTCTTTTGATGTCCTTGTATATCTGGTGTGATGGGATTCCATTTCTAGAGGCACTGGAATATGGCTAGTCAGAGCCATTGCCACTCTTTAGCCTCCTACCCCAAGACTTGTGCAAGATGGGAGAGAAGGACTTTTCCTCTTCTAAGAGATGGGCTTTTTCATATTCTACTCTGATTTTTAATGCAGCAAAACTGCCACTTTCCAGTGCACTGGGGGTGGAGAATAGAAAGAATTGATTGCTGCCTTGGAGCTAAGGGAGAAAAAACAACATCATTGGGTTGTTAAACATTTATGTTCATTTTTTTTTTAAAGGGTTGTGTAATCTTAACTGCTATGTTCTCTTTCTCTCAATTTTTTTTCCTTTGTGCTGGTTAAGAGATGAATGTGATAAATTCCCATTAGAGAGTTTACATTTTCATGATGCTTAGTACCTGCTGTTTTTCCTGAGCAGGGAATATTTGGTACTTCCCAGCAGAGGCCAGCACCAGTTTCTAACGAAACTTTAAAATAGCTGAAGCAGTTCTAAGTATTTGGAAAGATATTTACAGTATCTAAATAATTACTTGTGCCATATAGGAGATACTGTTGTGATGTATGTGGAGCAGACCTTATAATTAGTTCCCTAGGGAACTGAATGAAAATATTACTCCATTCTGCACTTTCAAATAAAATGTGGCCTTGCTAATTAATCAAGTTTAAGAATACCACGTACAGTCACATAAAACTCACCATTAATGCTGCTACAAAGGTTGACAACTTTTGCTAAGAATGCAAACGAAGGAGAGAACAGCAATGATTAATCATTCCCCTGCTTGAAAGTGATTTTTATTTAAACCCATCCTCCTTATTATATATAACTGCAAACTTGTTAATGGCTTAAAACTTCTTACTGTGTACTGTTAAGTAGTTTGGCAGATCACAAATGCTACTTTAAATGAGCACTTAATAACACTGAGTGACTTTTAAAGGTAGTTAGCAAAGTACAAATGCTTCCAGTGCAAAGTAACACCGTGTGAGACTGTGGCATGTACAAAATGAAAGATGTGTTTTCATCAGAGCAGAAATCCAAAGGCAGGGTACAGCAAAGTGTTCCCTCTCTGTCAATACTCCTGGCAAGTTCAGCTGCAAGGGGAGAACTTCTGTATCTCTCTTCTTGAAAATATGTGAAATATCCTCTACATTCTCTTGCTCACACTTAAACTATACGGATGAATTGTGTGGTTTGCAGCACAGGCAGAGGGGAAGGGAATAGTTGTAACTGCAGTTTCAATTCTTCTGTGAGCCACAGCAGATTTAGTACCCTGTAGCAGTAATAACCTTGCACACTGGATACAAAAGTTGTAACTCAGTAATAAACACCCTCTCCAGTTCAAGAACGCTGTTTTGTTTTCTTACTGAGGCACTGGTGGCAGAACAAATATACTGTAAGTGCTGTCCATATTCCTCACACCTTTACCATCTCAGACCAGTGTTTCAGGATACCGAACTGATGTCCGGTGTTAGCAAAAGATTTTTCTACACCCTGGCAAACCAATAAAGAGTAAAAGACAAATTGTTTTAATGTTATACATATGAAACTATAGCAGCAAGAGTAACCTGTGTGCTCTACAGTCTATATATGTATGGGGGTGTGTGTTTACATTATGCATTCATTTCCTCCATTAGAATGTGTCTCCAAGATGGACCGTGTCAGATCAGAAAGAACTGTCAACAGAATCTGATGACATTTTAAACTGTGCAGCTCAAGTCAGTTTCTAATGATCTTTAGACTCTCTATGCAGGTGGATTAATAACTCTCTGCATCTTCAGTCACTCTGATGTTCTTAGAGCTGTAAAAGCATTTAAGAATTTGTCATCTTCCAGAAACCAAAGCTAAAGGAGAGTTCTGTGTGATGGGCCAGTGTTTGACATGGACAGGAATTTCTAACTTTTTTTTGAAATGTTGAGCTATGAAGAGAGTGTGTTAATGTGGACACCATCTTTTTAATAAATGCACAAGGGGACAACACGAGAGCTGTTTTTGAGAATCTGAGCCAAGCTTGGCTGAGCAGACTCACTGGTTTAAACTTAATTCAGCTCAGGGAGCAGATGCTGCACAGCAAAAGGGCAGGGAATGGAAGGAAGACTCAGCAGGCAGGTAAACAAGGCAGGGAGAGACCGTGGGAGACTGAGCATACATGTCCTAACTGGGAAGGGTGAGTGCCCTTTGAGGTGGAAGGGATTTACAGATTCTGACATGCCATCCTGAAGCAAAAACAATGCATGTTTCTCTTGATGGCACTGTGTCTGCCTCATCTGAGTCTTTTTCCACTTCATGAAGAACGTTAATCTCCTGTGTGGTGTGATGTGGGTCCAGTTATTTACTCAGGAGAACAGGCACTGTCAACTCTGTAAAATCACTTTTATATGAAGCAGTGTTCAGGTAGTGATTGCTGCTCAGCTGTCCCTCCTTTAATATGTTTTCTTTAGTCTGAAATGTGTGTTTACAGCAAGGAAATATGAGAGGACAAAAAAAGCAGAAGGCGGCCAAGGCTTTATGTAGTTGAACAAGAATAAAGCTGTTAGAAAGGAATTTCTCTGAAGGAGAGAGGTCTGTGCAGAGCCTTTGCTGAACTGTTTTGAGGGTTGTGATCTCCTGGCCATGTCCCAGTAGGTAATAAGGCTGAAATTTGTGATCTAGACATTAAACTGCTTTTCAAAAGGAGTGCCCTTATTAAAACTGAACTCCTACATTTCAGATCATTGTTTGTTTGTATCTGTTGAATTATTGACTCAAAAAGTTTATTTTAAAATTTATTAATTTAACTTTTACTCTTCTTGGCACACACAAGTGATACAGCTGCAGAAGACATAACCAGAGTTATTTGACTACAGGTGCCAGGATCTTCCTCCTGAGTTTGAATACAGAACAATGCCCTAGTTTTCTATTGCCCCTCTGAACTTCATGGAAAGTACCTGCATGGGAGTCCATGAGGAGTAGTAGTGAGAAGACTGTTATTTTATGTGTATTTCTTAATGAAAGTGAATTTGCAGAAGTGCCTTGCTGAGACTCAGACCTTTGCTGTTGGTGACAGGCGGCACGAGAGAAGTCAGTGTGGCTGTTTAATCCAACATGAGTTGGCAGGTGTCTGTAAAACAAGACAAAACACAGTTAAATTTGAGATCACCAGTGTGGAGAGTGTTTGAATCAAGGATGTTTTGAATCTATTTTCAGATAAAATGTTCATATGAGGTGTATATGGGATCTGATTCTATTGCTGATATTACTGTCAAGTACCTGAAGAGAATAGCCAAATTATTTCCAAGATGAGCTGCTCTCATGACCACCTCTTGATGTCAAATGTGCAATAAATTCTAGGAAATACAACGAATACAAGCTTGAGATAACTTGATACATGAAAGGATGGTGTTTTGTCTAATCTTTGTCAGAGGTTCTTCAGCTTTATACTAAATTCAGTTTGCCTTGACTACCAGCTGCAGGGGCTGTGTGATGAGGGAGCAGATTTATCCCAGAATAGGTGTTCTGTGATTGAAACTCTTAACTTCCAGCCACTTGGCTCTTGGCTGTGCTCTGAGTTTTGCTGATGTGGATGCATAGGGGATTGCCCCCAAGAGCCAGGTCACTGCTTTGTGCCATCCCAGATTCCCTGGGGGGGTTAAATTAGTGTAAATGCCTCATAACATTTCCCAGGATAATTCAGCAACTTGCTCTTGACTTCATCCTATTTTTTTCTTTTTCCATTGTTTCCATATAACAGGGTTTCTTTTTGAAAAAAAAAAAAATCTATTTAATGTGGCTCTTTGTAACCATGATTACTACCATTGAGAAATAACTGCACACCACAAGAGGGTTGTTGTGTTTTTTTAAAAAATAAATGTATTGGGTAGTTCATAGACTATTTTAGTCTTTTGTGTAACCAGAGGGTATAATTAGGGCCTGTTTGTGGCACAGTATTGGATAGTCAGGGAAAAATCATTACATAAGCAATAAAAATTTAATGTCTCCATAACAAGGAGAGATGGGTTCCCTGGGATTTTTGTTTTCTAAATTGAAATGAAGCTACACCAACAATGTATCTTTTAAAGCATGGAGAGTATGTAGGGTGCTGGTAAGATTAGCAGTGAAAACTTATATATCCCAAGCTACCAGTCTTCTTTCTTCCCTCCAGTAAGACAAGCTGAATTTCTTTTTCAGAGCCTCCAAAGATAAGTGCAGTCTTTCATGCCAGGTTTCTGCCCCTGAAAAACTTTTTATTTGGTAATAAATCCACTGGATAAGAGGTTTACAAGGAAAGTGCTGACACAACCTTAACCATCATGACATAATTAGTTTAGCTGTAGGTTTGTTGTAATCCCAAAAGAATAACAGAAAATTGTCATGTCAAACAAATTCCATCTTTCCTTTGTATAGTGCAGTCCCTGGATTAGAGCTCTTTATGTCTGATTATGTGCTCTTCAGCCAAACTGATCCAAGGAGTATCCAGCTCTTTAGGCACTTCAATACAGATGCTCTGAGTAGAGAGTGAGTCAGGCAAAGACAACACACAGAATGAGGACTTTATAGAGGAGATACCACATTCATGCATTTACTGCTCTCAGTGACATGTTTTTGTTTTCGTTTTTTCTTTCTGGGTTGAGAAACCAGTTCTCTGTTTAAGACAGATGTTGACCAGACTCAGTCCTTTTATATCCTTGTTACAATAACATGATGTAATAAGTGACTCCTCTGTGTTTCTGACCTGCACTAGGAACAGACAGAAGAATTGCATTTAATTCTGGTATAACTGCTTGAACTATTCATCACTATCATGTCCAGAAACCAAAAGGGGCCATAAAATCTTTTTGCTGGAAAGGTGGGAGGGAGAACTGACTGAAAATCTGCTAAATGTATATATGATTCCTTCACTTCATCAGTCTCAGATATTACCATTTAATATATCTCGATGCACTGGGACTCGTATTTCTGAAAGACTTGTAGAGGGAATATTTTTGTGACAGAGCAACACACTGAGATTGAATTGAACTGGAAGGGGTATATTTTTTTACTCTGGTTTTATAGAGGCAGCATAAAAAATTGTGATTAAAAAAAGGCAGAAAATAGGGTATTATTGTAGAAAATTAAACCCTGTACTGTGAAAAGAAATTGAATCCTTCTGCCTGCATAATGTCTTGGTTTACCATTCCCATAGATATAAAACATAGGAAAAGTTTCTTTTGCTGTGAGAGAAAAGCAAACTGATACTTTGAGCACTTGGTTAAACGTCTTATAAAGAGTTCAGGTGTTACTCAAAGGCTATAAACCATAAGCAAGCTAAGTAGGTGAGTTGAGAAATGTGCATTTTCATTGTCCCTCTCAGCACGGGGATGCACCACGTCGTGCTGGGGGTCTGTGCCTGTGGCAGTCCCGGCTGGGCAGCACCGGGACGATTTCTTCCCATTTAGGCCAAGGCTGTTTCTGTCCCTGTAAGACTGCAAAATAAATTCTGGCAATGATTTTAGTAAGAGGAAAGTGGCAGTTCGCATGGAAGGTAAATGCCTTGAAACATCTGTCGAGAATACCTGGCATAAAGACATCTTAAGTTTCCTCCAGTGAGAGACAGCTGAAGGTGGTAAAAGCAGCAGCAGCAGCACCTGTTGGAAACAGCATTTTTAATTTTTCTCTTGCAACTAAAGAATTGTTACTCTACAACTGGATAAGTATCAGTGGTTTATCCAGAGCAAAATAAAGACACCAATCCTGGTACCTATTGCAGAGTAGAGGAGGTTTGTGCAGCCAGTACAGGGGCACCAGTAACTGGGAATGCCTCCCTTTTCCTTGCTGTGTGAACTGTACGGTGTGTATGCCATTTTATTCCTGCTGAGCCAGGGCAGTAATCACAGAAAGCAGCACTACCCCTGTGCAAAGAGCCTGCTCTTCCTGCAGGATGTCACCCCACCAGCTCTGCTGTAAGACACTTTCTTCTCAACTAATCAGTAGCCTGCAAAGCAGCAGCACATAAATTGTTCTAAAGCATCATTTGTCTGTATTAGCTGCTTCTCCTTATCTGGGGAGCACAATTCATCAGCCCTTTTCTCCAGTAGCTGCTGCCAGGCTTGGTTTGCCCACCATCACTTATTCACATTGCTGGTAAATTTGTTTACAGGCTGAGTGCACTTGACTGAAGGCTGGGAAGCCAAGCCCAAGAGCTGCTGCTGCCACAGGTGCCTCTCCTGCGGCAGAGGAATGTTTTTCCATAACTGAGGGTGAATGGCTGTTGAGGGCTTTGGATGTGAACAGTTTGAAATCAATTGTTCTGTTTTGCTGAGTAAAGCAGCAGGGTTGAGCTCAAGGTTTAGGGATGATAGTTTAGAGGGAAAAAATAAAAAGGATTAAGGGCAGACAAGTATCTTCAGCTCAAGTGGTAGTTACACACTGAATTCCTTGTGGGGGCTTGAGAACCTCAATCCTTTCCTGCAATCTTTAAAAAAACACCTCTTACCAAAACTAGAGATTTAAGAGCTTTGCAAACTTAGAATTATTATTTCTCAGTTCTGTTTGCCTGGAATGCAATGGGAAAACCTGCAACTCTATTCCATCCCCACCCATTTTTTTTTTTTTTAAATGAAGCATAGACATTAGAATTCATCAGTGCCTGGTGAATACCATCAGGAATCACTAAAAAATCTCAGGCTGTATATGTATATAGGAAACACCAAAAACCTTGCTGGCTTTGTCTCAGCTCTACAGAGGGGCAGAAGCTGAGGAATGTCAGAAAGAGACTGAAAAAATACCCATGTGGAAAATCATGCAGTGCAATGGATTGGGCACATATAGCACTGTATGTGATAGAAGGTGTGGTACTGCATGCCTGGGGCAAGCTCTGTGGGCATTAGCTGAGTGCAGGAACAGGCAGGGGCAGTGCATCCTCCAAGGAAACAGCATTCCACCCTGGGCAGGCCGTTAGGAAGGACTATTCTGAAAGGCATGTACAGTTTTATTACTCAAATGACTCTTTGTTCACTTCTGTGACTAGCTAGCAGTAAAAGTTATTCCATAGGCAAGTTAGATAATAACACTTTCTTAGTGGTGAAATATCAGCCTTTCAGGAATCTCTGCAATACCTGTGGAGAGCAGAGCAGTTCTGGAGGCTTGTACCAGCTTGGTTTATGAAAGAAACAAGACCAAAACCTCTGCTGTAGGTGCACAGGAACCCTGCTTTGACACTTGGTGAAGATGTAAGAGGCCAAACCAAGGACCTGCTGTTAGAACAGCTTTGACCTGTGCTCATGAAGGGAACATGCAGTCCAGGGGATGACACTAAGCGGACTTTGAAGTCAAATCCTTGAACATCATATAATGTAGATCAACACATGGACCTCTTCAGGAGCTGCTTTGATCTGATTACATCCTATTTTATCAAACTATTTGCTAAAGTATCCTTAGCTGCAGTGAACTAACATTTTCTCAGAAGCAGTGGAAGCATTTTGAGCTAATTTGTTTGCTTGCAGAAGACAAGTGGTGATTATTTTGTAATATACTTACATATTTATGTATTTATTATAACAACATCTGAGACTACAGTGTGCAAGAACAAAACAGTATCTTTCTGAGCATTTTTTTAAATGTCACTTTTTTGTTTTCTCAATCGTTTTACCCTTCTCATTTTTACCTTTATGTGGTGATGTTAATTGCTGAAGTGTTAGAATTTAAATCTAGAGACTTGAAACACTTGCCTTTTCCTGTAAGCAGTAGGGACTTTACCTGAACAGCCAAACTTTCCCCATTGATTAGTCTAAAGCTGACATGAAAGGTCATCCTTTTATGACCTTCAACATCTTGTCCATCAGTCAACACATACCCATAGTAGTTACCTGTAATTCAGATTATTTTCATGAGCATATCTTACTTGCTAGTGTGACTTTTCCAAGATTTTAGTGTTTTAGAAACATAGACTAATGTATGATATTATGGGATAATCTTAGATGTTACAGTGGGTGAATCCATGACCTGGCAGGCATTTTCTTTCCTCTTGGCTGAATGGACGGCTGTGAGGACATGTGGATACCCGGCAATAGGAGGTCCAGGGTGTGAACAGTAAATTCCCTTGGGAATTGGGAATAACGGCAATTAGAGCCAATTCCATACAATAACACCTATTTTAAACTGCCAACGATTTCACAGGAGAATACGCTCATCTCCACTGATCCTGGAGCAGCTTCCTTTGCTGTAATTTGACTGGGAGATTTTAGGCTTTTGGCTTTACTCTGTGGGAAATCCCCCTTGTCCTGCTACATTGTTGTTTCACTGTATATTTCATTCCTTTGGACATTTCAATAGAAGGTGTTTCTTACATTGTATGCAAATATTTCAATTACTTACTGTACATCTCAGTAAAGTAAGTAGCAATGTTGAAAAACATTTAATTTTTTTTTATGACTAGAGGAGATACAAGTTTGAAAAATAGTGTTTTTCCTGAGGGCTGAAGGAATAGTGTTTTTCCAAATCTTTTGGTAGCTGTTAGGACTTTTTAGTGCTTAGGACAATTGCTGTAGTATTCTTTGACTCATCACTTATTTTAAGCTTTTCAGTATCCCTTGTTTCCTTTCATTAATATTTGTCTATGTTCAGTAGGATCTGAGCTGGAGTAACCGGTGCCCTGTTTCCTGTCTGAGTAATCCCACCTCTCTCAGTAGCAATGCAGAAATGAACATTCAGGGCTGGCCATATATTCCAAAGTAGCTATCAAAAAAACCCCTCGAATTGTATTTTTGGTTTAATTAATTCCTTTCAAACAGCAGCTTTTTTTTTTTTCTTGTATGTTGCTTCACAAATGTGCCAATTTGGAATTAAAACAGTGTTTTGTCTTAATGTCATATAATAGAACTGTCACAAAGGGTTTGTTTGTTTGGTTCGTTGGTTTTTGTTTTGTTTTGTTTTGTTTTTTTAAAAAATATATATGCAAACTTCCAAATGCTCATAACTTTCAAAAACACTCGCTGAAGACCCAGATGGGTGGCTGTTTTCAGCTAGTACTTTGTGGTTATTTTGGGCCACACTCCCCAGTGATCCCGAATTAGACCATGAGGTTGAGTCCAGGGAATCCACTCTAGTTTGTAACAGCTGAGGCTGGTCTGGCTTTGTATTAACAGTGATGCCAATAAAAACTGAGCTCCCTTCTAATGTTTGTACTCTGATGGTGGGGATCTGCAAGTCTTTAAGGAACAAACTAAGAGTCAAAGGACTGATTTATGGGTTCACATCCAAGTTTTTCTTGATGAGTGATCCTCTGTTCTCAGAGGAAAATTCCATTGCTAACCTTGGCTTCTTTTGTGGGGATGGGAGGAAGGATATCTTGTCCAGCCACAGAAGAAATTTCTAGATGGATAAGGTCTTATGATATTTCTTTTAAAAAATGGGTGCAATTGTGTAGTCTGAGAAAAATGTGGGACACTTCAGATTTACTCAGAAATAAATTTATCTGTGAACTTTTCTGTGCCTGTCAGAGAAATGCCAGGTTTTTAAACCAGCAGAGCCAGCAGAATTTTGTACTCATTTGCTCTCATCCCTCATTTTTCTCACAGAAGTGTAATTTTCCAAGGGGAGACTGTCCTTTAAGATGAGCAGTGTAAGGATGTTAAATTGTCCATCCAGACACTTTAGCTATTAAATCTTTGTGTTTCACTTTCTTCTCATGTGAAGCTGTTGATGCCCTGATGCAGACTCCCCTGCCCAGCCATGGCAGCTCACTGGAAAATGCTATGGAGGGTGTGTATGTGTGTAATCTGGGAAATAATCCAGATGTAAATGCACTTTTAGCTGGCTGACATAAACTTATTCTCTGAAAGTGCCACTGTTTCACCCAGGATGCTGTAAGGGATGCAGGGTGAGGTTGTTTTCAGTGATAATTAACTGACTTTGGTATTCAAACATGCTGCCTTCCTTCTGGGCTGTGGAAAAAAGCTGCAAAGAAAGGCTTCTAAGTAACTGTGTGAGAACAGGTGTGACACATTTGCATCCCAACCTTAAATCTTGTTTATTTAGGACTGGCCAGAAACAGCGAGACATTTTTGAACTGACAACTCATTTTTCATTTTCACTTCCTCTCCCCTGCACACAATTACAAACTACAAAATTACAAGTTTGAGCTCATTTGCTTCAAGAAGGTCAAATAACTATAAACTATTTTAAAACAACAGCAGTGAACTCCTTAGCAGCACTGCAGACCATGTATTTGTTCAGCATTGAAATCAAATTACCTGCAAGTAACTGTACTCACTTGATAATGATGGGAAGGAGGGGGAGAGTTGTTTGCAAACACTTGAACTTGTTGCCCCTGGGTTGCAGTGGCAGCTGTGATTTGCCTGCTTGACTTTTTATTCCTTTAAAGTAAAGTAAGATCAGAAAATGTGTGTGACTTGTACTTAGCATACCCCTCCTCCTTTCTCCCCCACCTTTACCCTCGCTAACTGCATTAATTTATAGGGGTTTGTTTGTAACTTTCATAGTCTTTTATGTAATATGTTTCATTACTAGTGAATTTGAAAATAATATGGTGCAAGGAGCATGTCATCCTGTGTTATTTTGCTGTCATCTTACAAAAAATTAGGCAGGCCATGTTCACAAGTACAGAAACAGCTAAATTGTACCAGAAGTTGCCGATTTTATGGGATATGGCCTTTAGAATTATCAACAAGCCATGTCTTAGTGCAGTGCAAGTGTAAGGGCAAGTCTTGGTCCTTTGAGTGTATGGGGAAGTGAAAAGAAACCCCCATAGAAGGCACAGGTTTTTCTGCACTAATGCAGCACTAAGGGACAATGTCTTGTCCAAACCTCCAGTAACATCTTGTCTACTTAGACAATTTTCAAAATTAAGGAAGTTGAAAATTGCTTTGTTCTGGTTTTGCTTCTGAAGCAAAATTGTGTTCCATTGTATGGCTGCGCTTCATTAAACTGCTGCTCTGCTTTACCCCGGAGGTGGTTTTATGTCTGTGCTGTGTGAAATGATCTCTGGTTATTATAGAGCAATTTAACAGAGATTTGTACCTGTTACCTCTAGTTTACTGTTCAAGAAACTAATGTGTACAGCTTTATTTGCCCAATTGCACTGTTTGCTGGGGGCTTTTGTTCCCCTTTCTTCAAAACTTTTCTTTCCCTCTTCCTACAGATGAAAGATACGGAATTTGAAAACTGAAAAAAAACCATCTCTGGAAAGAGCTGGGGAAAACTCATCTCTTATTTCAAATTACATGTTCCAAATGCACAGTTCTCAGGTTCATGGCAAGATTGTGGCCACTGATGTTGAGGAAGATTTATTTAATGCAATACTGTTGGCATTTTCTGCAGCTTTGCAAATCTGTCACCCCTAAAGTATTTTGCAATGTCTACCTGAAGTTTTATAGAAAATTATGTGGAGATTCCTTTTGCTGTAGCCATATTTTAAAGAAGAATCTGTGCCTATTGCTCCATCCTCAAGTATGCAATTATAAAAAATATGGATGATGACTTTTATAGTTAGAGAGGTAATGATTTAAATAAGGGCCAAAGTCAAGAGAGCTGAGAGCTTAATTAGAAAGTAGAAGCAGTGATTCTGCTATGCCTATATGTTCTCCTTCTGTTGCACATATAGTAGGTGGCAAATTTACATCATTTTTGATTCTTGAAGAAAAGTTACATATAATAATTATCCTGCCCAAGTTTCTGAGTGCTTTTAGCAACAACTCTGTCCCATACACTGAAATGACAGGTTGATGAAGAAAAATCTGTAATTTCTAATCACTTATTTTAAAATAACTGAATGCTTTTCATGTGGAGACCTGAAGATCTTTAGTATTTTAAGAGTTTATTCATGTTTTTCTTGATTTCTGGCTTCCTTGCCCCAGAAATGGAGCACTGACATGTTAAAGATAATACCCTAAAATGGCACAATTTTAATATTTAAAAAAAAATATTTCTACACCTACTGTTTTTTGTGCTTTTCCCAAGTGACAATAGAATGTTATGACTGTAAGGAAAATAAAAAAAAAACAACAGTGAGTCTTCTTCAGTAATGCAGGTGAAGGTCATCCAGAGTTCTCTCCTGCATTTTGAGTAACCACACAATTCACAGATAGCTCGGATTGGAAGGAACCTCAGGGTTTGAAATAATTTCAGTCTTGGATAAGAAAAAGGTGTCTCAGAGCTGATTCCAGAGGCTGCTGCTGTTTTCAGTTGTTTCCTGCTTCTCCTTACCCTATTTACCAAGCCTTTCCCTCTAGTCCATGGATTTCAGCACGCAGCCTTTTAAAACAAGGCTCATGTTTTAATTGTGCAAAGACACAGATGGGCAGGCAGGTGTTGTGCTGCTCTGAGCTTTGCTGCTGCTGCTGGGTGGGTCACTCGTGCTCCTGTCCCTGTCACTAACAATGCTGTGTGTAATTCCAGGGCCCACCTGCCTCGGGAATGTGTCCTGCAGACACAGCCACCTCCTGCAGCACAACTCTAGTCACTTCTTCAAAGGCTTGTTATTCAAAACCAAAGATTCTCAGTATTTAGGATATGTTTAAGTTTATAAGTGAATCTGTTATTAGTGCCACATGCACATTGACCTAAATTCAGATCAGAATGTGATCCTGTGCTGTATAGTTATCTCAGAATTCCATTAGTTTTAATAGGAAAAGTATAAGACAATATAATGATAGACATGGTAGAATTACTGCTTATAATTAATTGATATGTTACTTGAAAGTGTATTTTCTACATCTAAAAAAGAGTAATTGAATCTACAGTTTGAATGGGCATGCTATCAAAGGGGATTTGCAAGCAGTCACAGCTAAGGACCCATTTCTCTTCCCTCATCCTTCCCAGCAATGGGAAAGGCAGAAGATGGGATGATACTACTACTTTCTTTCTAAAGGTGTTCTGAAGTCTAAATCTGATATTTGAAAAGCACTTTTTTGTTTGCTGTTGAAAGAATTAAACTGTTCTGTGCAGTGAAAGTGAAGTTTGAAAAGTTCCTTATGATTCTGAGAGTTGCCCTCCTGCTTAGAACTCAGCTGAGCCTGGGCAGAGCACTGCTTCTTAAACTGTTGAACCTCTTTCTTGCTCTTAGTGAATCACAATTTTGCTTTATGCTTCTTTTTGAAGGAGCATTGGCACAATTTAAAGCAACAACTACTTTAATGGGATGTAATGAACAATTAATGAGCAAAATAATATCTGTGGTGTACATGGTAACAGCAAATCACTGCTCCTTTGTTCCCATTCCCATCTTCTTTGGCATCTGATCTGTAGTCAGGGGGTTTTCATGCTTATCCACAGTACTATTATTTTAGGCAAAGCCTCATTGTCCCTCTCAGCACAGAGAAGACTGATTTCATGAAGAGTCACTTGAAAGGAGAATAATATGCCTTCTAGACAGTAGTTTCCCTTGCTCTCTACCTGTGTTAACAGCAATGACATCCTTAACCAATTCTTCCAGTCTCGTTTTTCAGAGAGTAGTGGTGTTTATAAATTGAATATTTCCATTCAAGCTGGGATGTGTCCTGAAATCTGGAGTAGCTTTGCAAATGCTGAACCTTCTTTGAGTCTTATTGACTTTTGGAGTGTTCCATAGGGCCCTGTGTTCCAGCACACTTTTGAGTTCCCTTTTCCTGGAGAGCTCTCAGCTCGTGTGTTCTGCCGTGTCCTCGTGGCAGGGGGTGGCACTGACCCACCTGCTCTCTTGGCTTTGTGTGGCAGTGCTGGCTCCGTGCTGAGCAGGGCAAAGCAAAACCCATCTGCCTGGTTTTGTGTGCAGGGACAGTCACAACAGGCTTTTCCATCACCAGAAAACTCTGAAGAAGAAAAGCAGAAGCTGGGATGAAATGTTTCCGATGTAACTTTGTTTCAATAATTCAAGATTCTCAGAGCTATTTATTCTCATTCCCCAAATGATGTTTGTCTTGAGAGCTCAGGGGAATCAGCCAACTTCAGTGTAGCCTCAGGGTATATTAAGGGTAGTATTCAAGAGCAGTAACTGCATTGGAAATCAGGAATCAATAAAGCACAACTTATTCTAGAATATTTTTTTTAAAATTTGCATTTCTCCAACATCAGAAGTTTGTTTTTAACAGAGATGAAACTATATTCAGTCATAAACTTTAACATTCCTGGGAATACCACTTTAGTGAAAGATGTAAAAGTTAGTTCATTATAAGTACATATTCCTGTACCCCAGAACAACAATGTGAGATCTGTTTCATAGCTGCTGCAAGTGCTCAGATACTATTAACACCATCATGATACTGATAAACTTGTAATTTGCCTATAACACAGAGAAAAAAATCTTTAAACATAAGCCCAGGCAAATGAACTGGTTTTTGTCAGCATGCAGCATAGAGGTGAGGAGCAGCAGGGTCAATGTGCCTACAGAATAACACGAGTGCTCCTTTTGAGGGCATCTCTGTGGGGTGGCTGATGTGTGGAGGTAAGCAGGGCTGGGAAGTTTAGGAGAGAAGAATGAAGAGGTGGAGTCACAAACCTGGAGCCACTTGTGGCTCATTGTGGCAGCTGCATGTAAAAGACCAGGCTGCAGTTTTTGAAGCTAGAGAAACTTGCAGGTTGTGTATTGAACAGCAGAGGTGTGCAAGTGGGAGGACTGTGAGTCCCTGGTCCACAGGAAAGTTTGCTGCCATTTTTATGTTTATGGTTTCTTGTTCTCATTGTAACTGTGTGGCTTTACTTACTGTAGTGTAGCTGAGGGTGTGTCAGGAGGGTTGGAAACTTGTGAGTCTGAAGAACTAACATTCTTTGGGAAAGGACTTGGCCAGTCTTGTGTTTGCTTTTCAGGCATGATGGGAGAACATTGAAAAGATGGGTGAGAATGAAGCAACAAGCCATGCAGGTTTGCAAAAATTGATTTTAAAGTAGAGAAGCCTGTTTTTATTAAGTGTTGCTCTCACAGAACATACAGGGAATGGGAACTAAATATTAACCTAAATTTTGGTGTTTTGGTACCCACAAATGCTAAGTCTTTGAAGCATTTCATCATATCTCTTCTGAACTGAAGTTTAGTTTAATTGTTTCAAGCTTTCGTGCTTACCATTTGCTTTTGTCAATCCTCTCCTGATATAATTACAGAAAGCAATGCCATTTTGCTTTTCATGTCTGGATGGCAAAGCAGTGAAGAAAGCCTGTGTGCAGTCAGGGTTTATGTTACCTAATCTACACCAGATAGCCATCTTTCTCTACATTAAGGGATTGCAGGAAAAGATTTGTGGCAGTTCAAGCCATTCCGCTCCTCTATTTTGCCTGCTCCCATTGCTCATTTTGGAGTGCCATGAAAACCTCTGGTGTTTTTCCTCACAGAAAGAGCCATATCTTATTTTGAGCCAATCTGTTCTCAGTCAAGTCCTCTTTGGGATCTGATAAAATTTTCCCACTGTGTTGATCTATGGAGCTGAATTGCTGATTTGATAAACTGTGATGAAAAAGTAATTTGTCTCTCTGAAGTAAAGGTTAACTGTCTGCCAGATTTCACTGTTCAAAACAACTGTTCTTTGCCTAGAGAAAAACGAGTTAGAGGAAAATTGAAACCTGTTAAAAGCATCTTTTCCTCCCGTTAATCATAAGGCTTAACAGGCTAAATGTGAGTTGTTTCTTTCCCAGGTGAGGTGAAATCTGAATGCACAGCTTCAAACCAAGAGTCATCTCCCCTCAGTAACTCTGCCAACAAGCGCGCAGAGTCAGGCTTTCCTCCTGCACTGTCTGATGGCTGAATGTCCATCCATGGTGTCCTGCACACTGCACTGCTTGGAGGAGCTGGAAGGGACACCCTGAAATCCTTCTGAGCCTTGCAGGGGCTGGTCCTGCCACCCTGGGGCCGTGCAGGTCAATCAGACAGCCCAGCTCGGTGCCCCGAGGCTCTGAAGCTATACCCGCCGTGCTGCTCCCACCGATCGCCCCGGGATGTGACTTGCCCGGGTGCCACAGGCAGGTCACACAGTCCTCAAGAAGCAGCTCACTGACTTTCCCTTCAGCTATTGTGGTCATGTCCTAAATGTACTCTTGGAAACTAAAAGCACTTAGAAGTAATTCAGCACTTGAGGCATTGCTTGGTTTCACGCAGAGAAAATATTCTTGCAATTTAGTTAAGGAAATAGTTTTGAAAGGTTGTTTGTTTTTCTGATAAACACAGGTAAAGGACTATTTATAAAAGAAGATTACCTTGCAAAGGGAATATGCAGGGGTGTGCTGATAGGAAAGAACTTGTTATGATGTTTTGGAAGTTTGTATATAGAATATTAAATAGTATTCCTACTGCAATATGTTATTTTTTTAGCTTCAGTTGTAGGTTGAATAATGTCTAGTAGTTGTTATGTATTTGTAATTTTATAGTAATGGCCTGCATGTCTTAGGCATTAATTAGTGTGTTTTTCATTTAAAGGCAAATAATTTGTAAAACATTTTGAACACTTCTTCTTTAGCAGAAATTGACATTTAAAACCCATTTCAGCACAGATCAGAGAGGGACAAGGTAAAGGTCATATTGGTCAACATGGACAGCTTTTGATTCATTAGAAACTTGAAGGTTGAATAACAACCACTAGTATTTGTCAAGTAATCGATTAATTTCTCAGTGATAAACATGAAAGAAAATCTTTATGCCACAAGCAGTTTTGTCAAGTAGCTTGGAAAGGCTGTGTTTGATAGATAGAGCCTTCAGGGAAGAGCCTAAAGGGAATCAATTGTTGGCCTGACTATAACTTAGCAGGAACTCTGTCATTAAGCAACTCATCAATTCATCATTAATTCTCAGCAGTCCATCTGCCTTTGGTTCATATTCATGTGGCACTTTCTTTTCTCTCTAATCACCTACAAAAATGTGAACTGGGTACTGAACATCCAAAATACTTGTCCCTATAGATGATAGATTTAGGTTTTATTCCAGAAATGTGTTTGACAGCCAGAAGCAAACAGATTTTAGCCTGGGAAGGGAAAAAGGATTGTTTACACTTGAACAAAGACTCTTCTTATTGTGTCACTAGCAAGTCACCATTCTCACCTTCTGTCTTAGCTGCTCTCAGGGTAACACCAAAACTCTCTCAGCTGATTGAAGGGGGACAAGCCTAAGTTCCGTCTGGTCTTGCCATAAGAAGGAGAAATATTTGCTGCCTTTTCTTGTTGTCCATCTTTCTGTAAACAACCTTAGAAATTAAGCCTGCTTTTCTGACCCTTTGGGTTCAGCTTCTTGTCCAGATTCAACATAAAGGTCGATACCTGATCAAAAGCAAATAAATGAAGAAAACTAGCTGCTGGTAAAAATCAGGCAAAGCTCTAATTTTCTTACTTATGAGGTAAGGTCCACAAATATCATTCTCTTCTGTGAACTTAAGTGTTTTCATATTTTGGCATTTTTATTTTTTGAGAGAGTTATAGAGTGAATTGTATGATAGTACTTTGGTTTTTATCTTTTAGACAATTCTTTTGGCTAAGGACTCTCAGGCCTTTCTAATTTACCAAATAGACACCAAGGACAATTTTGTGTTTGTCAACAATAACTGTGAGATTTGGGTTCCCAACTAATATAAAGCAGCTCTGGAAACTTTACCTGATCTTTCACAATATTTCACATTATTGCCTATGTATTAGCAACCATTGACTTTAAAATAAAGTCTTCACACTCATAACAACATGCCAAGCATCTCTGGAAAATTTAAGATACCTTTTTTGTGTTCATCAGTGTCTCTAATGAAGCTATCACAAATGCTGAACTTGATTTACTTGCAATTGCTGACAGGAACTGTTGGGGGGGACGGGAGGAGAAAAATATTTTCCAATTTTTGTACAAAATGTTCTGTCAGTTCAGCAAGTGGGGGGACAAATGTGAGGCAGAGCTTGGAGCAGTGCCAGAGCCTGTGCTCTGCTGCAGTGTGAGTGCCCAGGGCACCCACCAGGGTAACAAATCAAGGCCAGCCATGCACAGCTCAGTTCCTTGGGGAGAGGAGGATCATCCCTCAGGATGAGATGAGGCCACACTTAGCTGGTGTAGGTAATACAGATTAATTTTCCATGTCAGTTGGGAGGGAAAGCTTGGAGTAAATTTCTGATTTTGTTGTTATTTTGAGAATTGGAACTCTGAAAACTTTGTGTCACAGGTAATTCGTAAATTTTTGTTTAAATGGCCACAACTATAGAAGGTTTCATGGAGAACGTTTGTCTTGTGCCTTATTCTTTGTCCATAATGCCAGAAATGCCTGGAGAGGCAGAAGATGTATCTGAGGAAGGGAATATGAAGAAAATCTCCAAGCTGTCATTTCTTGGTGAGCCAGTTGACTGAGATCTGCCAGAGGTGATTAATATTTACCCACAATTAGCAATAAACAGCATAAGCAGTGGAACACCAGCTAAGACCACCAGATGTTCCTGCTATGCTTTGGTGTAAATCAAAAGTAGCTCAGCTGAAGACAGTTTGAGTTGTGCCATGGAAAGGAGATATTATCTTACCTGGGCATATGTCCATGAAACATCCCTTCCACACTGAACAGTTCACCAGCACAGCCACTCTGGTCCCATTTATTTGCCAGGAATTCTTTCACTCCCTGAATTTGGAAGGATTATTCTCACACAGAGTTCCTCTTTTTGCATTCTTTTGTATGAAAAGCAGCAGGAACTCTCCAGCAATAATCAAACTCTCCTTCTTTCTAGCCTTTGTGTTGTTTTTAAGAGGAATATAAAACAAAAATCAACAGTTTTGTATGGAATAAAAAGTAAAATCTCCCACTGTTTCAATGGGGAATCCACACAAGAGTAGTTATTTTAAATTGACTATCTTGGTGTGCATTTTCTGTATTGATGCTAAAACCTTTATGTTCAGAAATTACATCACAATATAGTTAGACAGAGTTTAAAGAAGGAGAAAAGTGGTGATGTCTCACTTCCTTGTTACCTGGATCCTGAAACTTAGGGAACAATTTTGTTTCTGGCTATAAACTGGCTGGTCTGGCAAACTCCAGAAATGTGGTATGATGTTCTTAGTAGCTAGCCCTACGTTTGGATTCCTGTTTTTTTCCCTAGGAGTTTCTTCTCTTTCGCTGTTTCTGCTGGACACAGATTTCAGTGTTTGTAACTTCAGTAGGTTTTGTAACAAGTCACCACCCTCAAGTAGACTTTCTAAATATTATGCCATCTGTGTGGCTGCACTGTTAAAATTACAGCTCGTAAAACACGTGTTATGGCCAAAAAGAGTCCAGTAAGCATTCTGAAAGATGCTTTTTCAGTTGCAATTACATGTTGTGCAAATTGAACACCAACTTTGGAGAGATTTTGATGTGTGTAGTCCCATATTGCAGCACACTTGAGATGAGTATATTGAAGCCGAGTCCACAGCTGGCCTTCGTAGGTGTCAATGTTGTGGAAGTAAAGAAATGAAAACACCTTCTGGGCTCAAGTGAGGAGTGACCTACATTGCCACTCTTAGCTAAGTGCTCACTGAAGAAAAACTGTGGGATGGTTGTTCAGCACCTGGAAGACCTCAGTAAAGAACTTAGACATTTTGTAAAGGTCCCAAATGCACAGGGCTGCTGATGAGACTGCTAGGGCTGATATTATGTGTGGGAAATCCAGGCCAAGCTGAACAAAATTGGCCTGTGTTGGGATCTGAAATAAGAAAGATAGCAAAACAGGTATCTGTTCACCTAGACTGGAAGTGCATAATACATAGATATAATAATAAATACTTACCAAGAGTTCCCAAATTCTCTATACCTTGATGGGAGTAACTTTTTGGGCACTGGCAGTGGGAACAGCAGCTTTGGAGCAGCTGTGGCAAAGTGCTCTTTCCTGCTTTGCCCTGCAGGGCTCAGGGGTTTGTCTGCTCTGCCTGTTTTAGAGAGGAGTAAAGGAGCTGGGCTGGAGTCACCCACAGGTTACTTACACTTCTTATGGCAGAGATTCCATGACTGCAAATCCCACATATTTTTGGCCTGTCATCCTATTTTTAACAGCTAAATAAGAGAACAAGCATGATGGAAGTGTGTCTTTCATAGAAAGGAAGGATGGTGTTAAGGAGTGATTGGTAGTGAGGCTGCTGAACCTCTTTGTCCCTCAAATATTCTTCAAGATTTTGCAGATGGTCTGTCCATGTTCCCCTTACTGGCCCCTCAGGACTTCTTGGATCTTTCCAACCCATTCCTGAGCCCTGGGCAAAACATCTTCCATTCCTAACAGCACGTCCCAAACAACAGAGCTAACCTGTCAGTGCCCCCTACCAATCCTCTTTTCTGAGACCCCAGCTTCCCTTCTCTTTTAGTTCTCCCTAACACCATGAAACTTCTGTCAAATCTTTTATTTACTACCTCCACATTCTTAGTTTCTTCCCCCAATTTTGCAAACTCACCACTTCTTCTACAAGCTCATCTGTTTCATTTCCAGTCTTCAGTCATAACGTGTGTTTTTCAGCTCTGGCACCACTACCCCCTGCCCTCTGACAAAGCATGGGGTCTCTGTTGCAGCTTCTGGAGTCTTTGTTGGTAGTTTTGGTCATTTGCTTGTTCAAAGAACAAAATCCTTGATATTGGGAGTGGTTATTGGAAACTCATCTGAGCAGGATGCTGAGAGCAGAAATGTAAGGTGTGAGAGGAGTGGAGTATTGGCTTGTGCCTGTATGTTGTGATTGAAGTTTCTCTCTAAGTAAATGAGTGGAGTTTTAGGAGCCTTTTATGCAGAAGTGTCTGCTCAGCCTTGATCTGAGCAGGGAGCTGCAGGTGGGGCTGGTTCCCCCAAGAGCAACATTGCCCAGCTCGTGTTCCCAGTGGGGCTCGGCATCACTGGCCATGTGGGGGACACTTGGGATCTGTAGGAACTCACACCTTGCACTGATACCTTCCTACCCTCTGCTTTATTGGGGGATTGAAATCCTGCTTTTGAAATTTACTTTGTTTTCAGTTTCTGCACCTAATTTTTTTTAATTTTGTTAGCAACAAAGTCAGCAGAATACTCTTTCTAATGAAATACAATTATAAAAATAAAAGTGTAGGAAAAGAAACAAATATGACTTAAGTGAAATAAATGCAACTATGTTAGAGTGTAACTTGTAATTTAGTGTGACAGTGCTGTAGCTGTTCTGATCAAGATTTGGAAGTACTTTTGGGGAGAAATATTTTGTTTCTCAGCAGAAGCTGGCAGAATCCAATTCAGAAAGTTGTAATTGGCCTTCCTGTATGAAATGCCAGTTCCCTTCACTCTCTCCTCAATATAGGGCAAGATTGTGTTTTTATGTGCCTGCCAAGCTGAAGTCTCAAGGAACAGATTTACATGGAGCATTAACTGCAATATGTAGCTAGGAAGCTGTGCAATAAAAGAAAGATATGCTGAAATTCCTGCAAATTACAGACCTAATCCACTTGCTAGGTGACTCCAGGGAGCTCAGTTATAAAGGATATCCTCATCTTAGCAAAGAATAGATGAGCCCTTATTTATCTCTTGCAATTAATGAGCAGAAAAACCTTGAAGGTTCAACTGAAAGAAGGGAAAATTGCAGAGAGCAGAGTGTGGAAAGCAGGATTTCATATGTAGAACGGAACAACTAATGGACTTTTATTTACCTCTGAAAATAGGACTGTTTAATCTTGCAGGGAAGTCCTTAAGTGGTAGCTGGCCATTGATACAAGAGAAATTGGTTTGTTTCTACTGAATCCAAGTGTTTTGTTACTGATACTGAAATTGCTGAGAGCTAAACAAAAGGAATTACTCATGTCCTGAAGGGAAACCAGGCTGGGGTGAGCCACCCCAGCTGAGAGGCACCAGGGAAACCACTGAGCTGAGTGAATTTTGGAGGGAGCTTTGGAAGTTTCTCACCTCTCCTCAAGCTGTTTGCAGTGCTCCAGAATGACAGTGGGGATAACCTGGCATCTCAGGACACTTCTGAATTAAAAAGGTTTGGTTTGTCTATGCACCCTCTTGGGAATGGCCACCGAGGTACAGCAGACAAGACAGGAGACTCTCAACCTCTTTTGCATTAGTAGTTCCAGATATAGAAAATGGAAACATTTATAAGTCATGTATTAGGGAATGCATTGGAATAAGGCATTAATACTGGCTTGTGCGGTGGTGTATTAAGATTAATAGAACTTTAATGTGATTTTGTGACAAGGTATTTGTGGATATGTGTGTACATTTAGACATATTTTGTTTAGCTTCAGTAATATTTGTTGTCATGCAGTGACTACTTTCCCGAGAAGACATACACTTGTGAAAGTGAATAACAGTGAGTGTTCTTTCAGTAAACTTTGACTATTTGCTATTGCACTTATACCACTGGAAATATTTGCATCTTCAAGAAGAGCTTGTATTTTTGTGATTTATACTGTTGGAGAGACTGGCAGCTTAGTTCCGTACTTGAAACTTGTAATGAATTCTTCAGATTCTGGAACTAGTAAGTAGTCAGATTATTTATCAATCAATCTGTAAATGATATTTTCCCAGAGTGCTGTGCCTCAATTGTTTGTTATTAATGGAAGGCATGGGATATTGCCATGGCTGGACAGTCTGCATAAGAAGTTGCCAAATCAGACTAGTGATGTTTTCTGCTTTGTTTCGAAGAAATGTCATTAGTCTTGGGGTGAGAGGCCATTCTAAAATACATTTAGTTATGCTCTAATCTTCAAAAATAGGTTCAGTAGTGATTTTGTGTAGGCAATTTTCAAATTAAATTTCAGGTTGGCATGTTATTATTTCTTTACAGCTTCAAACTTTCAACTTATATTTTGCTGAATTTATTTTTCTTTAGTATGACTTAAATGTGGTGTGTTACCTAAAGATGTCAAAAATGCTATAATTATATTTCATCAAGTGTAACTTAATGTTTTAATAGGTAATGTCTAGGGCTGATCTGTCAACAGATTTTTAAGATTTTGAAAAGAATGCTCAAAATAAGAAAACACGCCACTTAAATTTAATGAATCATTTCTATAAGGCAGGATTTTGCTATGAATTCCAGAGAAGTATTTCACTTAGAAGGGCCTCTATTACATTCTGGAGTAGGTGGTTTGCATTTCAAGGAGTGAAAAAAATCCTAGACTATCTTTTTCCCTCCTGTTGGGGCAGAGCAAGGCCAGCCCTTTGCTAACAATTGTCGCGGTCCGGAAGGGAAAGAAGGAACGGTCCCCACAGGGGAGGCTGTGACCAGGTGTGCAAACGGGTGAACACTTTATTAGGGCGCATGGGACTCTTATAGGGTTCGGTTGGAGGGTTCTAGAACTTGGATGGAGTTCGGGGCGGATCGCGACACAAAAGGAAAAGGGAAGGAGGGTTTATAAAACTGGAGGTGACTCAGCCTTATAGGGTGGTGCTGCACTGCCCCACCAGCCAGCAAGTGGGGTTTTAGGGGTACATGAACCAATCAGGGGGCTGTAACAGGGGTTCCCAGAACCAAGCAGAACAGTTGAACATACAGAAGTAACAGGATGGTAATAATTACCTATCTAATACATCTTTTATCCTAACTATAACATCTGAACAGTATAAAAACTTGCAAAAACAGCAGCTCTATGGCAAAGGGTATATAGCAGGTGGTTGTGGCTGTCTCTAGTTGGCAGCAGACAGTTTCATCCATTGGTAAAAATTATCCTCTTGGCAGTCCCCAACAGGTGTCTCCCCCGACAAACAATCTCTAGCTTGGCTTTAGGCTGAATCAGTGCAAATTCTACAAAATATAATTAATTGTATTACATTAAAGTTATCCAACAAGTCCTTCAAGTGTATAATCAACAGCAGTAATTTGACAAGTTTATCAATCACTTTACAAGACAAATCCTGATTAAATAAGAAAAGGACCTAATCTTTGCAATGCAACATAAATCATGTTTACTGCTCACTAAGAGATAGGATCCGTTTAATTTTCTACAACTGTGCCACTGACAGCTATTGTTTGTACAGCACCACAATTGCTTGCAGTAAGTCAGGAGCTCGGCTGGAAGCTGGACAGCAGTTTGTGTGGGCCAGGAGAGCAAGGGGAGACACTTGTACCTGTTCATGTGTGTGGGGTCTCCTTTTGCTGGGTGTGTCTGTTGGAGGGAGGCACTGAGCAGAGGGGACTGGCTCCGGCTCTTGGAGCAATGGGGACAGGGGCATGTGCTGCCCAGCACGGGTAGGAATCGTCCATTGCCCAGGAGTGTCAGAACATGGGCAGGAATGGGTGTTTTAGAGGCT
This sequence comes from Formicarius rufipectus, assembly GCA_013399695.1. NCBI lineage: Eukaryota > Metazoa > Chordata > Aves > Passeriformes > Formicariidae > Formicarius > Formicarius rufipectus. The sequence continues at coordinate 809,881 of VXAU01005175.1, forward strand.
TTATAGCACAAAATGGATCTATACTATGCATGTTTTATTAACCCCCAATACAAAAATTCCATGCAGACAGGCACCCATATAGAGCTCCTTACATTTTTCTTTCTCCCTCTTTCAGACCTTTCTTTTTCTGAGTGCTGTTACTTGTCCCTTTTGTTTCTAATGTGGTTACTGAATTCTCATTGTGTGTCCAATGTTGAAACTTACTGGCTTTGTTTGTACAGGATTAGACTTAAAGAAGCTTTGAAGTCCCTGACATGCAACTGGTAAATCCTTATGTTTTTAAGAGCTTATTTGCAAAGGTATTAAAAAGATGTTTAGCTTCTCTCTGAATCTACAAAATCAGAAGGAAAACAAAAATCTGAGAACCAAATTTTGTGCTCCAGTGTTGGTATGAAGCTTCTAACAGAAACCAGAATCTTCCAATGAGGAGAATTTGCTTGTTTTAGAAGTGAGTACACTCAGTGCTGGCACCTGGCTTGTTTTTAAGGAGGGGGAGGCCCAAACTGTTCAAATTTGTGCTGTACATTGTCAGCATGGTGTGTGAAGAATATAATTCTTTTTAAATGTAAAATCTTATTTCTTTAAAAAATATTCCTCATGGTTATAGCTGAATATTTCTGAATACATTATTGTGTTTTCATTAAAGAATAGAAAATAGTTTCCTGCTGTTTGTGCATTACTTTTGGTGGTTAATTAATTGTCTAGACTAAAGGTACGTTGTACTTTTTAGTTCAGACATCTCCTGTAGCTAAGGGCATGCATTTCTTAAAGGGATTAAGTAGCTATGAATGCTGGGGACTGAATGGACTTTGGAAACTTCCCAGAAATTTCTTGTGTAATGATTTTTGTCACCATGAAAACAGCAGTGGGTTCCAGGCAGAAAAATTAATCTGTTTCAACACAGCCAAACAATTCGTGAATAGGTCTGTTGATGTTCCTCTTCAAGGTGAAATTTGTTGTAAATATTTGTTTTATTCTCAAAGTTTGGAGCACATGAGTGAGCACAGCCATAATCACTCTGCCCAAAGCAAGGAACTGTGGACTTCTCAACTCACTTGGGATGTTAATGGAAATATTCTACTGATCACATGAACTGCTTGTGTTGCTGTATGAACACAGTCAGGCTTGGACCTTCCTGGGAGGTTTGGTGCATGTGTACAGTAGAAGGGTCCTGTTACTGAAAAGTTAATGATTGAATACATAAGACTCAGTGATAAAATAGTGATAAAGATCAAACACCCTATTATTTTATATATGGAAGAAAGAGAGCTATGGAAATAATAACTGTATTTGGAGTTTTAACCTGGGAGACTGTCAGCAATTAAATAAATCATTCATTGTTTTGATGTGCTGTTGTATGAAACAAGGTGAGTTAAAAATGTATTCCTCAGTATCTGTGAAAAGTGAGAGCCTGGGGGAGAACCTTTGTTACACTTGGAATTTTATTGACCCTGTGGATTGCTCTTTGGTTTCCTGCATTGGCTTTTGCACTCGATGGTTTCTGTGCTGTTGTGACTCAGTGGTTTGGGCAGTTGGGTGAGATCATCCCTCTGCTCTCCTGGCTTGGGTTAGGGATGGATGCTGCTGGGACCAGGGCTCGCTGGTGGGCACAGGCTGGAGAGACTCTGCAAACCCCAGAGATGCACAAGACACAACTGGCTGAGCTGTCCTGCCTGTCACTGGGGCTGGCTTTGGCTTTCCTGGAGTTCACGGACAAAGAATAAATTCCAAAAGCTCTCCTCTATTCCAAAAGCTCTCCTCTGTTCCCCATGCTCCCCCTCTTTCCCCATCCCAGGCAAGCAAGCAGATCAAGCACTGAAGAACCGGTCCTTTCATATTCATTGGATATTTCCAAATACCTTTTGGACGTTTTGAGTGATAAAGTCATACTGAGTTGTGCTTAAAGGTAGTGTTTATTCTAAACTTTCAGTGTTGTTTTTGAGACATAACCTGTTCTGAATCTTAAGTGAAGAGTCTCAGAGCTGCTCTTTTTGGTTTTTTAAAGCCTTCATTCCTTAGCACACATGCCACACTCGGTAATGTCATCACTGCCCTCTCCACTATCACCAACCTGCTTTCCCAGGAATGATAAAAGGTTATGTTTTTGCAATCTCTGAAATGCTCAGTAGAATGTTCAAATGTCTTTTGATTGCCAAATTGTGAAATTTGTTATAAATCCTGATGATGATTCATTACACTGTTGCTCGGAGGTGACAGTAACTTTTTAATGCTTGTTGAGTGAGAATTGGGTGCGAGAAATTGCACTGGCAACATTAGTTGTTGCAGTGATTAGTACTGATCTGATCGTGAATATTTTAGTTAATATGCTCTCCACATTGTCTTGCAAACCACCTTGGAAATGTTAGCTTTTATAAGGAGAAATGCACAACCTGCGTAGCATCCACACAAACACTTAAAACCCTGATGATTTTAAATCTCTCTTGCCTTAGAGTTACAGAAGAGAACAAAAAGGGATTCATTGGAATTCACCTCGGCTGCTCTTTCAAGATTTCCATCAAAAACATAGTTATTGTACAAGGGGTTTTTTAGTTGGTTTTGGTCGGTTTTGAGTCTTGTTCAGATTCCTTCATGATAGCTGAGGTCACTGCCTGCATTGTCTTCTGAGCTTTGTCAGCATGTGGTCCTTCCCTGTTGTCTTTGGGCCTTTTCCCATGGCAGGGGTTCTCTGGTGGGTCACTCCAGGCGGCTCCAACCTCTGTGAGCAGTCCAGGATGGCAGCACAACACCTGCTTTCAATCCCGTGTTCCTTGTAGGAGAGTGAGCTCCTGGGTAGTATTGAGATTATTTTCATGGGATGTACAACTTGGTCTGAGACCATAAATTGTTAGTAATCTTCAGGAGGCTTTCCTGGAACCCTTTCAATACAGTGTACTTCTTTTAGAGGAAATCTTTTACACTGACTTTGGAACGTCTTCCAAGTTGTCCATGTGTGCAAATCCCTTCTGTGGACAGTTGCAGTACTAAAAGCTACTTTCATGCTTCTCCTCCTGTTCTGATGTTTCCTGTTGACTGCAGGAATGTAAGACATGGGTGTTCAGAATGAAAGGATGCCTTGAAAGAGCTGCTGTCATTTTAATGGGAAACGCTCCTGGTGAAGATATCCCAGCATTTTAATGGAATAGTTCCATAGACTGTCATTTTTGTTTGAAGCAGGAGTGTCATGAACAAAATAAGACAAACATGAAAACCTAAGTACTGGTAGAACTGAATTTATACTTTTGCTTGAAGAGAAATATCAAAAGGCATCATTGCACGTTGCTTAAGGAACTTCACACATTTTATTTGTACATAACTATTTTCATTTCTAGATGTCACTATTCAGGATACTGATACCAACCTTGTGTTGAAAAAGAAAAGTACTAAAGGAGCCCAGCCATGTTGTCTCTGATGTGGATCAAAGGAAGGTGTATCCATTTGGGATACATGTTAAAGTAAGGGAAATCTTGCATAATCTCCAGCTGGGTTCTTTTTGTACTTTGAGACAGAGAAGTGTGATTTTGGGAGTAACAGAGCTCTGGGGCTGTCAGGAGGATGTCAGAATCTTTCTGATTTTGAAAATGAATTGATCTTTAAAAATAGACCCCTGTATCTACATTTAGATATACAAAAAATATAAAATCTGAGTGTAATTAAGTTTGTATGTCAAAACTCATCAGATTTTTTTAGCACTTCTTTTTTAAGGCTCAACACAGCTATTTTTATGTCATCTGACGAATTAAATCTTTCATTGCTACTTCCTCTTTATTCCTGAATATCTGCTAATCTCTGTTTGAAGTACAAGCAAGAATATTTTATCTATTCATTGTATTTTCTTTTTCTGGCAACAAAAATTTGCCATTTCATATCTGAACACCAGAAACATCACAAGTATCTGTGATCTTTGCATTTATTATTTTTCTGTAGAGTTGTTTCAGAAAGTCAAAGAACTTGAAATGTGTTATATTCTCAAACAGAAATGTAGGATAGAGATGGTCCTTGAAAAAGGAGTTGTGAAACATTCTGAAAAGGCTGACATCAATCACTGATAACACTCACCTTTTCCAGTTTGCCTTTGTAGTTCACATTTTGGTGAATGCACATCTGGTCAGAAATAATTTTGATAATTCATTCTGTGAGTTATTACTATTTAATTATTTTTTTAAATTGAGACTCGCATTACTACACTTTTTGGAGTTATTAGCTTGTCTTGATGTTGTATGTGGCTGATATATCTTCTCCCGTTGTCCTTCCCTTTGTGCTGGTGCTGTCAAAAGGCTCCGATGTTTTGGGTTGCAGGCTGACCGTGTGCCAGTTTGTCAAGGGATGGAGCCTTCATGTTTCATACAGCCACATCTCACTCCAAGATGTGTGAACAAGAGTTTTGTGTGTAAGAAACAGGAGGTAATTAATCTGTGCTATTTGGAGCTAATGAGGCAGAAACGCTGCTGAGATTTGGACATCACGCTGATGGTGTCTGACATGGGGACGTCAAACACGCTGACAAATTTCAAAGGAAGGCAAAATGGAAATCATGACCTGTGAGGAAAGATGAAGGGAAGAAGTTTGTTTAGTCAGAAGGGTGCAAAGGGCAGGACAGTGGGACTGCTCAGCTGCTCCGTGCCTGGGCCTGGCAGGAAGATGTAGACCACAGACAGCTGTGCTGCTGCCAACAAATCAGACACCAACCACACCAGCTCTGGAGAGTGCTCAAAAGCAGCTCCTGGATGAGAGAACTGCTGCTTTCATACCAGTGTCTAAGGGAGGGGTGAATGTCACCCAGTTTTGTGTCACTCCATGTCCATTGCAATGTTAAAGCAAAGCCATAAGGGACGAAGCTTACCTTGAGAGGAGTCAGTGGGAACTGCTGGCTCTGTGCTGGAAACGGGGAGCAGTGACAATTGCTCACTCAGTGACAGCAGGCCCGTTTATGATGGGGCAGAGAGTTGTGCATTGCTCCATTGCCTGGATGTGTGGATGTCATGTAATCTGAGGGAGCTTCTACTCAGTGGTTTAAAAACGTGTTTCCAAAAAACTAAGACCTTTCTGAAAAATCATACCTCCAAAAAAAAGTTTGTTTGTTTGTTTGGAACCAGCTGTGGGACTGTGTGTCGTGTTTGTGCAGGCAAATACCTTAGGTGGTGTATTTTTCAGAAAGAAGAGCAGGAAAGCACTACATGTTAACTATAGAGGCTAAAGAATTTCCTTTGTTGCTTATTAGGAATAGGTTTGATAAATATGTATCATAGATCAGTGCAAATGCAGCCAAGCAACAAAATGAAACCTTTCAATCTTCCATTTAGGGTTAATGCTGCTGCTCTGTGTGTAAGTTAAAGGAAAAGATATGGAAAAAAAATCACCATGATAATTCATGGTCGGGATCTAGAATGGAAGTCACTTACTGCACTAACAGTTTCTAATGTGTCTAAACAGTGTTGAAACACTTTACATTTGGCAGAAAAAAAACCCTCAAAAGCTGGCACAATGGTGTGATTATTGATGACAAACTAATTATCAGTGCAGAATTTTCTTCCAAGGACACTACTGAAGTGGCTGTTGCCAAAATATTTGTTAAAATCAGTATTGATGCAGCTCTGCTAAAGTGCTTTCATTCTCATGCTGTTCCCCTGCACACACACACTTCACAAAGCACAGCACAGTGTGCACATCTACAGGCCTGTGGAAAAATCCTGTGCACTCTCACTGAGTGTTCATCTGAGATTTTCCAAGGAATCCACTGAAATTAGCACTCAGGATTTGGGTCTAAGGGCTAGCACAGCGCCTGAGTCCTTTGTAATTCTGTCTGAGAAAAGTTCTTGAGCTTCTTTAATCCAGATCTGCCTTAGGATTTATTCTGTAACTATTCTGAGCTTGGAACTTGGTCTGCACAGCTGAAAGCAGCACTACAATGTGACAGAGAGAGAGAGAAGTAGAATTAACCAAATTGCAGGTGTATTAGGTAATAAGATCTACCAAACTCATATTCTTCTGATCTAAACAAGGTCACCTAATTTTCTACTTGTAAATCAGATTTTGAAGGAGGTAATTTTAATTTGGGGAAAAAAGTTCTTATTTCAGATTAAAAGCATTCATGTGGTAAAGGGAGAGACATGAAAGAGCAAGCTTGTTGAATTTCCAGCTGTTGCTCTTTAAAATAATGAGCTTCTCACAGAACTGTAAGTTGCAGGTTCAAAGCAGAACACTTTATTTTCCAATTCTGTTTGCTAGAACTTGGATTTTCACCTTTTATTTCTGGTCTCAAAACTAAAAAATTCAGTGTATTTGCAGTACCCCCTTTGTGACTCTGAGGTGAGGAGTCAGGTTGGCCTCTGGGTGGCATTGCTGTCTCCAGGCTGCGGCGCAGCTGTAGCTGCTCTGCTTGCCCATCCTTTTGATTTCAGTTTTAACGCAGAGCCCTTAATGAAACTTGAGTCTCATGCTGCCTTTCATGAAGGGAGGGAGCTTGACCAGAAGGCAGCTGTGAGACCCGACAGCTTTGTGCTACCATTTTATTTAGCAGCGCTGCCTCTCCGAGCAGCAGAGGAGGTAGAAAGGCAGTGCCGTGTTCCACTGCCAGCGCTCCGAGCAAGGTGCCTGGCAGGCTGCTCACGCCTTGGCCAGCCCCTCCTGTGCTCCCCACGCCTCCTCACTGTAGAGCCACAGGGTGCATTTCCACGCCTTCCAGCCCACACTGCAAGTGACACTTTTTCTTGCTCTCGAAGCTGACCGGGCTCAAAGGGCCACCCAAGCTCCAGTCAGGCTGTGTGACTGTGGGGAGGAAGGATCCCTCGGCCCCGGAGCTGCCCCAGCTGCTGTCGGGCAGTGATGGGCAGCAGGGCTGGCCTGGCTGGGCGCTGCTTGATTGTGCACAAGTGTCACCCTTTTCCCTCCTCCACTAATCCTCCTCCTGCCAGGAAATCGCCCATTTGGCAACACTGCAGCAGCTCTTCATTTTTAGTGTTATATACTGCTAATAAGTGTATCAAAGTGTGTTGTTTAATCTAAGAACTGGGGAGTAGCATTTAACTTAATGTGCAATCACTGTGTGGTGGTTAATAACATTTACATATTAAACACCAAAAAGTGATTTTGCCTATAGCAAATAGAACTAATCTTCATCATTTTTGGGATGCACTTGCAATGCAGTGACCTAGCTTTATTGCAGTGATAGTGCCATTAACAACCAGATCTGGAATCTGGAAGTTGATAAGATCCATAAAATGTTACCACTTTCACCTTTGAGCTTTATATTAGTAGAAAATCTTCTTGTTTTCGGTGTGGTCCTTTGGAGGGTGCTTGGAGCATCTCTTATATACAAGTGCTGCAGTACCAGTGATTGTGGCACACTCCAAATGTCCTCTTGTATTCAACTCCTGCCACATGAAGCTTCCCAAAATGCCCACATACAGCAAGGGGTGAAATGACTGTGATAGGTTTATAAGCACAGAAAAGGCCTTGCAGACATGGCTGGCTCAGCAGTTGCTGTGTCTTTCTAGAGCTAAATGCCAGTGGTTTACAAAGAAATCACGAGTGTTTGGTTGCCAGGATTATTCCACATTGTGTACCTGTCTGTGTTTATCAGTGGGCACAGATCCTGATTTTAGTGGCTAATTTCTTGTGGATTTGTGTCCTTTGGTCAGAAGCAATCCTGTTTGTCTAATCCAAATGCTACTTAATTCCTCACCAAAGCCTATCAATTGTTACAAGCCCATAGTATTCATTCTAACACTGATAATTAACTGCTTGAAACTTGACATACCCTTGAATTTTAAAACAGATTTTCTAACATTTGTAAACAACAGTTAGCAGGAAAAAAGGTAAAATTGCATGTGTCATTCTGTTTTCTACTGTATGCTATTTGCAGTTCAAAGTGAATATATTGAAATAAACTCCCCTGCAGCTACTGTTTACAGTAGCCTTCAAAGAATGCTGAAAGCTTTTAAATAATGTAGACTATTACATGCCTTATTTTTTTAAATACATGCACTGAATGTTTTAGAGTGAAATGTCTGTGTTTCAGATTAGATGGATTGCAGACAGCTGCTGTGTTTACTGAATACCACAGATGGAATGGAAAATAAATGTAGGGTGAACACTAAAAAAAGAAGGATTCTTAAGAGTGCCTTATGTCTGAACAGGAGTAACTTAAAGGTGGGTCAGATTATCTCAGACATCATCTTGATAACTGAGGAAGTCTCACTCTCTCTTCCTTAAAAAAAGGCAAAAGAAACATGGGATCTCTGTGGTTTATATGTGTATTTGCTCTAAGTTTTCAGGGAGAAGGATGTGCTGCTGCTTGTGCTCCCTTTCCCAGCTTCTACTTGAGTCATTACCTATTACTGGCATTTCTTGTCTATGCTCTTTTACCGAGAGACCCTTTGATATTAATGTCATGAAGTTATTGCACAGTTGAATATGCAGATAGACATTTCTCCATTAGATAGTATATTTAAGTCTTTTTAGCCAGGAGTTGTCTCTTGACACATTTGGAGTGAATTAACTGATGCTCATGTGCTTGTGTCTTGACTAGGTGCAAGATGAGTAGTGAGAAGACTGACCCAACTTCACACTGGCTGATCAGCCACATACCCACCCACCCTTTTTTTGGGGAGGGTTTTACATTTTAAACTAAGCCTTAGGCTGTCCAAAATTGCATAGCTTACACTGTGAAAGACTGCTTGAATTTAACAGAGTGTACCTACACAGACCACAAAAATTACTGCGTTGGAAAAGCATGCTGAAAGAGGCAACCAGAACTGTAATTATGTGTATTTCTGGGATAATTAGGATAATTTTTATTTGACCTCACCTCAGCTAGTGCATGAGTTATACCCTGAGCAGAAAGCTCTCTCACAGCTTTTAAGCTGAATTTCCCTTGTAGGTTTTGTAAACTCACCGGTTTGACACTCTTTTTGTTTGTTTGTGTTGCTAGCATGTTACAAATAACCTCTTTGGCTGATCAAACAGGTTGAGACCTACAGTTCTAGAAACTGGGCTGCATCTCTGAAAGTGGAGCATGAAATGTATTTCCCAAGAGGATCAGGGTTGAGGTAGCCCTATTTCTGCCTTCCCATCCTAAAAAGATTACAAGAGACAAGATAATAATTTATATCATAAGAATTATAATCTGCAATAACCTGCTGCAGGAGCAATAGCATTGCTGCAAACTGATGAACACCAGTGCCAGAAAAGGAAAGCTTTCTTCTTTAGGGAAACAGCAATGCTGTGGGAGCTTTGAGGGGTCTAAGAAAAATTGTTATTTGTTTTAGAAATAGAAAACAACAGAAAGACATTCTAGAAACATAAACATGGTGATTTTTTGTTGGTTTGTTCATTTATTGGGTCTTTTGGGGCATTTACACCATCCATGTGGGGTTTTGCTGCTTCTTGTGGACTTTGTACTTCTCACCTTAGATGTTTCCTTTGGTTTTTCATGTTGTGATGGCTATTTGACTTTAGAACCTTGTTTTAAACAGAATTTGAGTATGTCTCCAGCTATATTTGTACATAATAACACTCATACTCTGATATAAAACAAGCTTCTACTACAGTGGCTCAGTGCCAGTGAAGAGCAAGAGCTTATTTGACAAGATTCTCCTTCTTTAAAGGAATTTAGTTGCTACTTGGCAAAAACCAGGTGGGTGACAGACATCAGGTAATGCCCTGGCTTGCAGTTGCATATTATCTGGTTCCAACCCCCCCTCTCCTTGGGCAGGGACACCTTCCAAACCTTCCCTTTGGTCAGAGCCCCATCCAACCTGCCTTTGAGCACTTCCAGGGATGGGGCATCCACAGCTTCTGTGGGCAACCTGTGTCTCACCAACCTCAATGGAAGAAATTTCTTGCTGAAGAATACTTATTATATGATATATGTCATATACACATATTTCGCAGCATAAATTTTTCATTTCTTTTAATAAAAAGTAGTTGTTGAAAACTAGTGACTAGCTAGTATTCTTTAGATTCAGAAGTGAAACTGGACAGATAACATTTTCCTCCTTCAAATGTGAAATTGCGGTAAATATAAGTTATTCCATCACTATATATTATTTATGATACCTTTATAAATGTGGTGTTTTGCAGAAACAGAGTAAAGGAGATGAATATTTAATATTTGTATCACAGTGAGAGTTAATGAGAGGAAAAGGAATGTAGCTTCTTGCAATAGGAGGCAACATTATTCAAATTTCTTTCCCCTAATTGGGGGGAAAGAAGTCTTCTGATGAATATGCAGAAAATACTCATTTTTCATAATATGCACATTATAGGAGCTGGAAACAACATTCCTCTGTAGTATTCTTCTAAAAATTTGGTTAGAGTTTAGAAATATGCTTCTCAGCAGGGTAAAATAGCCTGTGTGGAACAGTATTCTGCAATGGTTTGGTTGTTTCCTTATTTCTTAATGTCAGTAGCTTGAAGGAAAAAATAAGAAAAATAAAATGGAAGCCTTGGGGCACAGGACTGTTAATCTGTGCCTCTGAGAGGTGAAGTGAAGGTGAGGAAATGGTTTTTTTCAACTCTGAATTATTTTGCCTCTGTTCCTTGAAGACTAATAGTTAAAACCAAAGCCCCCTGGTTGTTTATTGTGTGAAACTGTTCTTCTTGAGTGTATTTATATCCCTTTTGCGACCATATAGCTGAGTGTGAGTGAGCTGAGTAGCTGTGGTTTAGCTGCCTGGCTCTCTGCCAGTGCCTGCACTCCCAGGTTTGCCTCGAGCATCCTGCCAGCCCTTTGGGCCAGCCCTGGACAGCAGGACCCATCGTGGCATTGGGCTGCCTTTGGAGCAGCCAGAGTCTGCCCACACCTTGGAACTGCTCTTTGGACATACCTTCAGTATAAGCTTGGCCATTTGACAAAAAATGTGTTGTGTACTTAGGGTTTTAGAGTTTAGATTGGCACATATAGTCTTGTCTGGCTGTGGATAAAATTCCCTGTAAGATCCAGTTATAGCTTTCCAGACTAGAGAGAACAGTGCTGCAGTAATTTCAGAAATATTCTGAAAAGACTTATATGAAAGATACTAAAAACAATAATAATGAGATCCTTCACATATCCCTTCTTGGACTGTAGGTTTTATGTTACCACAAGGCAAGGAGAGAAACCATCATGCCTTGTCCAAGATACAAACAAACAAAATTAACAGGACTTGCCCAGGGAAAAGGCATTCACTGTTTGGCTCCTCCAGTAAAGTCACCTTTAAAAATAAATAGGTTTAAAAGGAAAAGATTCCAAAAGTAGTGCTGTTTATCATAGCATTTATATTATTACATGCACTCATATATATTCAGATCATGATGGTCTAGTTAAAAAAGTCAAGATTATCCATGTTTATGCATTTAGGTTTTGATGTTGTTTATTAAGCAAATGATATAAAGGGACTGTGCACTAATCTGAGGTTGCATGTCTGTGTTCAACTGCTTTGTTTTGTAAAAAAGCAAATATCAAACATATTTTCTGTTATACAGTCTGGAGTAGTTGTGATTTAGGAAGTGTAATCCATCACTTTCAACTGTTCTACTGGCATATGTAAGTAGTGGGGGAAACAGATCCTGGGGAGTGAAAAATTGAGTCACACAAAATAGGCTTGTGTTTAATATCAATGAAATGTCTTTCTTCCAAAGCAGAAGTTTCAGCCAAGAAAACTTGAATACAAGAAGTATATTTAATTTTGTACTAACTATTGATTTGTGTGGTATGATAAAGCTTTAAACTGAACAACTACACTGTTTCATGTTGTTCAAAGTCTGAGTTTTATAGACAATTATGCCAAGTGTACAAGAAGGGGTATTTTACTAATGTAATTCTTCCAGTCCTCTACTTTAACTGCTCTTTACATATGTATGTCTTGGATGCAAGATGCTTTATGGTTATAAAGAGTATTTCTTGGCAATGCTATGGACTTGATGGTAGGGCAGCTGAAACCTTCGTGTGCTGTAAGAGAATGTGTTGGAGCTGGGTGATGGAGCAGTGCAAGATGTGTCCTGGGGCTCAGCAAGGCCAAGTGCCACAACAACCCCATGCAGTGCTACAGCCTGGGGGAAGGGGGGGTGGAAAACAACCCAGCAGGAAGGGACCTAGGTGTGCTGGTGACAGGAATTGAACATGAGCCAGAGTGCCCAGAAGGCCAAGGGCACCTGGGCTGTGTCAGGAATGGTGTGAGAGCAGGACCAGGGCAGGGATTGTCCCCCTGTGCTGGACACTGGTGAGGCCACACCTCAAGTGCTGTGTCCAGTTCTGGGCCTCTCAATTCAAGAAGGACATTGAGGGGCTGGAGTGGGTCCAGAGTAGGGCAATGGAGCTGGGGAAGGGTCTGGAGCACAAATCCTGTGAGGAGTGGCTGAGGGAGCTGGGGGGTTTGGCCTGGAGAAGAGGAGGCTCAGGAGGGGCCTTATGGCTCTCCACAACTGCCTGAAAGGAGGATGTAGCAGGGGAGGGTCAGGCACTTCTCCCAGGGAGTGATGAGAGGACATGGTCTTAAGCTATACTGGGGGCAGTTTAGGTGAATCATCAGGAGGGAATTCCTCACAGAAAGGGTTAAACTTTGGAATGGGCTGCCCAGGAAGGTGCTGGAGTCACCATCCCTGGAGGTGTTAAAGGAAAGACTGGACATGGCACTTGGTGCCATGGTCTTGTTGACAAGGTGATGTTGGGTCATAGTTTGGGTTCAGTGCTCTCAGAGGTCTTTTCCAGCCTAATTGATTCTGTGAATCTGTGAAAGGTGCAGAAATCAGCAGGGCAGAATTGAGACAAACAGAATAGAACAATATTTTCATCTGAAATAGCACAAGCTTTTAGAAGTGGTTCCTTTATTTGGTTTATTGTTTTTGCATGCTTTTCACTAGCTGGTAAGAAAAGGTAGCAGCTATTGCTGTAGAGCTGTGTCCTTCCTCCTGTTCAAAGAAACTTTAGTGCTTGTTCCCAGAATAACCAGCTAGGGGTATGGATTTTCATAGTGGAACAAGAAGAAATTGTTTTGTGTTTTTCAGTATCAGGCCCCTGATAGTTTCACATAAAGGTTTTGTTTTGCTTTGGTTGGTTTTTTTTTTTTTTTTGTTTGTTTTTCAAAAATATGAGGAAGTTTTGGGTAGCTCTGCAGGAAACTGCTTGACTGCATCAGGCTATCCTTGTTCTTTCTTACTTCAGTCAGGAGCACTTATATTCTGCCTTTCTGTAAACAGTTATTTCCACCATTTAAATAGGAAACATGTATGTGTTTATATAAGGTTTTAATTTATAAAAAGATGAAAAATATATGACAAAAAACCCCTCCCAAACCACCAAATCACAAAAAGCCAAAACTGCCACAAAACAAAACCCAAAACCTGAACCTCCCCTAAATTACTCAGTTATTCAGTGTGTCTGCACTGTCTTCTGTGATTTCAATTACATTACCCAAGGGATGAGTATGAAACTTTATCTACTCAGAAAGTCTCCCTTTATTCAGGTTTCTCAGTTAAATAATAGTAGAAATTATTTCTTGAACACAAAAGGGAATTATGAATATACATACCTCTGCTTAGTTCAAAGAAATGTTTAATGTATTTATAAATACATCAGGGAAACATGGATTGTAAATTGAAAATGTGGTACTTTGGACTGAAAGTGCAGTGTGGTTTAATGGGCGCAGAATTGCCATCAAAGCATGTTATACTCTGAGGTCACTGAGCCTAGAGATGCCTTCACTGAGCATTGAGCTGGGTTTTTTCCCAGACTCAAGCCTCCTCAAGAGGAGGTGTAATACTATGTGTACACACCCACCCACCACCTTTTTGCTTTACTGAGAGTTTCCTGAATTAAACCCAGGCAAACTGAACCCTGGAGAAGACACTTCATCTATTCAATAGCTCATTCTTATCATGTCCCACTGTCTTTATGTCCAGAATGAAATATTTTTGCATAGTGTTTCTTATACAGGACAGAATTCCCTGGTAGGACTGTTGTGAGGGACTTGCAGAGTGAGAAACCAGCTCAGAAGAGGTGGCTGAGGATAGCAATAGTCCTGGGAGAAATGTCAGCAGGGGTAGAGAGCAGGAGAGCCTGGGGGAACCCACAGTGCTGCTTCTGGGCTGGGGGGTGATGTAAGAAAAAATGGGATATGTGCTCTCTCTGCTGCTTCTCCCTATGCAGCTGATGAGCCTGAAGGTTGTCTTTGGCACTTACTGCTCTTCTGACACTGCCAAAGGCTCCTTCAGGGAGGAGAAGCTGTGGAAGCAGGAAAAAAATGCCACTTTCCCTGTACCCCTCTGCATGCCCATGAAGGATGGATAGATTCTTCTGGGCTTGATGCAGTTGTCTGGGAAACAACTCCAGAAATTGTCAGCATATGAACTCCTGGAAGCTGCTTGCAATGTCTGGCAGAAGGGGGAAGGCATCGTGATGTGTGTTTAACTTTGCTGTTGCAGTAATCACTCCATCGTTGGATAAGCTGGATCCCAGAATGATCAGGAAAGGCATTGGATACTCTGCTAATGCTGAATGGGGCATGATGTCAAAAAGTGTTTTATGCCTCATCTACCGCTAAGTGCTCGTCTTCCAACTGCTTTTAAAGGGTTGTCTCTCTCATTCACCCAACAGAATGACCCTGAAAATTGGTTTCATTACCTTGGCAAGTTATTACTGTGTCTTACTCTGGATTAACTGCAACTCTGGAACCGATAATGTGCTCTTAATTTGAAATAACGTTTTCACCTTGTGGTTGCTGAAGCCAATCAAATGAGAAACAGGAAGCCAGTAGGAATCACCAGTGGGAAATGTAGGAATTCTTTTGCTCATTAGCACTTTAGAACGACATTGAAATGCAGAGCGATGACTGTAAAGATATTAATTTGATTTCATATAAGCATTCAGTTCTTAAAAAGTGCAAGCCAATGTTTTGCATGAAAGTCAGTTGAAGTCACTGGACTGGGTTTTGAGAACTGTGTTTTAAAGGATTTTATCAAATCAGAAGGAAAAAGACTACATATTTTTCTATTGATGGCATTTGGAACAAATTTATATTAAAATATCATTTTATCTCCTCTAACTCTTCAATACATCATATCTTTGGCAGTTCAAAGTTGATACTGATCTTCATCCATTTAGTGAAGCTTGAGTACTGAGTTATTCTTTGTTCCTTGGAACCAGGTTGTTCTCAGCAGTTCTCCAAGTGTCCAGTTCCATTTAGACCAAAGTTGTATTATGTCTTCTTTCTTCTGGGTTTTCTGTTGCCCCATCACACTTGGCATCAAAATAACAAGGTGAACAGACAGTGCTGGAATTTGGCATCATTGTATGAAATCTCCTTATGTGTGTTACTGAGCAGCTGGACATCCAGACTTTCTTGAAATAATCTTGGATAACATCACTAATTAGTTGCTCTATTAGTGGTATGTTGTGTGGATTCTGAGAAGTTCTCATTGCAGTCCTGTACTGGAAGCCAAAGAAAGTTCTTGGATGTTGAACAGAATCCAATATGGTCCTTTATAATAGTATTGCCCAAGGTTTCAGGCCATCACAACCTGTTCAGGGACAAACTCTTTAGTTCCAGAAGAATTTAGATAGAGATATGTTGTATGCTAAGGTTACACAAACCAAAATTGGTAAAAGATCACACTAGAAATTCTCTAACACAAAGAAAATCCAAGGCAGAGTCTTACATGTCCTGGTGTCTATTTTCTTACAATGTGACCATCTCCCAATGGAGCAGTTTGGAAATTATTATTTTATTGTAACCTTTTAATTGAATTTTGAATTCTGAAGATTCCTGATGACAGGCCTGGCTCTGCAGTGCTTATCCTTTTCTACTGGGGTAAAGTTTTATCTGTTCTTTAACATTCCTTAAAAATTCTTTAAAAATTCCTATTTTTAACCATCTAACCTTTTAACCTCTAAGGGGAGTAATTTGATTTGAGGCATTGTTGGGGTGTTTAAAAATGACACCAAGATTCTTGCATTTATGTAATGAATTTCTCTGGAACTCTGTCCAGCACATCATTTGTAACCTTCCACTGGCAGTGCCTGCTAAACCTTTCGGAGTTTCATGGAAATTGCTTCTTGTTTTTTACAGCAATTAATAAACTGACACAGCAAGGAGAGGAAGTGGGAGGGAAAGTCACTGTTTCGTGACTCCAGCAAAAGGACAGCATTCCTAGTTGTCCATCTAATGTCGTATATTTTTAATAGTTCTAGTTAAATTATGATCAGGTTGAAGGGGGAGTTCAGCTCCTCAGTGTTACCGGTGTCATCCCTGTGTGCAGCAGGCAGAGAAGAGCATTCAATAATGTGGGAACAAAGCCCTGTGTTATGATGAAAAGGAAACACTGGCTTTTGTGTCAGAATTAGGGCCACATGAAATAGATATTATGATTAAATATATGTAAATGTCTTTCAATATTTGAATTTTCCTAGTCTGTTTTCTGCTACATCATCTTCCCTGAAGTTTTCTTATTAAAAAGGAGGGCTAGACCAGGCAATTTCCAGAGGAGGTTTTCAACCAGAAGGGCACTAAGAATCTATGTGAGCAGCCACTAATACTGTTGAAAGTCTTCCTAGCAGTTTGATTTTTCAGTTCAGTAGCAGAGCCTGCAGCCCCACAAAGCTCTTGGCAGTCAGTCATCAGAATGCAGAGCTGTGCTGTGAAGTGAGAAGCAGAGCACCCACTACCACGAGCTGTTGTGCAGTCCCTGTTACAAACCAGCCCATCAATACTCTGAAGATTGGCTGCAGTGAAGTGTCAATGCAATTACCTGGTTGTGACCCACTTGAGCATCCTGCAGGAAGATCTACTTTAACTACTCATTAACTAGAAGGCATTTTGTGATCCAAATCGCTTTTTCTTAGAGAGTTAGGATTGGAAATGGCTTGTTTTGCAATTGAATTGCAGCAGCCATTCAGTATGGGTAGAGGTTCATTAGTACTTCGCTAATTGGCATCAGTAAGTTGAAGGATCAAGAAGACACTAGAAAGTAATGTATCTGAACTAGTTTCCTGACCTCGTTCCTGTTGCTGGGTAACATTAAAGTCTGGAACCACTGGCACCAAACTGAATAGTGTATAACCACTAGCTGTTAATTGCCAGTGGACAAATGAGAGAGGTAGTGAACTTTGAATGTCTTCAGCCTCACCCTCCAAAGAAGTCAAATCCTCTTGCCAGGAAAGGCAATCTGATGAGTCTCTGTACAGCCATTAAGCAAAAGGAATTGATCAAAGGTTTTAAACAAGGTTTCTTAGGGACTTGTTGCACCATTGCCATCACAGCTAATACCTCTTCCTATCCAGACTCGAAGGCTGGCTGTATTCATGAAGACATTTATTTTTCAGAGAAAGCTGTCAAATAGTTGAGCTAGCTAGTTTCTCTACTGATGCTTTTGTTTAAAATAAATTAAGTTTCTCAGCTGGCCATTAAACTGGAAAGAAAAATAACACTGAAAATCCATATACTTTAACTATGTTATCTTTGGAGGTCCCTGAAGCTTTTGGAGCTGGGCTGGCTGAGCTGTTAGTGTGGGAGGGCTGGCAGTGCCTGCCAGTGGCGCACACAGGCCTGGCTGCCACCCGGTCAGGGCTGGCTGTGGGCTTTGCCACCTCTCTGCACACTCATTAGCCCTCTGCTCCTTTTAAAGGCATTCTTAGCCCCTCCTCTGCTGTCTAAAAAGGGCGTGTTTGTTGCATGGAATAGCTTGAAAGAATGATGTCCAGCCTCTAAGCTTAAAGCAGAGCAGAGCTTACTTTAAAATGAGATTTGGTTGCTCAGGGTCTTGCTCAGTGGAGATTGAAAGACTCCAAAAGCTTTTCTGAGCCTGATGGAGGTGCATGGGGAAGAACAAGCTTGTACACAGAGAGGGAGGTTTACATTAAGCAGCCTTCTCCAAAAGTGTCATCTAGTCAAGTGCACCCTCCTGAACTCCTTGGGGAAGAGGAGTGCTGGCAATGAGCTGTGGTGCACTCCAGCGGCTCCAGACAGGGAGGAGCTGTGCACAGCACTGTGCAGTGTCACTGCCGGCGCTGAGGGGCTTGAAGAGGAAAAAGAACTGAGTTGCATTCAAAGTGGGTGTATGTGTGACTATGAAGTTTAACAATCTGGTGACCCAGTGAAAGGCAACCTGGAATTCAGTGGCAAAGTATTCCTCAAGGAAAGGGATACAGATCATAGCAAAAAAATAAAAGTAGTATGAAAACAACCAACCTCTCCCTTATTCAGTGCAAAATTGCCCTGGTTGATTTAGAATCCTCAGTTCATAACAGAGTATTCACCCACAACGCTTTACATTGGATTGCTAGGCCATGTGACTTTGCAAGGAAGACATTCCTATGAAAAATCATAGAAGGAAGGAAATACAGACTTGAACAGCGGTACAGGTTGCCTTTGGCTGCATCCTGGCTCTGCAAGTTGCAGCCGTTCATCCCAGCATTGCCTGCTAGAGGTGCTGACCCGCTCGCTCTGACTGCTGTCCTGTGAGCAGTTGCCTGCACAGAAGGAGCTCCTGGGGGCTGCCTGAAAGGGAATCATCACTGGTGCAAGTCAGTGTAGCTGCTGGCTGTGGTGTCACACCGTCTCTGAACACATAGGAAGGTAAAGGACAACCAAGGGTGCTGCCATATCAGTGCTGAATGGAGGACAAGGACAGAGCAGGAAGGTTGTTGCCACCCGTTGCCTCTTGTGTTCCTCCTCTTGCCACTCCAAGATTTCTCTTTTCTCTGAATATCTTCTCTACTGCTTAGTGGTAAAGTTTGCTTTGCTTTTACACCAGTCTCACACAGAATCATGTTGTTGAATGCATAAGGAAAAGATAGCACTGCTAAAAAATTTAACTGAATCTAAAGTAATTAGAATATATATTTTAAAGAGCATAAGCAACTGAATCTCACATCAGAAATGGGTGTCAGTGAAGGTTGTCCATTCCTGTGATCACATTGCAGTGGGTAATGTTGGAGGTATTAATTGTGACCTTAAACAGTGAGCATGCTTCTTTAGCAAATAAAGCAACACAAGGGGTAAGTAAGCGTGTTAAATAAATCTAGTTTGATATTCAGCAGTTTTTATTTTCAGGAGCTCCTGTAGTTGCATATTCATGTCCTCTCATGTGCAAATATGCAAATGAGATTATTATACTTGATTAAAGTTGTCAAGTTTTCCTTCTCACATGGTTTTTTGTGTTGTTGGTTTATTTGGTTATTTTGTGTTTGGGATTGGGTTTGGATTTTGTTTTAGAGTATTTAAAGCTTCCTTCTCAAAAAGTGTCATCTTTTTTTTGTCTTGATAACAGTTAATCAAGAGTATTTATTCATAATCTAAACAGATTAAAACTTTCTGATTTTGATGGGTTTCTTTGTTCATGTATACATTTTTACTGTTGCCAAAATGGTTTCAGGGAAACTTATTAATCTGAGTATCTAAATTTTTGGGGGTAACCACCTGTATCTGCTCTCAGAATTTGCAGTTTAAGAGAAAGGACCTGTTATGTTTGCCTCTTGGAACCAGTGGAAACAAAATAAAAGATCAAAGCATGTTTAATTTAGCAGAGATGTATTCATTGAAGACATTAAAAAGTACGTGAGCAAACACTCCCCATGCTCAGCAGCACATTGGAATGTGGTTGTGTCAGCTGAAGACCTTGCTAGTTTGAAACAGAAATGTCCTTTCAGAGTGCTCAGGAAAACACCTCCTGGAAGAAGCCTCACAGCAGGACTGGCTGAATCAGATTTGGAGCAAAACAATGCAGAACTATTTTGTAACATCTTTCGTTTGTAAGGGCCTTTAGAAACATCATCTGTTTTCCAAGGCAAGTGTATCAATTACTGATTTTGTAGGCAGAGAAGCAGAAATAAGACAGGTTTGAATAACATGATTTATGTCCTTGGTTGGTTTGCTCCCAAGCCTTTGAAAGTGAGGGTCTGTGTGTCTGCGCACTGTTGTTTGGAATTTAAAGTGCAATATGAGGCAATGATTGTTTAAATTAGAAAGAAAATACTTTTATCTAACATTCATGAAGTATTAAACATCACTGTGAAGAAAAGCAGCTCTGTCACATGTAAAGTAGCTGAGGAAGAAGTAATGATTTGGAGGAGGGGGACCTTTGTTCCTTCTGCTTTCCATGCCTGGGACTGCTCAGCTGTGGATCAGGCAAAGCAGTGCAAAGACATGGGTGTGGCCTGTGGGAAGTGGATGGATCAGTGAGGCAGATATTTGTGGAGACACACAGTAGAAAAACAGAAACCAGGAGCTCTGCACTCTAGTAACTCCCTCTCAGCTGCCACGGACGCTGTAAAGGGCAGCAGAGCTGCAGAGGGGCGGTGCAATGAGCTTCTCCGGCTCTGCAGCTGCCTGGAGGTGTCTGTGTGGGGACACAGAGCTCAGGGGGGTCAGGGACTCCTGAGGTGCAGCTGAATCACCAGCACAGATTTTAAGAGAACTCATTCCTGGAAAACTGCCCTGAAATATATATCATGAAGCTAATCAACAATGTTTTTGGTCTTCACCAACTGCTATAGGCTACTGACACTCTGTGAGGTTGGACGGAGAATTTCTGTCTCTGTAGCATTCATTTCCTCATGAGGCAACTCAGATTCAAACAATTTAGTTCTCTAAGAGCAGCTCACTTGCATTTTTGCAGACTGTCCTGGGTTGATCCTGGCCATATTACCCAGCTAATTGTCCAGAAATAGCAACACAAAACAAGGTCTTCTGTTATAAAGCAACTTGTAAAAGCCTTCCAAGTCCCTTTAGCATTTGGAAAGGTATGATAGCCTGCCTTTGCAGGTGCTCTGACTCCTCATAGGTTACCCCACACAGAATTTTGCAGTGAGTGGAATTTGACAAGTGCTGAGAAACAATGGCAGTTTGGAATTGGCACTGTTAGCCTGTCTGTATGCCCTGAACAAAAGTTTGTCTTGCAAGCTCAAATCTTAGTTTTTGCTTAGTTTAGTGAGGTCAGCAGGTTATGAATATATAGTATATTTGTTTTAAAAGTTTATATGTACCTCGTTGTACTAAGTGTTTTAAAGAACTCAGATCCATGAACTGCATGGGAATTCACTGGTTTAGGGAGATATTGGAGGTTTTTCCTTCATTCTGCCCTTTATTTACTGAAAATTCTAGTACTGCCTGGTAGCTGTGCACATCAGCCCGAGTGAGACAATCCTCACACTGTCCACTGTCTTCCTCAACAACATACCAATGTCCTGTCACTCATGCCAGAACTGCAGCCAACAGTTCCTCAGTTAATATTCACCAGCAGATTTGATGGCACTTCTGCCAGTGACTGATGTTGGACACTGGTCCTGTGAGCCCAGAAACAGCTTCCCCATTTAGCCCATGGCTCTCATTAACTTCCAGGTATTTTCTCCTTGGTGTGCCAGGGCATGTGCAGACCTCCTGAACTTTGTTGATTCTGGATCTGTGGGTTGAGTGGAGCATAGCTGGTTCTTAGGGCCATGGGGAGAAGGTTTATCAAACAACACTGAGCACCATCTGTGCTTATATGTAAAAATTCATTAGGGTTTAAGATGTCAACAATAAATTAAGCCAGGTGTTCCAACAGAAAAGGTTTATTACTGTTTTCCTGTGAGAAATCTAATTGGGATGTTTTGATTGGTAAAACAGTAGATGCTCATGTACAGTGTGCTCTCAGCCTTCCTAGTAATGATATCTTCCTTTTTCCACAGTTTATCACGGAAAGCTAATTTTCATCTATTTATCTCACAAGTACAACAGTGTACCCATCTTGATATTTGCACTGTCTTGTCCCTGTAGGCTGAGATTTCCTGACTTTACTGTCAGATTTCTGCAACATCTTTTATGATGGGTAAATCAGCTTCGCATGTGCTGTTCCCAAGCAACCCAGCTCCTGTGATTCCCCGTACCCACAGGGAATGGGTGTGCTGAGACACAGATCTCACTCCACTTGCCTCAGTCCAGGCTGTGCTTGGCCATCAAATGAAGATGGTTTCTTTCATAGTGATGCTATGTTGCAGAATGTTGCAATGTTGCAGAAGACTGATGGACCATCTTAAGCCAAGTTGGACACTTCAAATACTCCTTTTAAAGGGATATGAGTGCACATATGGGTGAGATGTTGGAAACTCTGGCAGTGGAAAGAAAAGCCACAAGAAAGAGCCAGCGGAACAGGGAGAACAGAAACTTCCAGATGTGTTTTTTTGTATTCATAAAGAGTGGCTGACTAAATAACAAATAGAAAAAAGATATAAGAACAGCAGAAAAAGGCAGATAATTTTTGGTTAATATATCTTGGTTTAGCATTCTTTCAGTGATCTTCTTGGTCCAAAGCAAGAAACTAAAGTTAAGAAGCTTGAGGGCATCTTTCAGTGGCCTTGGTGATTGCATAAAATGCCAGATAATGTTGAAATAATGAGGCTGCCATGTTTGGTGGGTTAATTTTATATGGGTGGGTAAAGAGAATCAGAAATGTCTTTGACTTACTAACACAAGGCAAGCTGGGGGTACTTGCACCTGAAGGCAGGACTAGTCTCATGGTGTGGGTAAATAATGCACTATTTGGAAACTACACTGCAGGATGGAGTTAAAAATGAGATGTCTGCCTGAACATGAGACTTTCTAGTTGTCAGCTTAGGCAAGCTGTGTATCTCATTCAGTGTGATGAAGACTTTTTGGAACAGAATCCTGTAGTAGAAAAAAAAATACTCTGAGAGCTGTCAAGTCTTGCTGATTCAGTCTATGACGGGCAGTTTGCAAGTGGAAAGGAAGATGAGAAATCCTTATAATTCTACTACATCCTCCAGTTGAGCTGCATGACTAATTTCTGAGTTGCTCAAGTCACACTTTGTCCTTTGAAATCAAGCAGGGAAGAGGGAGAGCACTGGTAAAAATTAGAGGGCCAAATTAAAGGCCATGGAAACTGAGCTGGGAAGAAAACAGGAAGTTTTCAGGCTTCAACAGAAAGTTTTTCTAAAGAAAAGAGCAAATTAAAAAGCAGCCTCCAGATGGGTGGTTGACATTAAAATGTATTTTGTTGCTTTTTGAGTGCAATTACAGAACCAACAAAGTATATCCCAGAGTCAATGCCAAGTCTCTCTGCCTGTGAGGGGAGTGCAGTGCAGTCCCTTGTCATGGGGACCAAGTGGCCACTTCTGACCAGCAGGAGCAAAGGAAGGACCCCCTGCAGATGATAAGTGATGGATTTCTTGGCAGAGATTTTGAAGCACCACAGACTAAACATCTGATCATGTCTAACCAACCATGGAATTGTGCAGCAAACCCAAAGTTTGGTGTACAAACTGTACATGGAAGTCCCTGAGGCATTTTGCAGAAAGCAGGCTCATTTATTCATTATGGCAGCTGTCACACCCACCTGGCTTTGGTGTGAGTTGCTTGGTTGTCTTGAAATTGTTAATATTTTATATTTGAGAGGTTGTCTGACATTAGCACAACAGAAAGTAATTCACTTTAATTTTTCTGCAGGATGTAAATTATGCTTAGCTACAATGAACTTTCTGAGCAACCTCCTGACATGGTGTGAGTGTCTGAAATGTGCTGCATGGCTGATGGAGAGATGAGTATAAAAGTCATCATAAAAGATGCAACAATATTATGGTGAATTGCTTTCTACATTTATAAGAACCCAAACCCATGCCAAGGTGTTGCCATTTCTAATAGAATATGTTTATATTCTGTTTTCCTGTTCCTCATTTGTAACACTCCAAGGTGGAACAACAGTTGTACAGAGTTAATGAATAGAAACCCATCTCTGCATCACTCCAAACCATTCTTATTGCTTAGCTCATCAGAAATGTAACTCAGGTACCTATAAAAGAGGTGCCTGATGTAGCTCTGCTTGGTGTGTGGGCCGAAAAGTGACATCATGAAGGGTGAGTCAAACCCAACAGATCTTTGTGTGTGTTTGATACTGACACAACCCTCCCCAGGCACTCATTTCTTTGCGGTGCTCAGAGTACTGCAGGTCAGAACCAGGGATTAATGTTCTTCACTCTAAAGCTCTTTCATACCACGTGTGTAAAGCACATGAGAGGATAACAACCCAACCTCTGTGTGGAGTTAATCCTTAGCACTGTTCCAGTGAGTATCATGGCAAGGTTAAATATTTGAACTACTATCAAAAGTCTAATCCTTTAGCTTAGAAATGAACAGTTGTAAAATAGAGATGAGAAAAATGAAGAGCAGATGTCACATTTTATATGGGCAGTGTTGTTTCACATTAGACATCTACAGCCACCTACGTTCTTCTCCAAATACATAAAGATGAAAGCAGATGGATTCCATGGTTTTCTGAGTACAAGTCTAGCAGCACATTCCATGCTAACTTGAAGTGCTGCTCCAAGACAGTCTCAGAAAAATGTGAAATCTTGGAATGTATTACTAAATCCCAGTGGTTATGTTTACAGTGTAAATGGCAGTTATGCCCTTTGATAGTTGACGGACAAGAAAACTTACCTCCAGTGACTCCTGGCAGTGCTGTTGGCTGACTGATACAGTGACTTTTTGGAACACTTGATCATGGAAGTCCCATTAAGCTTATTAGAGACAACGTTTACAGCCCAAACCTGCAGAAATGGAAAATTTGTCAGTTAAATGTCTAGTTCTCTTCTCACTTTGGGTTTTGGTTTTTTTACCTCCTGTGATATATAAAACACTGTGTTCTGGTGGCAAAATATTCTTTTATCAGAAAACTAATGTGGAAGGGTGGGGCTGCAAAATTGCAAACTGAACATCAAAGGAATACTCACTGAAAGTAGTCAACTACTGATTTCTACATCTAATTCACTAGAGTTTTAAAACTTCCTTAAATCTACTCAAGCTTACCTGATTTTTTCCTTATACTTACTCAGAATTATTAATATTAAATACTCTCAGCATTAATAGGAATTTAGATATTGAGCAGAAGATATATCCCACTGGATTCTGTATCCAAATTTTTAACCAGGATCTAATAGATTTTATTTCTATTTATTTTTTATGAATTTTTTTTATTATTAATAGCATTCTCAAAATAAACTAATGAGATGCAATAGATTTGCATAGTTATGAAGACTGATAATTTATTCATGACAGAAGAATTGGCATTAATTCTGCTAGAAGTTAACTGAGAATACACACTGCTCTACTCTCTGTTTTGGGACTTCCAATGAAACAAAAATAGAGGAAAATTCCATTAACAGAAGTATCCTGTTTGAAGTGTTTTGCAAAAAAAATTAGTTCTGAAATAATTCTGTCATTGAAACTATATAGCTTTAATTTAAAAATTATTGAAATGCAGGAAATAGTATGTCCTACCAGCAGGTGTGTTCTGGGGGCAAGTGAGTAGCACAGAGGTGATTTTTTCCCCTATTGACATTAATCAATCATGTTTTCATCCCATTCAGAGCAAACCCATGTGTTTGCAGCTCTGGGAGGGCATGAAGACAAATGCATCATAGAGTGAGCAATATGTTACCTGAAATTGTACCAGCTTTTACATTCTGGCATCATTTAGTGAGGATCAGAACACGCTGGCATTTCAGGGGGCCTCAGTAATGGTGTGGATGGTGTGGGACTGAACTGAATATAACTGGATTTTGCTCTTTTTTTCTACCTTTCTTTTAAGTATTGTATAAACTTAAATCTTTGCATCTCCCCACATTATCAGAGGGAGGCCAACAGCTGAGGCAGTCAGTGCTCCCAGACAGTGCCTCACTGTCAAGTACAAACTGTCCTTTTCCCTCTCTTTGGACAACGTCACTCACAACCTGGAATTCAAAACTGTTGTTTTCTAAAGCAGAGCTATTAAGCCATGGATTCTTGAGAACTGTGGGCTCTAATAAAGGTGTGAAGTAGGCACTACCCAGGGGCTGACACCTGAAATATGTGATGTGAGAGCTCGTGGTTTGGGAGAACACACGTTCCCTGTCAGGTGATTTCACTGTGAGTTGTTGTTCAGTGAGACACATTTAGTGGTTGGAATGAATCTGAATTATAGCCTGGAATTTGCTGTGTGTGAACATTTATGCCTGACCTTTTTGCTCATAGATCTTCTGTAGCAGCACTGGGAAAAGAGGGAGGTTTGGTGGAAGACCTGTTGTATTTCAGATTTACTGTGTGTGCAGTGCTGGGATTTGCTCAGCAATAAACCACAGGGCAAACTGAAACAGAGATGCTCGATGTGCTGAAGAAACATCATGAGGAAAAGTAGGGAACTTTCATCTTGATGACTCCTAGAAATGTGCAGGAGAAACCAATTCTCATGCTTTGTTAGAGAATATGAATCTACAAGTTTAAGCTCTGGAACTGAACTGGATTTTTTAAGAGATATTCAACCTGTGATTTATTTTCTAGGTTGCACAAGAAAAAAAAGTGGCAGTAACAATAATAATAGCTTTTTTGTTGTGATTCTTGGTACCAGTAAGTCCTAAAGTATTATAGTTTCCTGTGGTTTGTTTATTTATTTTTTTTATTTGCTTGTTTATAAAGTATTGCCAGGTAGTAATTAATATTCTGTAACCTTTGGGGAAAACCTGGATTTAATTTTCACTGTGACATGGTATAGATGATAACTGGAGACTGTATTAGTACTCATTCTAATCTGGGCCCACATACAGAGGCAACAGTTACATTCCTTGCTAGATTCACATCTTGCAGGTACAAGTGGTATAGTCAGTACCTGCAGTTTTGCCTGAAAGTCAGATTTAATGTTCATTCTCTTATTTTTTTAACAGCTTCAAGGTCTCCATGAAAAAAATTCTTCCATTTACAAAAGACAATCATGTTCTAACCTGTTTCTCTTTCCTCTCTGACTGCCAGCATTTGTGGATATCCAGGTGGGTGCTGCACAGGCTTTTATAACTCAAATTGCTCCAAAAGCAGACTAACCTGCAGAGACTACAGTGCAGCTGGGAATATTTGTGTGTTCTCTTCTCCACTGCAGAGCTGCTGTGAATCCTTCCTCTCAGAGTTATGCAGGTTATAGTCTGGCATTGTTCAAGGTTCAAGCTGTTTTCTTAAATGATGCTGTGGCACACCAGTCCAATTCTCTTCTGCATGAAAAGTTAAGATGACCAAACTAACATTAGATGGGGAGACCTTGTGAGCTGCTGCACCAGCCTGGCTGTGCTCCTGCTGCTCTGACATGGCCAGTGTGTGTCGAGTTGGAGATGAACATGAGTCCTGGCTTTGGCTGGGACAGAGTTAATCTTCTTCCTTGTAGCTGGTGGAGTGTTGTGTTTTGGATTTAGGATGGGAATAGTGTTGGTAACACACTGTTGCTAGCAGGGCTTACACTACAGCAAAGCCTTGTAGTGCCTCACCAGCCAGAAGGCTGAGGGGCACAGGAGCTGGGAGGGGACTCAGTAGCTTATATCACATGAGTTTTCTGGATGTAACTATGGATTTGTGCATCTGTCTCCATGTGCTGCTCCATAGGTCACTTATCTGAAGCTCCCATTAACCCACTCCGTCCTTTGCTCATTTGAAACTCTGATTTTTTGAATCCTAGTTCTTGTTTATCTATACAGGAAGAACTGAGAAAAGAAAAATAGCTGAGTTGAGTTTTGAAAGTAATAGGAAGGGTTCATACAGGAATGTTCATACATTGGAGGCAGGAGCTCTACACTGAAATGAGAAGACAGTTTAAATTTGGAAAGGTTTAGATAATTATTTTTTTATTGTGAAGAACACTTCGTTATCAGTATTTATGGAAAGGGTTTTCTTTGAGTTCAGGTTACATGGTAAAAGGTTACTGGCTCCAAACATGTCAAGGGCAGTCCATGGAGTATCACCTCACTCTTCACAGGGTAGAACAGGTCCAATATACTTGAAAAGTGGGATTGAGAGGAAGATGGCTTGGACCTGAAATGTGAAAACTTTTTGGTCTGAGCCTGAAAAAATAAGTCTGCCTATTTTTCTTTGGATTTCTTTTCTTTAAGATCCACTAGTGAATTTACTCATTCTTTCTATTCCAGTTGCTCTTTTCTTCCTGAAGTGTTCCTGAAGAACAAATTAACAAAAGGAATCAAAACAAGCCTCCAAATTGGATTCTACCCACACTTGTAGGCAAGCAGTAATTGTGGAGTCCATCATGATACTACTGATTTGTGTTTGCAGATTAACTCTCAAACCAACCGTCTGCTTGGTTTAAGCTGCCTTCCTGTTATATCCAGGGGGAAGTAATTTAGTAGCAGAAAAACCTGATCTAAAGAAAATTAGAAAGATCTCCAGAAGAGCTGAAGCCACTACGGTTTTGATTAAATTTTGTTCTTTTCAGAGTTTTTGGGAAATTTGAGGTTTGGTGGTTAGGAAAACAAGCTTTTGAAATAAACTGCAGAGAGTTAAAAAATATTCCAGCTATGGTCTAATAAGTAATAGATACTAATTATATTTTCTGTTATAAACTTGAGGAATGAAATAATCAACGGTCAATAAATGCCCCTTTTGGTTTGTTGTGATGGTTGGTTGAACATGTTTGCTAAGCATGACAATCTGCGCAGTTGTTGTCACTGCTCTGTGAACTGTTAGCACTTGTTAATGGTATCAGTCAATCACATTAGTGTTTTAATGCCCTTGAATGACACCTTTGAACCTGCACAAACTTTGTGTTACGGATTATGCTGAGGTAGAAAAATATTTCTGTGTCATTTTCTTTTTAGATTCAAGCAGCTTCGAATACACATCTCATGATAACTCAGTTTCCTCTCTCAATTGCACACTGTTACCTCCCAGGGTGGGATGAGCATGCTGCAAGTGCCAGCTCTTCCCTTTAGGACACTGCCTGGAGAGGAACGTGGCTTTGAGCTGTGGACATGGGAAGGGCTCTGAGCGAACAGGAGGCACAGGAGAGGCATCCCAAGCGTAGTCCTTGTTTTTCACCCTGCCCTTTCAGAAAGAGTTGCTTAAGACTATCGTTTAAAATATCTTTGAATTCTAGAAAGGTATGAGGTGGACAGCCCATGACTCTGAGAGTGCTTGCTTTATGCCTGCCCTCTGGCAATCATTTTAAAGCTACAAAGAAGTATCCAATAAACTATAATTTTGCTGACACACAGGTGAAGGCCAATATTGAAGTTCTTTTAGTTCCAGTTAGTTTTACAGCAATCCTCAAGTATCAGTAGAACAGGAGTCATGGATCCAGCCATGCTGCACTGAGGTTTTAGTGGTCAAATGGCTCAATGTGACATCCTGAGTCATTCTTCCCACTTAATGCTGACTTTGCCTTACTGGCAATGGTTGGAATAGGTCAAGTTCACCTGCTGAATGTGATGGTTATTTGAAATATTTTATCATATTCTCGATAAGGAAAGTACCAAGATTATTCTCTATTGCTTCTTTTATTTCCTGATTCTGCTCCGTTCCTAAATGAATACAACATTCCCAATTCTGTTTTCTCTGTGCAATTTTGCAGCACTGGTTTTCATTGTTGCCCACCCTGTCTTTTGTATTTAGCTCTTGACTTTAGTGACCTACAGTGCCCTTTATGTGCAAAGCTTCACTGTGGCAGGAATATTTTTTTGGTTCTGTTTGTTTTGTGGTTTTCTTTCCTTTCTTTCTGTATGAACACAATGATCAAACTAGGCTTCATGTTGGCACACTGTCTCAGTAACAAAATTACTGAGAGGCAGAAAAGTGGAGGTGGTTCTTGGGTAAAAAAAAAAAAAGAGTAATATTCAGAAGAACAGGAGTTGGGCTTCTTAAGTCCCTCCTGAGTGCCTCATTCACTAGAATAATATGGTCCTTGGGATTGTTTCTACATCCCACACTAGGCTGCTTTTGGTCCTGTTTTGTATGCTAAATGAAGGTCCAATGTCTGTTAAAAGCCTCTTGGAAATCCCGTTGTAAAGAGAAAGCAGGTATTCCCTGAGCAAACAGGAGTAATCATCTCATCCCAGAGCTTAAGTTTCTTCTCATTTTTTGCTGTTCTAAAAATATGCATAAAGACTGTACAGATAGGAGGGTAAATAGATAAAACTAAGTGGATCAAGTCTGACTGGTCAGATGATTGCAGTGGTTGGATAATATTCTCTGCTGAAGGAAAACAATATTTATTGATATTTGCACATGATCTCAGCACAGAACCTTTTGCCATCACTTCAGGTGCCTGCTGGAAAAGTGGTGGGACAGTAAAGCAAAAAGCATTTTTAAACAAATGTACGTGACAAAAGCCCTGAGTAAACATTTAGTAAAATGAAATGATTTGCTACTTGTTCTTAGAGTTTTAGAGGCTGAGTATGTGAGTTTGGCTGTAGGGTCACAGCAGCCAGCAGGGCCCAGCCAAGAGCCTCAGGATTTCAGTGTGAATGTACATTGAGCAAGTCTGGGCTCTGATGGCCTCGGAGCATGAGCCTTTTCCTATGGATTTTGCTCCTTTGAGGAAAAATGAGATTTAGGTAAAAGTCTTCTATCCCTAGGTGTGGGTGTCTACATTTAACCTAGGCACGTGATTCCCTTCATAATTCATAGGCAGGCCTCCTTTCACCTCTTCCTGACGCCAGGCTTCTGTTCGTGCACTTCAAAAGGCATCAAGAGGACCAGCTTGCTTGGTGGTGCCCAAGTGCATGGGAGAAGCTTGTACCAAGAGTCTAAAATAAAAGAGGTTCAAAAGGCTGCAAATTATTTACTCAAAGTTAGTGGCACATGAGGATCTGAGAATGCAGAGTGGGAATCCATTTCTAAGCAGAATTAATCATGGCCCTGGATGCCACTGTGTGGTTGTTAAAGAGACGAAGGGAAGGGTTACACGAGTCTGTGCTTATAGAAAACAGGAATGCCTTCAGTTCCCTTGGCTATGGTTGTTTTGCTTTGTTCTGGGTTTGCAAGGTAAAATATCAAGAACTGAATATGAAGTGCTGCTTTCCATTGTCAAATCTTCTGATTGACTCTAAGGAGATGTTCTGTCACTGGTTCATGTTCTTAAAACACC
The DNA here is from genome assembly GCA_013399695.1 of Formicarius rufipectus. NCBI lineage: Eukaryota > Metazoa > Chordata > Aves > Passeriformes > Formicariidae > Formicarius > Formicarius rufipectus. The sequence goes on from VXAU01005175.1 coordinate 840,736, forward strand.
TTCCAAATAAAGTTTTATTTTAGATAATGAAGCTATAGTTTAAAGCAATGTTTGCTTTGAAATAATTTGTGCGATAATGTATTCCAGCAGTTACTGAAAAGAAGTAAATAATCCCCATAATTGTGGCATAAGCCAGCAGAATAGGATATTTTCATTATAGATAGTTTGGGTTATTCAAATTTATGCCTCCCCTGAACGAAACATACAGTGTTATTAAATAACTCCACATTAAGTCAATTGGCAAAACTCCACTGAATCAAGGTTCACTGCATTTATATGATTCCAGAGGAGCAGGGAGGACAGACTCGCTGTGAAGTCTGATCAGGAATTGCTTCACCTTATGGCTTGGATAATGAGATATTGATTTGCACAGAGGAGGTCATGTCAGAGAAAAAATGAGAGACTCAGTGGCAATTACGAAACTCATTTACAATTGAAAACGGGGAGAGGTTTTCTTTCTGGGTAGCAGCTAATATTCTTTAGCTAAGTCTTACTGTTGTCAGGATTTGATACAAAGAGAAACAAAGCTGAAAATAACAAGACTATCAAATACACATACTTCTATTTTCATAAGTGGTATTTGAAAGACGTCTTCAAACTGTTTTGCAGGAAAGATAAACAGAGTCTGTTAAATACTTAGTGTGTCAAAGTTACCCCCCTAAGTCACAGGGACTGCATAAAAATCTGGCGACGCTCTTTGGTTTCAGCTGCTCTTGGCAACATTCTCAGCTGACCTACAACTGCAGAACAGCAGCAAACATAACCTGCAGGATGCTCTTTTCTTATTGCAAGCACAACATTATTCATTCCTAAACTCAGTTGTCTACTCTCAGTAAGATCAAATAACTCTCCCTAGGCATAGGTCTCTGACCTCCTTCCTGGGGCTTTGATGACCAGGCCTGCAGGAGATGTGTGAGGCTGGAGGAGTGCAGGACCCCACTGCCCTGGGGCTGGAGAGCAATTCCTTTTCACCACATTAGCTGCTGTCAAGCCATTGCTTTGAGTTTGTGATGCAGTGTCAGCACCACCCCAGTGCTTTGGCATTGCTGAGCAGTTGCATCCACAGGGTTGGAACTCAGTTTCCATTCTGCCCTTCTTATGGAATTCTGGAATGGCCTGGGTTGGAATGGACCTTAGAGATCATCTGGTTCCAAACCCCCTGCCATGGAGAGGGACATCGTCCACTACACCAGGTTGCTCAAAGTCCTGTCCAACCTGGCCTTAGGCACTTCCAGGGACAGCTTCCCTTTGCAACCTGTGCCACGACCTTCCCCACCCTCATGGTAAAGATTTTCTTCCAAATATCTAACCTAAACCTGCCTTTTCTCAATTTAAGGCCATTACCCTTTGTCCAATCGCTATATGCTCTTGTCTGAGGTCCCTTTCCAGCCCCCTTGGAAAGGTGGTGGCTTTTGACTAGGAAAAAAACAAACAAATGGATCCTTCAGGACCTCCTTTTAATTTTTCCTCCAAAAATATTGTGATTCTTTTTACTGTTCCCTTAGGAATACTTATTAGAGGGTAGGAATGTTACTTAGGAATGTTTAAGTGTTCTTGCTAGCTGGATGACTGCATAAAGAAGGGAAATATAAGAGAATGTTTTGTTGTTTTATATGTGGGCTACATTCTCTCTGAAGAGGTAGAAAGTTATATCTCTGTTCCTATTAGTATCTGCTCTGCTCTGCCCTCTCCTCTGGTTTTATTATGTTTACAGCATGCTTCTCTCTTTGAATGCTTGTAAGTTGCCCTGAAACTTTCAGTATCTCCAGACAGGTTAAAAAAATTAAAAAGTTGACTGTGAAAGCATTGTATTGAAGGAAAGTATTGAAATGAAGATGCAAAATGCCATAATAAATTATGTATTTTAATAAATAACTGTACACTGTAGAATTGCAATTACAGAAAAACAGACTTTACACAAGTAATTACTAAAGAAACTACTGTAGAAATACATCCATAAATTCTGTCTCTGATTGCATCTTCCATTGTGAGGAGAGCAATCACAGCAACCACCAAGCTCTCACAGCACCATCTCTTTGGGATTAGAATTTATTGCTGGCTGGGGAGTGTGGAACGACTAATAAAGGGTTGTTGCTTCCTGTACTCAGAGGGAGTGAATGAAAGTGGCCAAACACAAAGCGAGAGCTTTACCCTCTGGTGGGTGACTCTGCCAACTCGTTTGGACGTGCCTTTCTGCAGGTGTTGGGGTTCAGGGTTTCTGTGGGACACGTGTGAACGTGTTGGGGGCTCATCCATGTGGCTCAGCGTGCATTTCATGTACACAGAGCCATTCTGCCCTGCAAGAAGAGAGTAGAAGAAACCTGAGGTGTGACAGGAAATACTGTGTCTCCTTCTTGTGTCTGTTCCATGAGGTGAACTGAGAATCTGGTGGCTTTATAGTCCATGCAGAATGGGAGGCAATGTCTGGAGTGTTTGCCATGGTTCAAACAGGCCAGGAATGCCTAATGACCACGGGGACCTGCAGCATCCCCTCTCCAGCTCCTGGCCATCCCTGCAGCTACCACTGGGGTCCGTGTAATCCCCACCTTTGTTGGGAACTTTGGAGCAGACACTGGTGCCCCCTGAGGAGAGGGAAAGATGAGCTGGCCTGTTCCCAGTGGTGATCCCAGCATATCCCAGGGCATCTGCACGTTCTGGGGTTCAGTGTCCAGCTGACCTGAAGGGAACAGGCCTTCTCTGGCAGTGGTTTTCCAAAGGGCGAAGGAAATGTGTCCATAGCAGAGCTGTGACAGAAGTCGTTCATATGGTGGAAATAAGGAAGGCTGGGGGGAAAGAGCATATGAAAAAAATGTGAGGCAGTTTGTGCAATGTGATGTTATATGTTCAAAGTTTACAAAAACAAAAATAGAAATATAATCTCATTCTTTTATTGTTTCCTTAGGTGACATGTGGACATCTTGTTTCAGTTTGCTCATACTTGAGAACAGTTTATTGATTTTAAAGTGTTTGCTTACATCTTAGATGACAAACAAGCAATAAGAAAAAGAATGATTCTGTCCTCTCAAGTGCATTTCTTGCAGGGTATTTTCTTTTTACCTCAATAAATGACCTTTTGTTGAGTAAGCAGACACCTTTCTCTGCCTTGATCTTGGTATGGATGGAATTTAGAAATATTGATGTGTTTTTAACAGCTATCAAAGCCAGGAAACATCTTCATTTTTTCCCCCTACTAGATTTTCTGCTAATGCCATTTTTTTTCTTTCTTTTTTTTTTTCTCCTCCAGAGGTAACTCTGGAGGTTTTTCAGTGCTTCCTTAGCCTATTCTTACAGTGCTGTGAGTTCAAGAATGTTCTTATAGAAACTGGTTATTTTTTCATCCTGATGTCACCAGTGAGTCAGTCCTGCACATGTTCTTATTACAGAGTTACTCTAGACTTCTTTTTTATTTAGTAAAACACATCTGAGTTCTCTTTGAATTTTCTGTGGAAAGATAAACTATAAAGGTCTTCAGTAGACACTTCACAAAGGAAAATGTGTCTGTGGGAGCACAGGCTCTTCCTGTTGCTGATATCACTGGAGGATTTTGGTCACCAGTTTATAGAGGAAATGAGAAGTTCTTTAACTTTTCTCTGGATATTGACTTAAACATTTATCATTTATCAGCTTCTCTCCTGAAATAATATGTATGGTAGGAGTACAAATATTTTCTACAAGATATTCAGTCTATTACTTGAGAACAACAGATAGAGGAATAAAACTTTTTCTATTACAGTCTGACTCTTTCTGAGTTCACAATTTCAGAATTCCCAAAATGTTTGAACATGGACATTGCAGAAATATTTGTTCTTTCTAAATCACAGTTACACAGGTATTTGCTTCTTGTCATTATTTTCCATTAAAATGTCATGAGGTACTAATGTACAAATCCACCAATGGTAGCTTAACACAAGTTTAAACATCTTAGAGTAAAAAAAAAATTGGACTGGCATTAGTCTGTACAGCTTGCCCATAATTCTGGGTTTTAAGGAAGGGCTCTGATCTGTCATTATAACCTTTGTGTTTGTGCTCTGCACGAGTTGTCTCTGAGACTCCTTTAGAGCTGGGACACTGAGCTGGCAAACACTTCAGCAGCTTGGCATTGCTGCCACGAGGGAGCAAAGCACTTGATGCTGTGAGGGGTTGGGCCCAAAGAAGTTAATGCACTGTGGGTTGTGTTCTGAGTTTCACCATGGCAGTTCTGTATGGGCACACATGGACTTACAGGGATAGCTCATGTGAAGGGAACTGGCTGTGAATTCCCAGCACAGTGTTTGAAAGCAACTGTCCTAGCAATGAAGTAAGGTTGCTGGCACATTGCCTTTGCTGCAGCCAGCTGTTCCAGAGGGGCTGCCAAATCCAGCTGCTTCCAGCTGCAAAATCCCCAGTATTACACTGGATGCTTTAAATGCTGTGCTGTGCAGCCCCATGTGGGGTGTGCACTGGCAGGAGCTCCTCCAACTCAGGGCACAGGGCTGGCAGTGCCCCAGGGCTGTGCTCAGGCTGTTCCTATCAGCACAGCAAGACCCAACCCTTCAAGGCCTCTAGTACTCATTCTAAATCAGTAAATTCAAACCCTGATTATTAGATACAAAATTCCACACAAAACTGAGTCCTCAGTCTGTTGGAATAAGCAGATTGCAATTTTAAAAGTAAAATAGCTTTCTGTACAGATATAGTTTTTATCAAATTCTACATACTTTAAAATCTTCAACGTTGGGTTTAGAAAATATTGAGAAATCATATCAAAATACATAAATGCTACACTTCCATTATAAAATGTTCTGATTTTTTTTTTAATGAATTGAATTTAATAACAAGCACCCCCAAACCTCTAGGCTTTATATAAAAAGATTTCAAATGTCAAGAAGACCAGTAGGGGCACATAGAATATTTCTGCCATACCTACTTGTCTTTATATGATAAATATATTTTTTGGGGGAAGTCTCATTGATGACATTATCTACACCCTCTTGCATGATTATTTTATAATTACTTTACTTAATACACACAGAATTACTGAGGAATTCCAGCTTGCTTCTGTTCTTAGCATCAGATATTCAAACTGCAAAACTGGCAGTGAGATGGAATCGTGGCAGGGATCTCATGGTATGGTACCCTCTGCCACTGGAAGGATGCTGAATTCCAGAGTCCAAATGCCAAAGGCTGAGGAGCACTGGAGGGCCTGGGAGGAAAATGGACATTTAGATAATGATGGAAGCCAGACGGTGGCAGAGCCCTGTCCCTCACTCCAGTGCCCCTTGTCCTTCTTCCCAGCAGCACCCTGAGGGTACCAGGCTGGAGGGCAGGAGGGCAGGAGGGCTGGGATGCCCTGAAGTCCCGAGGCAGGTGAGGATTGTCCCTCCCTGAGAGGGGCTGGATGTGCCACTGACTCGGGTGGGGCAGGGGTACAGGAATAACCCCAGGGCACTGAAGTCAGTGGGAATACACCCAGAAATGGATCTGTGGGGCAGTGCTGGAAAGGGAAGTGGCAAGAACTTCAGTTCATGTTCTGCGGAGTAGAATGGCTGGGAAAATGTAAAAGGAATCAGGAGAAAACTGTGTATCCTTGGAGAGCTCTTTGTAAGAAGGCAGAATTCAGGAAAATGAACTGGAAGGAGGAGAAGCTGTGTGTTTTACAGGCCTGTAAACTTTGGATGATACCTCTGGTTTAATCTTAAACAATCTTTTGCTTTCCATTTGGTCTGTGCACTCCAAAAAGGCAGTTGTGTTTGTTCTGCAGATTGGTTATTTGTCTTTTCCTGACTGTTTCATGTTGTTGTGTATGTCCCACAAGGTCCTGAACATCTGTAGGATCTTGAGGATACCACGATTTTACTGATTTGAAATTGAACTGAGAACTGAAGATCTCATTTCTCTGTCTTTTACTTGAGATGCCAGTGTGATTTTTTGGGTTTTTTTTTGCCACCCAATAGATCATTAAACAACGAGTTTGTCTCACTCTGCAACCGAGATGATTGTGCAGGATTTACTCATTCATGGTTTTTATAAGTGCTTCAGTCTTTTTGTTTACAGGGCTTTGAAAAACAGTGAAACACACTGTGATGCCTTTCTCAGATTCTTTTCTAATTAATCAAGAGCAGCAGAAGAAACAAACAAATGAAAAAAGAAAATGATCTGACTGAAAGTCTGCAAATAAAGAACTTGAAGAACGACAGGAGAACAAAGCATGCATAATATTAATGATGAATTTTAAAAGTTCTTTTAAATACATCTTTTCTGTTAATTCTTAAGGGGAAAATTTTTTTTTTACTATAGCTGTTTTTTCCCCCCAACAGTCCCATCCTGAAATACATACACAGTAACACACCGACCCAGGGCTTATGTTTAGGAGTATTAAACTCTGAATACATCAGAATAAAACCAGCTAGTCATAGTGTGCTATCCTTATTTTTCAACTTTTCTTATTCAGATGTGGTTTTTTGTTTGTTTGTTTGTTTTTTCTTTTCTTTTCTTTTTTTTTTTCAGAGAGTCATTTGTGTAAAGATTTCCTTGAAACTTCTCCAGCTGGTGGGAGTGGCATCCAGAGAAATAAGGGTTAAAATAAACCTAAAGTTCACTGATGAGTCCAAGTGGGCTTTTATGAAGGCCCTGATTTGACAATTCAGAAAGAATCTCATTGGTGTCTTTTTTCTTTTTCTCTAAAATGGAAGTGAAATGATAATGATGATTGATTTCTGGTGTCCTGATGCTGATGGAGGGTATGAATCAAATTGGGTCTAGTAATAAAATGAACCCCTAGAAGAAAATTATAATCAAACTCCTAAGTGGTTATAATTGCTGAGGATTGCAATAAAAGCTGTTCAAGTAACATCCAGCTGTAGGCACTGTGAACTCTTTAACCAAATCCAGGATGGGCTATTCCTGATTTTCTCACATTTTCCCCTTATGCCTAGGTCTGTAGTTCTCTTTCAGGATGAATGCACACAAGCCATCTTGTTATGTTTATTTAATTAAGACATTTGTGAAGTAAAACATCTCAGTTTTTAAATACACCTAGAAACACATGTAAAATGAAAGCAGTCAGTGATAGAAAATTAGTGGCGGAAGCAGAAAGGAGAATATTCATTATGAAAGGTGGCAGAGCCCAGGAAAACCTTATCCAGCCGCATGGCTTTGACCTCCCGCAGGCTCCTCTTGCTTTGGGGAAGGCAGGGCAGGGTTGGGTTGCTCTGAAATGCTGCACCTGGGGAGGACACCCAGGGGAACAGGCCAGGGCTACAGCACTCTGTAGGACAAAAACATCCAGCAAAAGGGGATGTTTGCCTCTTTTCTGCTCAAGTTAAACACCCAAGGAATGAGAGAGCTGTTGTGATCAGATGAGGAAACTATTGCTGATACATCAAATTTGTGAAAACATAAAGCCTTAGTAGAAATTAGAAGGATTAAACACATTATTTATTGTACATGGTAATTAATTGTGGAAAAGCAAAAGAATTGCTAATTGAATTCTTTGCCAACCACAAGGTGGTTACTCAGCTTGTGTTGTGGAGAGCAGGCAGGGCTGTCAGTAGGATAAGGGCCATGGCAATCCTGGGTACCATGGATTGCCATGGGCAAAGCATCTGGGTGGAGCATCAGGTACTCCAGCAGTGACCTGGAGACACTCAGTGGAACTGCTGCTGTTTGACTTAGGTCATCCAATACTGCAGATAACATCTGTTGACTGAAGTGAATGATCTAGTTAAAAGTAAATCCACTAGTATTTGAAAATAAAGAAATACAGTCAGACACATTCTGAAGCACCAGTTTGCAAGATTTTCCTTCAGAAAGATGGTTATGTCTAATGGGGAATGCCTACTTCTCATGATCTTAAAATTTCAGTTCCAGTGCATAAAAAATTTACTGAATGAGATTATCATCAGAAGACCTAAAGTAGAGCTCAAGGACCAGAGATAAATAGAACAGAGGACAATATTTGACAGAGAAGTGAATGGTCTTAAGAGGAAGATGCAGTATAAAGAGAAAGCTAAATTGAACAACTTCACACAGGGATGTGAGATAGTCTGTATTTATTCTAAGAACTAAATTTATTCTCTTTTACATTGTATTGGACGGTTTGACAAATAAATTATTTGCTAACAGTGTCTGTTATGAAAGAACCATAAGTCCTTTCAGAAGTAATAGCTTTTATCATTATCACCAATTCAGGGAATTGAAATAAATATCTTGGCTTATTAGCATATTACGTAGATAACTTTGAAAAACACCAAAAGCTGTTTACTATTTCATGCCCAAAATGAAGTTGTTCTTTCTCGTCAAAAAGAAAAAGAAAATTAATCTGTGAGGCCTGACAAGCAGGCAGCCAGCAGGGGTTTATTTTCAGGGCTTGGAAACAAGTCAGCTGCAGCTTTGAGTGTGCTGAGTGAAGCTGTGCCCAGCCAGGTGACCAGGAGCACACAACTCCAGCAGGTGTACTTCTGCCAGGTAACAAGCAACAGGAAATGGCCTCGAGTTGCAGCAGGGAGGGTTTAGGTTGTATGTTGTGAAACATTTCTTCCCCAAAGGGCTTGTCAAGCACTGGAGCAGGGTGCCCAGGTGGGACCATCATCCTGGGCAGTGTCAAAGGAGCAGGTGTGGCACCTGTGGCTCAGTGGTGTGCTCAGCAGTGCTGGGTGCACTGTGGCACTCCATGATCTTCGAGGGCTTGGCACCCTGCGCACTTTAGTGAGTCCATGGTACTGTGAGTTCTCCAGCTCTCAGTATACAGACAGTACAGTAGTAGCAAGGAGCCTTTTTATTTCTTACAGACTTCCAAAAAAATGGACTGCAGATGGTATTTTGTTCACAACAATTAATATTTATATATATATGTGCTATTGATGAGGTACATAAATTAAACTTCTAGTTTTTTATTGGTAATTTTCTTGTTTATCCCTTATATTGATTAATGATGCTGTAGGTACTGATCTGTCATGCTTATATAAATTTTTCTTGATTATCTTGAAAATTAGTATTACATTAAAGAGATAAATTAAGGAGGGTTTAAGTCAAAATAATTACTTATGTTTCTATGAGAGTATTTTAAGAGGGTATTATTTATAGTGACTATTAGCTTTTGGCCAGTTCAGCTCTGCTGTATTTAGTTCTAATAATCTACATTACACACATAGGATTTAAGTAGTTGAAGATGCATCCAATTGCAATGTAACCAAATAAGTAACTTGGTATTATTTTTTAATGCAATTTGGTTAAAGCAGAAGAACTAAAGCTAAATCTAATCTTGTGTCTCCTCTATTGCCCTTGTATTTTAGAAGGCTCCCATGCAGGAGAGAAGGTTCCCTGCTGTGGCCTCCAACTGGGAGTTTACATTGTTCTTCAAATACGTATTTATCATTTTCCCCAACAGCTTACCCAAAATATTTTTGGTGTGGGTACTTTCTTAATGGTTTAGTACAATTTTTTGGCCTTTGGAAATGTTTGATAATGACACCATATCAGTAGGAAACACATAGGGAGAGTTGCCTGAACACAGAACTCAGAGCTGGGCGCTGTATATCCCTCTCTTGAGCAACATAATACAGCTGTGCTCAGGTGAGCTGAGAGCTAATTTGACAGAGCTGTAAAAAGTACACTCAGTCTTGACTCAGCTCTGTAGAACCAGGGCTTTTTTTGAGATTTCATGAGATAATGACATAATTTCTGTTGATAAATGTTGTTATTTTGGTAAGTTTTTCTCTGCATTCTATGCCTCAGGCCATGTCCTTGAAAAGAGTTGATTATCCTGGCAGTAGGGCTTGCTGACTCTTCCTGCTGTCCATCTCATGTACCACTTTCTGTTTTGAGGTTCAGGGTGCTATGTACACTTCTCTCTAAATGATTATCTATTAAACTGAACTTAACACTGGCAATGTCCTAGGTTTTCGTGATGGAAAACAATCCAAGAGTCTCTGTGTTTTGGGTTTCCTGTCACTTTTTCTGTTGTGCTGGTAAATAAGCCTTATTGTTAAGGCAAGCTATTACAGTCATGCAGAGTTAAAGTATGCGATTATTGAGGCTGTACAGTATATTTCATTCGAGCAAAGTATTGTCTGGCAAAGTAATCCCAGTAATCCCTGGTGCCTGCTCTGTGCTGGAAGTGTGACAGTTTCCTTTAGTGCCAGATGGCAGGTCAGTTGTGATCCATAGCTTCCAAACATACCCTGTGCAGTGATTTCCTTGGGCTCAACAGTTCACTCTGCAGAACTGCTTCTGTGCACATCGGGAGTGTTTTGCTATAAATTTCATGAAAATACTGCTGTATTGGTTCCTCCTGTGTTCTTATATTGCTATTAAAAGACAAGCAATTCTAAGGGCAGAAATTTGAAGCAGAACCTTGTTCATCTCTTTTATCTACACCTGCCAATAGCATTTTATTACAGTGCAGTGAAAGCTGGACAGCAAGTGGACTAGGAATTTATGGGCTGCTGCAGGCACTGCTACAGGAGGTGCATGTCATTATTGGGGCAGTTGTGTAGCTATGAGAGCATTTCAGGAAGTCTTGTCTTAGTGATCTGCCCGTAGCATGACTGACAGTGATCCAAATGAGGCTGCTGAGCCAATTGGATGGGGACTTTCTGACACTGCCTATGGCAAAGGTAATGAGAACTATTGTTTGCTGGTAGCAAATAAAATTTGCAAAACCAGGGAATAATAAAGAGAAGCTCAAAGACAATTCCTTATAATAAAATACCATAGTGCTTACCAAAAAAAATGGTTACAAATGGTTGCAATGCTTACAAAAATGGTTGAACCTCCAGCACCAGCCACTGGTGGGCCAAGGCTGCCTTTCTGTTCTTGCCACTCCCATAAAGAAGAGAACAGATGATGAATAGGGAAGATAATAACTATGCTATCTCAGGGAAGATTATACTTTCCTTGTCAGTGTAAATTTATTAAGCAGCAGAATATGTAGCAGGCAGCAAATGATAGCAAATGCTCAGGAACAGGCACCCTTCCAAGTCCCTGCAGCTGAGCAGTGGGAGGACGTTACTCTATGCCTCCTTCTCCCCTTTTCCCCCGTCCCCCTGGTACTTCTGATAGCATAGGTTTTCTGCGCTGTGGGGAGACACCATTTACAGTATACACTTAAATCACTGCCACAAATGTTATGTGTTCCCATTCTTTAGTTTCTTCTTGGTATTTTAAAAAAGAAATGTTTTGGAATAAAGTATTTGGGAATTAATGCCCTTTTTTTTGTGAAGATACAGGTTGCTTAAGTATCCTGAAGCTGCTCAGGTCAATGAGAACATTCCTGTTGCCTTCTTAGCTTTTGAGCTAGACTTTGACTGCACATAATATTTTTATTTGTATTTAAAGTTAGGAAGAAGCATCATGGGCTAGATCTGCTGAGATAGGTAACACAAATGTTTCTTTCACTTACTGATGGTTTTAGAGAGATTTATGTTAGTTATGTTTACTATGTAATACTTTAGAGTAGAGCATGAACTAAATTACGTATTCTCCTCCCACTGCAGCAGTCAGAAGTAGAGAGAGCTCAGTTCTTATATATTCTCTCTCTTCCACTGATCTCCTGGGCACCCAGCAAAGGTCTTTTCTCTGCATTACTTCTTGCCTCTGCAGGGTCACTTCATAAAGTTCTATAGCAACTGCCTGGGGCAAAAATGGATTTTGTGAAGGGTTAGAGGCTGGTACAGAGGAGCCACACACAACCACTGCTAACACTTGCACTGCTGAAAGGGCATATTATATTATTAAGCTGATTGACATTTAAAACATACGACCTATATTTCTTTAATTTCCTATTGTATCCTACAGGACTTTCTCATCAGAAGTTCCATCAAGGCCCAAATCTTTTGAAGGGCTGTGGATGAGCTGTCACAAAATCCAATAACGCTGCAGGTCACATGAATTGGAAACCTGAATCATGTGCTGAGCTCTGTCCTTCCTGGGGCCTTCGGCCAGGTATGTAGCACTGGGTCCTGCGTCCCTGGCAGGATGCCTGTTGGGAATACCACCAGTGTTTCAGGATCAAACACAAACCAGGCTGGCTGATGGGCTTTGCAGTTAATCAGGGATATCCTCCACACAAAATGGTCTCACCTACTAATGCAAGTCTATAAAAGTGGAACCAAAAAGTAGTGAGTGGTTGTAGTTCATCCTATTTCATGGCATATCCCTGCCAAAGGTACAGTAGCTCAATATTTGGAAAAAGATTGAACACTGACAGTGCTTCACAAACATAGTTTTCTGCTTTTGCTTGAAATAACATGATTTTTTTCTCTGCTTGAGTCGATAGAAAATCTGCCTGTGGCTTCATCAATAAGGTAAGAAAAAGTGAAAGGGACAATTTCATAGGACCTGGGAAAACTCAATACATTGGAAATGAAATAGTTTTGAAATTTTTGGTAAAGTGGTGCTACCATCCCACCTCTTGGACCTGTGATACCTGTACCCAATAGTCAAGGGAAAGACTATGGTGCTTCACTAGTAGAAAAAGAATGGTGAAAACAATCATTTTCTCCCTCATCACTCAAAAGTGTGCATAGACATCACATGGAAGGGTGATATCAACTTACATTTATTTCCTCAAGATTACTATCTCTAAAACTCTGTTGCTCATCTGACTTCTAAACACAAAAGCTGGTGTTGGTTTCCAGTCATGAAGTGACTTTCACACACTTGTGCCCAAAGCTGCACTAATGTAATTCCAGGTAAGCAGCTGGAACCACAAACAAAACATTATCCCTTTAACATTGAAGTGAATTATGCCACCATTTAATCACCTAATTTAGAATTAAGTTTATGATTCATGGAAGTAATAATGCACAGCAGATGGATTGTTACTGCTGCTAAAAGGCTGGATGTGTGACACTCCTTCAGTGTGATATGCAGTTGCTGGTTAGTCCTTAGGGGTTTGGTGAAGAGCTGACAGCAGAGGGGTTGCACTTCCACTATCAATGACATGGGGCAGTTATACTGTGCTACAAAAACAGGGCAGGGGCTTTAACACCCTGTGGAGAGGCAAAAATATAAACCCATAGAGAAGTCAGGTCTGCAAACTTCATGGGGTTTTGTAGGCAGTTCAAGATAATTTTTGCAGGTTTGTGCCCTCCAATTTTATATATATTTGGGGGAAAGGGCCATTGCTAATGCACTGGAAACAGATGAAAGGAATGCCAAGTTGTTTTTGTTTTTGTTTTGTTTTGTGGTTTTTTGTTTGTTTTTTTTGTTGTTGTTGTTTTGTGTGTGTGTTTGTTTGTTTGTTTGTTTGTTTAAAAAAGGGAAAAAATCAAATTTTCAGGAAAACAAAAAACCCTGCAGCTTTTCAAATGGGATTGATTCAAGACAGTCTTCAAGATAGTCTTCAAGATAAAGGATTCAAGAGAATGTATGAATTAGTAAGTATTTGCTCAGTTGGAGAAACCAGTGTTCTCCAGCTTCTGTCATGCCTGAGAACTCAGTATAAAGCTGTCAGTTGGTCAGTATTTTACAGATATATTGTGGAACAAACATTATTTGAGGAGTTTTCATTAAAAAAAAAAAGAAGAGACTAGATTTAAAACAAAAAATGTCTCTAATATTGAACAGTTTAAAACCTACTGGGGATCCTGGCACTGAATGCAGTGGTTCTAAACCTTCTTCCTACCTTGTGGACCAGAAATTGTTTTCCAGAACTACACAGTATTTATCGTAACATGATAAAAACATACCCGAAACTCTGGAGATTGTAACATAGCTCTGGTATTTGAGTAGTGGAGCATCACATAAGTGGTGAGAAGGTGTTAGAAATACATATGACAACACTACAATGTTATTCCAGATTTGCTTTCACCTCTGTTTTCAAAGGTCTTCTATTTTGCAAGTTCTCCTTGTTTGTTTTGTTTTCCCAAATGCTGACAGGAATTTAAAATAAATATATTTGATATTTAAATCTATGTTGAGATACAGGAATATTAGAATATAAAAGTTTGAAAGGAACTTTTCCCTTTTCCCTTGTTCTCCTCTCTGTTTCATTGCATTTTTGAGGTGAGTGCACCAGTGATTTATGAATTTATGAACACCAGTTGTGTAAGTTCTCTGATGCCAGAAGTTAAACTTTTGAAAGCTCAGTGGTGTGTTTTGGCAATGTTATTACAGGAGACATATTTTGAACTCAGTATTTTTAAGGGTATCTGAAACTACAAATGCCTTTCTTTTTATTGCAGTTCAGAAGGCAGAGTAGAGTATACTCAGTGCTGTTACTGTGAAAAGATGTGCAGCTGCCCTGCAGCAGACAAACACTGCAGTCACTGTCAGTGCCTCTCTGCAGCTCTCAGCTTTGTGCTTTTGCAGTGTGGCACCCCAAGGGTGCACTGGGGCTGTGCTGCTGAGAGCAGGGCAATTGGGAGGGCTGGGGGTGATGCTCAGTGAGTTTAAGTGCTGGAGGCTGCTGGGAGCTGGCACATTCACGTGCTGTTTGCCTCCCTTTTTGCAAGATTTGGTTTCTTTCTAAAGACTTGGTCCAATTCCTACTACAGCCTAGTGACGACATCTGAGACTGAGCCTTAAAACTACAGATTGCGGCTCTATTTATTTTTGTGTTGCCTATTTTCTAGTTTCTTAGCTGCTACTTGGTAGCAGGTCAGTCATTAGTGAGAAAAAATTCTACTCATGTCTCTTAAATCTTCATTACCATCATATCTTGGAATCTTCTGGTAGCACAGTGAACAGAGTGATTCTCGTTTGTCATATGTGCTTACATCTCTTCATCTCTCCAGAGGCAGAATTGTATGCAGAGCTGTGTTTGGGATTTAGAGATAGTCAGCTTGCCATAATTCCCCCGGGACAAGATGAATTTGCTTTCTCATCTAATGTTACAGGCCATGTACTTTGTACTTTGATCAAAACTTCAAGTTTTGAAAGGGCATAGGAAGAGATTTATGGTGCTTTAAAGAAAAACTCTTCTGTGAATGCAGTTCTTTACAGTGTTGGAAACTACAGATCAGAACCAGAAGGCCTTTGTGCTGTACTCTGATGTCATGGATTCTTTTGGTGGCTTTGGTTCATTTTCTGTGACTTCTTGTCCCAGCCAGGCCTCATTTTCCCTGTGCCCTTCCTAACACAGAACAGGGCGCAAAGGACACAGGACACGGGGGTGAGGCAAGTGGTGCTGTCAGACCTTCTGCTGCAGGTTTACAATGATATTTGTGCTATTGCTCGTAAACTGAGTGGAAAAGCCCGCAACAGTTTCTTGTGTTGATGGCCAGAATTTCTCCCTCTGCCTTGAGATGAATGAAGAGCAATTAAAAAAACCTCACAAAAAGTCAGAACACGCAGGGGGGAAGTGTGTGCCGTGTTCTCTCAAGAGCAGTGTACAGGGAACTGGTAATCCTGAACTTAAATCACAATTCTCCATCCTTAAATTTATTGAGGACTTTAGGTCTGTTTAGGACTTGTTTTTTTCAAAAGATGTGCTTTTGAAAATGCCAGCAATCCTGGATGGATTCCCAGGCTTCTTCAGCCAGCAGCTGTGCACTCCCAGCAAAGCCTGGCCATGGCTGGTCATGCCCCAAAGGCCTCTGCTGAGATCCCAGCAGTGCCCTTATTCTTGCCCAGTTTTTACTCTCTTAATCTTTCCTGTCCAATCTTATCCCCATACATTTTTCTGTAGGTTGGATTCTTTTTTTTTTTTTTTCTTTTCTTATTCAGAACTGAAAGGAAAGAGTTTGCTCAGCTCTGTTAAAGCCTTCTAGAAACTGGAATTTATTTAACAAATTTCTCACTAGTAAGTCTGGAGAAAGGTGGATTTTCAAAACTTAGGGTACATTTTCAACAAATCACACAAATTATCAGTATCTACAACTACAAATCTTGATGTCTGTCTTGGGGCATCAATATTCACATTTGAAATTGTGATATTTTAATATCAGAACTCTCTTGAGTCAGTGAGTTATAACTGGGAAAGTTCAGTTCATCGCTGGATGGACTCAAAAGAGAAGCTTTCAGGGCTGTCCAACAAAAGTAAGTACCTAAACAGGAATGAAACTATCTTGGAAAGTTATATCTCAGTGTAGCTGCAAAGAAATGTTTGATAATTTGATAATTTACAGTTGCAAAAAAAACATAAGAAAAATTTCAGTAATGAAAAATTCCTGGTTATTCATGCTGCTTGCTTTTGAAATGTTGTGTTATTTTTACCATAAGTCCTAAAATTTGGAGATGTCAGAATTTGGCTTCTTCATTGAATGTGTGATTGTCCAGATACTCTCGGAAACAAAGCATAATTTCATGAGTTTCCCAAGAAACAGAGTTACAAGGAAGACCAAAAATGGCCAAAGCTCAATGGCCAATACAATTCCAGTTATTTAAATTGTTTCTATGCTTCTGAGTCCTCCAAGCCTGTACCACACGGGAAAAATACTTGGGCAGATGATAGAATAGCACTCAATTTGTACAGTTCCTCTGTTATTTAAAATTAATTTGTAAAATCTCTGGGAAATGGGTGTGTTCTGACAGGAGTTGTACAGCACCTGTAGTAACTTCAGACTTGGAATGATTGTCTTTCCTCAGCAGAAAAAGGATGGCCTTCCCAGGAGAACTAAAGTGATCTAAATAGCCAAGAACCTGCCTAATAAAACACAGCCTTGTGCCTTGGCTGATGTTGCATGAAATAACATGAATTATGCAGCTGTTTTATAGGATACTCCCCCATGATGTTCAATGTGTTCCTGTCATTATTTGCACATTCTTTTGTTCATATTTCTAAAACCACTTAAACTCTTCAAGAGAAAAGTTGATTTTAGAGGCAGTTTTATTTGGAAACAGCAGTCATTCTTTACTGCCATATGCATTTATCAGATTTATTCTCTGCAATCATATAAGTGACAAGCCCATATTTAGTGATGGCCATAGTTCAGTTGAATTCTCAAGGCTTTCCATCACATTCCTGCAGCTGGATTAGGCTGCTTTCTCTTCTGCCATGACAACTGCCCTGTGCTAGTCAAGGAACTGAAGGGAAATCATGCATGAAAGGACAGGGAAATAAGTTCAGTGTGTTGAGAAATGATGCCCAGTACTTTAATGTATGGGTTGCATGGCAGAGTCTGAAATTCTGCCTGGAACAAAAACTGTGCATTTCTTCAGCCTCCCATCCTTGGGTAGTTAGAGGTGGTGAAGCAAATACACACACTCTGATGGGTAGAGATGGAAACCAAAACATCTGTGCTTGTGATAGCAGGATTTCTGGAGCTGGTATCTAACTCTCATCCTATTACGCAGCCAAACAGGGCTGGTGAAGGAAACCGCTGTGTTCTGCTCACTCATGGTGAGAATAGATCATGACCAAAAGTTTTTGTTCCTACCAAGGCATTCTGGGACACTTCCTTCTGTATTTCTGGTAATTTTCTTTGCAGAGATGTGATGTTTTAATAGCATTAATCTTGTATTTTTAGTACATTGTAATGTGATGGGGTGACAAATCAAAAATTGACTTATTCTACTGGGATTTGTGCCCTTTATGGAAAAGCCTGATTTCCTAAATGTAGATTGAAGAATAGGTTTTGCTATCAATAGTAGTGTCAAGATATTCTGGAGTGGGATAGGTGACACATTTCTTCACAAAGCAATCACTGAATCTGCGAGAAACTCTCTATTTTAGCTCTGCTCTTGGTTATTAATGAGGATATTACAGAATTGCTTGCTGTAGAAAATACAATAGACCAGGAAATCATGAGTTAAATTCTGCTTATATTAAGCAGAAATATAAAAAGGGTAGACTTTGTGTTACAAAAGCTGAAGCTGTGAAAAATTCAGGAATGGAGGAAAGGAAACCAGGAATTATGAGCTCTTGACGCTCCTCTCAATAAAATGTAAGTCTTCAGAACACTTTTTAAGAGTGAGAGTAAATAAATAATAGTGTTAATGGGAAGTGGAATATGACATGCTGTTCCTTTACAAGTAATAAATCAGCTGATCTTAATTTATTATTTTGAGAAGATAATTGAGGCAGAATTTAATCAATCTGGATTTGGGGAACATAGTGTCAAATAGGAATTTATTAATTTGGGTGCAGAACTAATGATCTATGCACATCTTTATGTAAAAATTCAAAGGTCAGTGTACCTTAGTAAACAAGGTACATTGGGGGTTTGCAGTGCAGGAGAAAGTGCCAAACTTCTGCATTTAGAGCACCCAGGAAACTTCTTCTTGTGATCTTGGCATAACAAGTACAAATGTGCTAATTAATTTGCTTATAACTCAGACTTGAAGATGGCATCAATTTGGAGAAGTAGTAGAATATTAAACAGGGAAAAATGAATGAAACTGAGGATTGCAATGATAGAATTTGGATGAAAGTCTAAGAATACAGCCTGTGTGAGCAGGAAAATCTGCTTAAGGTGGAGACTCAGCAATTAAAATCAAGAGTCAAAGGACGCCCCTGTGCAGGGGCTTCTGACTGACCAGAGGGAAACTCTTCACTGCTGTGTGATATAAAAGTGCATCAATGTGCATGTGAGTTGAGGAGCTGTTGCATGGTAGGGGTTTGCAGCACAAATTAATGCCTTCATAAAAGCCATTAGTGGACTGAATCTGGGATACTCTAAACTGTCCTGCAAGGAAAAACTGCCAGGCTAACCATGGATGAAAAGCCAATCTTACAAGAAATATCAAAGTATGGCATGTAATGCATTGCTATCTCTAAATATACCAAGAGACATACCAACATACCAGTGAGGGGAAAAGTGGATTTGAGCTGAAAGAAAACACAAAGTCTAATTGTAATAAGCTGATTATTAATAAATTGTAAGTAGAAATTATGAGGCAGTTTCTTACTCTGATGGGTGTCTTGTTCTGGAATAGGCAAACAGGGAAAGTGGAAACAGAACACGGTGAGTTTTAAGACTGCCCACAATGAGTTTCTGAAGGAGGGAACATAGCACTGATGTTTGCAATAAAAAGGTGCACTGGGCTTAATAAACAATGAGGTATTTTCCAATCCTCTCTCCAGGGAAAAGCAAAAATATTATGGGCTGTGTAAGAAGACTGCTACCTATTTCTTTTTCATTCTTGGGAATTGACTCATGCACTCCTTTTAACCTCAGGCTTTAGAGTTGAAACTTAGATTTCCTTTGTATTGCTTTTATACTGGGGGGAAAAGTATGGTGAGAGAGACACAGAAGTAGGAGGAAGGTACTCATCCAAGTGATCATCTGCCAGAGTTCCATGTGGGCTCTGGAGATTTCCTCCTCAATGACACTATATGATGAAAAAATGCAGTAGGAAGGAAATTCACTTGCTGTTGCTTTGGGCAAGTTGAAGGACACCTGGTATATTTTAGAAAAAGGTGGGGGGACAAAAAATCATTTCCCATCAATTGTAACATAACTCCATGGTGAAGAATTATTTGTTATTTTAGGATATTACTTGTAATTTTTGTTATCATATATAAAATTTTTAGAGTCACGTGATTAGCATGGCACCACTGAGTGCATAGAGAGCAATAAATATATTTCTAAAATCTTATTTTAAAAAGGCTTTGTTTCAAGTATGTGCATTCGTGTTTTAAAAATAATCCGTGCTTTTAAAGAATGGGTTGTTATGTGGGAGATGGCAATGCTCACCTTCTAACACAGCAAGGATATTACTCCCAATCCTTCTTAAAGCTTGGGGTGTGATCTCTTATACCTTGAAGTTTTCTCTAATGATGACAACGTTAATCTGCCAGGCAGATAAATAAAAGGTATTCCCACGTGCATGCAACTGGCAGCATTCTTTCACGTGTTGAGCTTAGACTGTAACCTGTCATGGATTGCAAACAAATCCCAGTGACAGAAAATATGGATAATATGCTTTGCTGAAACCCGTATTGTTCATTAAATAGAAATACCTCTTTATATGCACATGCACTTTCCTCTAGACTTGTAATAAGTGAAGATTAAACATATATGCAGCAGAGGTGACCCGAAGGATTTAGTACTATTCATGTTTATGCTTTGCTTGTAACTGGAGAACGAGCTGTTTCGGTGTCTGTCCATCGCTGCGTTGTGGGCACGGGCTGGGTGTGTGCGGGCCCCGCCGCGCTCCGCTCTCAGCGCTGCTGCGCTCGGGGGAGCGCGGTACGACGGGTCCGGGTGCTCTGTCACAGCAGGCTTGGAAAAGCAGCCTGTGGCACTTGGACACAACTGGAAGGAGATGATTAGTGTGGCTGACAGAACGGAAGAAAATGGCTTTTGCATCGGCTTCTTGCGTTGCTGAGCACTGCCAGGAACTAGGGCTGTGCTACAGCCTGTCGAGTGTGTTTAACTGCAGCCGAACAGCAAGTGCCTGGGACTGGAAATCTCCAGTGTTACAGACCGTCCTGAACACTGGGAATTTTAATTGCATCAGTGTTGCTCCAAGTCCATGATGTCTGTAAGCCAGGCTAAGAGACAGGGTGGTTGTCAGGGAGAAGTTTTCATGTAGAAAGTCACTAAAAAGGTCTGAGAGTATGGAAAAGACAGTTAAAAGACAGTTTGTGGGACTTGGGTATTGTACTGTAGCTACTGGATAACTTTGAGTCTGGGAAGCTGAAATAGGAACCCAAATGTGCTGTGATGGAGCCAGTAGATGCTCAGTCTTAACATTCTCATGTTTTTCTTGCATTATTTGCTATGAACTTGCATTTGCATCTCGATGGTCTATGTGACCTGTCTCCAGTTCCAGGCTCCCCAGCAAGAGGGAGACACAGAACTGGAAAGAATCCAGCAAAGAGTTACAAGGGTGATAAAAGGAACTGCAGCCTCTGTCCTGGGAGGAAAGGCTGGCAGAGCTGGGGTGCTTCAGTCCGGAAAAAAGGAATGTCTTATCAATGAATCCAAACACCTGAAGGGAGAGTGCAAAGAGGGCAGGCTTCTCTTAGTAGTGTTAAAAGCAATGAGCACAAACTGAATAAATTAAGCTTCTGCCTGAACATCAGGGTTTTGGTTAGAAGGGATCTTTAAAGACCAGCATCAGGAAATATTTGTCTGATGTGAGAATGACTAAGAACTGGCACAGGTTGCCCAAGGAAGTTGTGGAGTCTTCACCTTACAGATATACAAGAGCTGTCTGGACAATTGTCCTGGGCTCTGTGTGGCCCTGCTGGATTTGGTGGGTTGGACCAGATGAGCTTCCAGAGGTCCCTGCCATTCTGAGCCAGTCTGTGATTCTGTCAGTATGGAGTTCCTAACTGCAGGAAACTCATTTGCACTTGTTTAGACAAGGTAAACTACTCGGTGCTAAAGGCACAACAATTGCAGCCAGCTGCTTTATTAAATGCAGTGACAATAATAGCTGTGTGTGCTGGTGACTGATTTACTTGTAATGCAGTGACTTTTTTGGAATTGTTGCATCCCTGCTGTGTAGCCTCCCTGCTTCACTGAACAGAAACCTCTACTGGGTGACATGAGGAAATTCAGCCTTTGTCCCTGATGGAAAAAGCTGGTTGGTCTTTCGTGTGTGTCAACATGCCAGAATAAGAAAACACAGGCAGCCCAGTGTTAGAAGAAAAGGAGAAAAAACTAAACCAAACTTCATGGCTCTGACATCCAAGTAAAGAAATAAGAAGTGTGAGGAAAAACACATTTTGTATCATGTGAATAGCTCAAGTCTGCTTGACACAGTGATGGAAGTGGATCAAAACTACTAACAGACCTTAACTATCTGTTTAGAGGTGGGAGTTGGGTCTCTGGTAGTTCTCCTTCCTGCCTCTTTCTCCAGCCTGTCTGCAAAGGCCTGAGGCAGTTGCTGCCTGTGAGCTGTGACTGTTAAAGTGAAAGTCTTAAGTGCATGTTCCACCCAGATTTTTTCTTTACATGTCAGTTTTCTTCTAAGTACCTATTGTGCTGATTACATTTGCATCAGATCTTCATAACTGCTTCTGTCATTACATATCTGCAACAAGTACTGGAGCCTAAAATTCCAGAAGGAAAATTGTTTTTCTGAAAAATTGCAAAGTTTTTTGTATCTTAAAAAAAATTATTTAAATTATGATGCATGTGATTTTGTTCTTGCTGTGATTGTTTGGGACCTGAAATTTGTCAGTGGGACTGTCATCTCCATTCTGAGAGCACCAAGATTTCTTGGAGGGGTTTGCCTTTGTCAGTAATTAGTGTTTGTGCCCCATCAGCCCCAGTGTCAGTGTCTGACTGAAGCATTCACACTGTTACAAGGCATTTGACTACCAAGTGAACATGATGTTCAGGAGTTCTGGACGTCTGTCTTTTGCCAGTAGGGGCTGAGTACATGACAAGCAGCCAGATGTGGGATCTCTAAGGAGCAGACATGCTGTCCGAAGCTCTGCTGGGGAGTTCTTGTAGGCTTTCTGTTTATGTGAATCTTTTAGGCTTTAAGTGAACCCCTAGTTCTAATTTCTAAAAATAGTGTCACTATGTCATAGTAAAGACAGCATTTTCCTTGGTATTGAGTGGGAACTGATTGATGTAAACAAGGGAATGGAAGGAATCTGAGCCAAGCTCCTCTGATAGACTAGTTAAGCATTCAGATGGGGAAAAAGGAATGTTCATTGAACTTCCAGATTTTTGTTTATTTGTTTGGGGATTTTTGTTTGTTTTGGTTTTTGTGGGGTTGTTTTGTCTTGTTTTAAATCATCACAAAAGCTGCCACTATGTAACTATGATCCATGGCAGTTTTGGAGGAAGGTTGAATTCACCAGTAAGCCCTGTTTTTTTATAACTGGGCCGTACAAATAGTGGAAAAGACTTGGGAAAGTGAGCAAGCACATTAAAACACAGAGCACATGGATGCTGAAGATGCCTAAAAGTTTATACAGCCCAAAGGCTTCCTTAGCTACAGAATTGTACCACTAAACTGGACAGAGTTCCTCATGTGAAATGGAGCTGGAAATTTAGCATTGAGTGCTACAGGTACAAGTAATATTTATGTGCTTGTAACAGAGCTCTGGCCCCCACCCTCACCACTGCAATGAGAAAATTATGAGAAATATGGAATGGGATATGAAATACCCAATGCATTGTGGTTCTCCTGTTTTACATACCATACACTGGCTTAATGAATTGTTGTATAAGTAAAATAAGGTGTTAATAAGACAAAATCATAATATATTTTTGTAAAGCCAAACAAACATTTAGCAAACTGTTCTTAAATTTGCAGCAAGTTGATTAAAAAAAACAACTTCCTTTCATCTTCTCCCATGTGAAATTAGAAAGCATTAGTGAAGGAATTTAGTAAAAGAAGTTAACTAAGAGCAGGATCTCATACAAAGCATTAATTTATCTCTGATCAAAGTATCTGAGCCACTCTAATTAGCCCAAGTGTTCTAGCTTTTGAAAATGGAATTGCTTTTCTGGCATGGAATGTGCTATTTCTTATAATCTGGGGCCTCATCATCATAGTAAAGAGAAAGGTGATCTGTTCCCTGAAAAAAGAACTAGAATTCACCTGAACAGCACAATTCTTTTATGAATACAATGCTGCCTTTCCAGCCATATATTTCTGTGGATCAGCTAAAGCATCTGTATGTGTGTCAGAAAGAGCTGGGTTCATTTAAAATAAGCATAGAGAGAAGTAATTATATCTATTGTCTCTCTCCTACACCCAAACTCACTGTGAGATGAGCTGGGACTAAGAAAGCAACACTTGGTTTGTGGAATGGAAAGCCCAGGAAGGGTGCCCTCCTTGGAGTTAATAGGGCTACTTGTGTCGGGATGTGGGTATTTGGACTCCTGAATTTTCTTGGGAGTTGTCAAAGGTTGATTTCCTCTGGAAGCCAAGGGCTGTGTGTGGCTCCTGTTTGACTGACAGCAGCGAATTTGTTGGACATCTGGCTCTGGATGAACATAAAGGCACCCCTATCTCAGCCCTAGGAAAGTAGCCTGTGCTTGACTTCAGAGAGCTAATGCTTTGAAGGTTAGTACATTTGCCTGGAGGAATGTCTTCTTCTGATCTGAACTCTTCTGAGCATCTAAAATAAAGCAGCTCCATTTAACATGAAAAATGGTACAGTGTTGTCAGATTTTCAGGATTAAACCAGCCCCTGGCAACAGATGACAACACAAGCAACTCCTTCTTCCCTCACATGTCTCCCTTTCATTCAGCATAATACTCACAATGTCAAGCAGATCTCTCCGGCACAGAATGACTAAACAAACTACATGCAAGGAGTTAAGCACGTGGCTGAAAGCACATAAACCACCAAGCTTAAGGACTAGACAACTGTTTCTCAATACTTTTCCAAGCAATGTCCTGAGCAACAGGATGCCTTGTGTCTCTGAGGCAAAGAAGAGGCCCTTTTGAAATTTTTTTGCCATGTGATTTCCCTTGTTTCTCAGTTGAGGTGCCACAGAACTGCTTTGTTGGTGTGTGACAAGTACAAGACATCTCCAATGAAACGGTAGGGAATCAAGATGTGCCCTCTTCCTTGGGATTAGGGAACAGTAGGGCATCCAAAAGGACACCCTCCCTTCTAGTCAAGAGGGCTGTTACAAAGTAGTGTATTCATTGATTTATCCCCAGTGTTAAGGTTTAAAGACAACTCAATAGCATCCTGAATAACAGCAGATACAGTGAGGGGGGCAGTGAATCTGGTATTAATAAAACAGCTGTGCCTGTTGAACCCCTGGACATCAGACTTCTAAAGTATGTTATTTTTTAAGTTTCTTTATGATTCTGACACATGCTGTTTGTTCTTTCACTCAGGAAGTGCAAAAGTTTTAAGGTACTTGGTTTGGGGAGGACATTTTCACATTTTAATGAACTCTTCAAATGTGCTGACAATTTTTATTGCTGAGTGACATGTTCATATCTGTGTTGTTGGTATTTCCCCTGTTCAGAGCATCTGGATTTTAGTTTGAGCAAGTGTCTCATACACCATCTACTCTGTGCAGTCAGTGGCCCAGCACTGCAGTCAGTGGGCTGTGTTCCCCTGAAAGGCTGTGCAGCACTTGGGACATCTAAACAAAATACTTTAGTTTGGGTTTGTGCCTAAATGTTTTCAAAGCTTGTCTCCAGAAGGGCCCATGGCCTGGTCTGTACAGGAATAGGACAAGGCAGCAGCAAACGTGTGGGAGAGTATTTTAGGTGTTAGTGCTGGCTGTGTCACATGGGCTAGTTGTACTGGAGGAGTCTCTTTCATATTTTTCCTTTGTTATTCATTCCAGTGGAAGGAAATCTCATTTTCATTATCTAAAAGTTCATGGCCAATGACAAAATTTTGTGAGCATTTGAAAAGGTTTTGAAAAATGACAAGAAAAGTAGAAAACTCTTTGACTGATAAGCTTGTTTAAAAGGACTGCGGGGAACTAAGAACACAAGGACCTTGTAAAGGTACCTAGTATATTTGATGACCACTGAAATGAACTTTTTCTCTGTGATCTGGACTCCTGAGGGAGTATAACAAGTTGGGTTTTCTTGGCTGTGACTGCATGGTGTCACATGTGCCATGTGACATGGCAGCACAATTGTCATTTCAGTCCAATTTGTAGCTGATGAGCCTCCTTTTTCCTGGCACTACCAGCAGAGAACAAAGGATTGAATTAGCAGAGAGTCTTAAGTGAAAATCCTGTAATTATTCTCTGCAGATGAGAGATGAAGAGTGGAATAAACAAAATGGAAGAGAGATGGAATAAGCAGTGTTTCATCATCAGTGCCCATACTGAGAACAAACAGAAGGTTTCCAGTAATGCAACTTTCCCTCAATTAAAATTCATTATAATGTTTTCCTTAGAAATGTTTTATATGTAATATATTTAATGTTGTCACTATGACTTATATATCTGTCCTTCTCTTCTTGAGAAGTAGAAAATAACAGAATGATCAGCTTTGATTCTTGACTGTTGCAATTGCTGAAGCTTTACAGATTTATATTTGGAGACAACAAAACAGATGCCTCAGATTGTCAAT
The DNA here is from genome assembly GCA_013399695.1 of Formicarius rufipectus. Taxonomy (NCBI): domain Eukaryota; kingdom Metazoa; phylum Chordata; class Aves; order Passeriformes; family Formicariidae; genus Formicarius; species Formicarius rufipectus. Next base: position 866,572 of record VXAU01005175.1, read on the forward strand.
AAAACATTCTAAATGTATCTATTAACCCTTGATCTGGAGCTTTGAAATTAATCTTTGAGTGACTTTACAGAACTCTACTGGAACATCATCACAGTTACTGCATCTGCCTTGGTGGGTGTTGTTAGGCTTCTTTTCAGATGCTTATAGTCTGGGCTCTTGGTTGCTTTTGTTTGGGATAGGATTAGGTTTTATCTGAGATCAGATGTGGAATAAAAATATAAACCATTTATTGAAATTAGGAAAGAATATTTTAAAAACATAATGCAAAGGCTCTTATGGTGTTATACCCACAGGACAGACTGACTTTGTAGGTCACATTTTTTCTGGGCTATAAGACACTTGGAGTCCAGCTGCAGTTCTCTGGCTACTATGGTGGCAAAGGCTCAGTGTTTGAACCTCTTTCTTCTCATTTCCTGGCTTTTTTTTTTTTTT
>VXAU01005175.1:867012-1134451 GCA_013399695.1 Formicarius rufipectus
TTTTTTAATATCTTTAATCCTCTGCTAGGACCTTTCTGTGATTTCAGAGTTGATTTGATTTGAGATCCAAGTGGTGTTGTGCTACAAACAGGTGTTACTAATGCTACAGTCCCAAAGTGCAGATTACTGGCACAGCTCCTTTGCCATTCCTGGGTCAGACTTGCACTCCTTACACTGCTGTATCCTCAGCAAAGAGCTGGACCAAACACAGAATGCTCCCCTCATTCCCTCAGACCTCCTTTTGGAAAGGAAGAGATGAGCAAAGAGTACTCTGAAATACTTTCCAGCTACTGTATATTAGCTTCTTGAAATCTCAATCGTTATATTTCACCCGTGCATCCAGGAACATTTCTTTCCTTTGGGTAATCGGAAGTTTAGATTAATTATGCTAATCAGCTAATCCAGGCTGACACGATTAGCCAGAACAGGTGGTATCTCTGGAAATCTGTACAGGATCTTTCCTACTTGCTGACTTTAATTTCATGATCCAGTGCAGCAATTATAGGAAAAGAGAGAGCTCTCCCTTTGTGTTTTCAATCATTCCACATTTCCATTAATTGTCACAAAACCTGCCCCAGATTCTGGGCCCTTTGTCAGGCTGCCTCTGCTCTCACTGCTCTGCAGGGATTTTTGTTTTCTCTCTGTACTGCAAAGGTGTGTTTATACATCTACCAAACATTTCACTGAAGCACATTTGTGTTAGACTCAGCACACAAAGGTGCCAAGAAGCTCTCCTGTGGCTCTGGCTAGTGGAGCAGTGGATCTGCATGTGGCAGTGTAGGTGTAGAGTACTTAAATTATGGAGAAGACAGAGAAGATAATGTGGAAAGCTAATGAAAAGTCACCTACCCCACTGCTCTGTGAGAATGTGAGGAAAAATCTCTGTTGGTGGTTTCTAAACAGCCAGGACATCCTCCAATGCACCTTCTCAGAGGGAGGATGTATTCACATGGAGAAGAAACCCTGTTTTCCCCTGTTCCTGTCCATCGTGGGCACTTGTTACTGGCTCTAGTTACTGGCAGCTGCCTGTTTTTGCAGCAGCAATCTGAGTGGATTGTAGGCCAGAGAAGATATTGCAGTTTGAGAAGATATATTTGAGACATGAGATTATGAGGTTTTTGACAAGAATTTGGCATGTGTATATTTAAAGTGATTAATGTTTAATGTAGTGATATTAGAACTCGAAAGGGAAGAGAGGTAGTGAAGGAAACCAATCAAATTACTCTGTACAGTGACACTGATCTAGCTTTGAAATTCCTTAAAAGGATTACATTCTGGTTTAATTAAATCCTTTGCTCTCCCTAACATTGCTTAACGATTTTTAGTATCTCCCTAGATTTCTAACATTACAGAGAAGAGAGTTATGAGTCAGATCACTTTGTGTATTGAGTTTTAAACATGAGACATGAATCCCTGAAATCCTTTGTTGTTTATGCAGAATACATTTTACTCTCCCCACTTAGGGTTTAGTCATCCTTTTCGTAAGTCTTTTGATGAATAAGGTCATTAAAATTAACACAATATTAAAATAGCTGGTCTCAGTAATTATAATGTTTAACCATGTTTTCTCCTGAGATTAAAAACTCTGATCATTTTATCTTCCAATCCAAGAACTTTTACCAAGCCTTATTTATAGAAGCCTGAGGACTTGTAGCTGGGTATAGCTTAAGGCAGCCACACTATTCTTGTGTATCAATGACATCCTATGTTTCTATGGTGAAGTAACTTTTAATACTCTTTCTTTCACTTGTCATCTCACATTTAAATATGTTGCTTGTTGTTTTTTTTTAATTTTTTTTTTGTAATAACTTAAAAATATTTCAGTCCTTCCAAATGCTAATAAGTATTTTGTTTGATACTCTCATTAAGTTTTCCATTAACAAATTCTATCTGTCATGTGTTCCCACCTACCCATTAACTGAGTCACCGTCTGTTGACATGTATTGTGCGAGGGGTTTTATGTAAGAAGAACCAAAAGTTTTGTGAATAATAAAATAGGGATTGAGGTTAAATTTATGGAAAAAAATTCTCTGAAAATGTTACAAGTCTTCTACCCTAGTTTAATAAGGTGACCAGGACATTCTGGAATGAGAGAACAACAGCTAAAACTTCATGCCTGTTGCCAGCAGTGAATATATTTAACTCTCTGTATTTAAATGGGCCACTTTTGTAAGCTATTCCTGTAAATATTTCCTGAGCACTGCCTACAGGTAGCTCTAGGGGAGAAGCAAATTGGATGCCAATTGGGTGATGTTAGTTACTTGCTTATTGTAATTCAGTAATGCAGCAATCCTTTCAAGCCAGAGCTCCTGACTGTGTGCAGCAGATCCCGGGTGAGATGGGGGGCACTTGGCAGAGCCTCTCGTGCACTTGGCTGGGTTCAGGTATCACTCAATGTCCTCCTGACTCACAGGGTGAACTTAGTTAATGAGAAACACCACTTTGATACCTATGTGAACCATCCTCGTTGAATTAGCACCCTAAAAGCTTTTGGCTAAAAGCCTTTTGTAAAAACTTTTGGTGTTCTCATGGTATGAGATTCCCCCTTCTAAGAGTAAACAAACCCTCAGCTCCACTTGGGAGATTTATCAAAACCTTTTTGGTTTAAATCATAGAACACATATAGAGAAACAAATACATTAACAAATATATTAACAGCATATTTAACATAAAAAATATAATTATTGGATTGGGGATGCTTAGTTGATTTTTATGATGGCTGCTAAGCTTCCTGACATGCCCCAGTAGTCACCTGCCTTGAAGAATTTATAGGGGATTTTCATTGCTGCCCTTACCATAAGTGGTGGTTGGACTTATGGACAGGAGCTGGTCTTTGCAAACTGGCCCTTTCTTTAACCTCCAATGTAAAGTCCTGCTTTTTCCTCTATTCCTGTTTACTTTCTCCTTATCTTCTGCAACTGGGAACCAAGACATCATGTAGTTCTGTAGAAAGTCATAATTTCTTCCTCTTCTCTTTATTAAGGCTTTATGATTAAAATCTCTCAAATGGCCTAGTTAGCATGTTTCTGGTCCTAGGCTGTTTTTTTCTTAAGACTGCTTTGAGAAGAAACGTCAATAAATTGTTCTGTAAGAGCGCCTTAAGAGTGCAATTTTCTCATTGGATGCATCAGTGTTTTCCTCCATGAACACCACAAAGAGATTAAATGTCATATTTCATTTGCAGAGATTGAGAATGGTGAGAGACACCACACTATTTTGAAGGAAACCATTCTGGAAGCACTTCATAGTGTTTGGTTTTAAATTCAGGTCATACCAGTCTTCTTCATACATCTTGAAAAAATCTGAATCAAATTTTGCAGGAACTCTGCTAACTTTCTGTTTCTTTCCCTCTAATAACATCTATAATCCTTCTCTTGGCTGACATGAGTAAACTCTTCTCCTGGGCTGTGCAAACTGCAGTGTACTGTCAGCTAATTACCTCACATTAGCCATTACAGGCAGCTATTCTTCATCAAGCTAATCAGGCAGAAAAAAAAGCACCCAGCAAATAAATACCACACATCTTTTACTTGAAACCATTAGGACTGACCCTAATCTGATTTCAGGAATTGGAGTGCTTCCAGAAAGGGTACAGTGTGTGGCTGCCTTCCCTAATTCTGTAAAGCTCTCTTGGCTTTTTAATTGACCCATCTTATTGATGCACTTTGTTGTTTTTCCTTTCAGATCTCTCTGAGTTTGAATTTTCAAAAGCTATTGTAAATAAAAAAAGGTAATGTCAGCTTCTCCTCTTCATCAGTTAGTGCTAGCTTTTAAGTCTGCTCTTCCAAATACATAATACATTTCAAAAAGTTAATTTAAATATTTCTTGGGTTTTTTTTTTTTTTTTTTTTNACAATACAGACACTGATTCTGGTGGCTTTTTTTTTTTTTTGGTGGTTGTTGTTTTTTTCCCCTTCCATTTCCGTCATGTTTGAGTTTTGGGGAGAGTGAGGATATTTTCTTTTTCATATTGGCTCTCTCCTCCTACTACTCCCTTAAAAATGCCCTGATTCTGCTATGTTATTGATGTAGTTTTACAAATTATACTACTTCAAACAACAAATTTGCTGGTTTTGCTGGATATGGCTTATGCTCCTTATCACTGAAGAAAGTAAATATCCTGAATTCAAACTACTTAGAGCTAATTTAGCAGCTTTGGCCATGTTAATCAACGTCCTACCGGACACACTGAGCATGATGTTCAAAGGGATATTCTGCAGAAACAGGTATATATTTAATATGGATGGCTTCAATCAACCTAATGAAAATACCCCAAACTCTGGCACTATTAACTCCACAGCCATGCAGCCTGCACTGGTGTGGACACTGCATTAACCCCCCAGTTCTGGGAAAGAAGAGTGCTCAGGCACTGGCAGGGAGGTGAGCAGAGTGCAGGGGTGCTGGTCCTCAGCAGGGCACACCTGAGGCTGCTCCCGTGTGTAGGGAGAGGATGGGATGTGCAGCTTTCCCTGCAGGAATCATTTACGGCTTTTGGTGCTTCGAGACTGACATGGAAAATGCTGTAACTGAGTGTTGGTGGTTCTTCCACAGCTGATTTCCAAGTGGGAAAGTTGGTCTGGGATCAAAATGGCTTTTTTTCTTTTTTCTTTTTTTGCTGTGTTTGAAACCAGTTATGCAGAAGTTTGTAAATGTCAGATCCAGAAATCCAGGTGCCCTTCAGAGCCCTAAAAACACTCTGAACTATGTGACCATTCATGAACATTAAAAATAAAGGAAAATAAAAAGGAATAAACCCAGAATAATACATATTGTCACTCCAAAATGAAATCTTAGGGGATGCTCTTAAGACTAGCTGATAACAATCAACCCCAAAGCAGCACATTAATATTGCAGACAGAAATGCTGCTCTGAATAGTGTGGCGTGTGACAAGATCGATGGAAGATCTCAAATGATTGCTGAACTCTAAGCTTGCACTCCAACAAAAGAATAAAAGAGCTTCCAGCTCATCTCCTTGATGGTATTGGAATGTCACTTGTAAAATGATCACTAAGGAAGCTTGTCAGGAAAAAAGACTTATGTATGGTAATTAATTGGATTAATCATTTGTGCATTGGCATATTAAAATAAGCAGAGGATATCAAAGCTGGAAAAATTTGTTGCCTTTTTCTTTTCCCTTCCCCCCCCCCCCCCCCGGATCCTGTAATTGCTCACTCCCCTCCCTTCCTGGGCTGTGTGCTACAAATCTGACTGGTTTTGGGTAGTAGGGTTGCATGTGATGCACTAAGCCTACAGAATTGTCTCTTTACAGCACATCTTGTCTGTGACCTGAACCACCAGGTGATGGTCACTGTGTTAGCTTGTTCCATAAACCTGAGCCCAGGGTTAATTAATAATGGGGAGTAATTGTATTTGGTGGAAAAAAGGCTTAAATCACTAAACCAACAGGACCTAGTGCAATCTGGAGAACAACTGCAGCCTTTATGCCCCCAGTGTCTTCCAGGTAGATGTGGATTTGCAGCAGAACTATAGCAAATATCAAGGTACCCAAAGCCAAAACCTGTTCCAGGAGATTGTTTCTGTTATAGGCTGGAAAAAAGAAACTTTTAAGTACCTTTTCGCTATCCCCAGTCAGACAGACAATGGAAATGTGATTTCCTTCTGTTTTTTCCCCTTTCACACCTCAGTCTGTTTAAGATTCTGGATTTTTAAAATTGTATCTAATATTAGGTGGAAAAATTAGAAATCTAGTAAGGTTTCACTAAAACTAGCTGTATCTTGTCTTCAGTTTGTGCTTCAAGAAAGGATGCAGTGACAGGCTCTGGCTGCTTTCTGCTTTGTTTCTTATTTTTTTCCCCACTTTTTATTCTTATGCCTCACACGTTTCAAATACACCCAAGTGATGTGGAGCCTACAAAGAGCTGTAGGGTCCCTGTGGTGTTGAAAATGTTATGTGCAGTGTCTAGTGACTTCCAAAGAAGCCCAGAAGAACCACTTGGGATACACACCTCAGGTTGCTAACTCAGCAACGCAGGCTCTGGGGAACCCTTTCCCAAAGATAACTTCTTTTTCCTCCCTCCCTTCATTAATTTGGCTCTCAATACCTGCCTCCCAAGCTAAAAAATGCCTTTCCTCAAGTAAATGAACAGCACTGCAAAAGTTCTTTCTTAAATTGCGGGTAATGTTCACCACCCCATATATTTTCTTGCACCCCTGGAATTCTGCACTGGAAGCAGAATTGTGTCATGCCTCCAAATGAAAGGATTTTAAGCCAGCTGCATAGTTGTCTTTTACAGTAAGTTCTCTGCTTCAGTCACAACAGCTATCACCCTCTTTCCTGAAGTTTCTTCAGAGCAAGCAGGTCAATGGCTTGGAATTTCAGTTGAACTTGCTCTTGGATTTTTGGGTTATTTCTACACATTTGCTCCTGTCCAATTGGAGTGCACTGTAATTGCTACTTTGCACTGCAAGTAGATTTTCAGTGTCAGAATAATCAAATTAGCAGGGATGACCCTACAACTATTCATTGATGCCTCTGCTGTGTGTGCAAAGGTTTCATTTTCTAATTTGTCTTAAATATGTCAGGTTCTTATTACTGCTTTTTGTTATGCTAAAGCATCTGGATGTGGGTTGAGTATGTTCTAAAATAACCCACACCCCAAGCAGCCCAAAGTTACATTTAAACTTTAATAAAAGAAAGGGGGAAAAAAGGAAAGAAGGAATTTCTGCAATAAAAGAGGGCAAAGTACTATATAAACTCTCATAGACATTGAGGGGGAACTACTTTTGATTTATATAAGTAATTGTTGTCTCATTTAACATTATGATGAATAAATACTTTTGCATGCAGATAGTAGTGTATAGAAGGGAATCCAGCAGAGGAACAAGGCTTACACAGTAGTCTTTGTAGTCCAAGTTGGAAGCAAATGCCAGTGCCTGGAGATGCAGCAGAGGGTTAGGGCATGATGTGGGGAGCTGCTTGCCAAGTATGCACGTCCTGCTCCTCCTTGAGCAGCCAACTGCTGGGGTCCCATATAAGCCATAGCTGGTGTGACATCAGAATTAGTGCAGAAGCATTCCCAGTTTATGAGCTGGCATGAGAGGTCGTGGTGGTTCCTGGCAGTAAGAGTGAACAGGGATGAGGATGTGGGGAAAATGAAAAACTTAATTTTCACTGGAAAACTCCATTTCTGTTGGATGAGAGAGATGCAGGAGGGCTGTGGGTACCGGGCTTTGCCTGCTGGGCTCTGGAAGCGCCGCCAGGGACTTGATTCCTGTGCCCATGATGCAGAGCCACATGACACTGGTGAGAGAGAACATCAGTTATTTATCTGTGTCTGTACTTCACCATATTACTGCTGTATTTCCTCCTAAAGGAGTTTTCACTCGGAAACCATAATTTCTCTTTCCTGCCAAAAAGCTCCCTCCTGTGTGATTGGACTCCAGACTGTGGAACTGCCTTTCCCAGCTGGAATAGCTGCTCTGAGCAACCGGGCTGCACTTGCTGTGACTTTTGGAATCCTGACATTCCAGGACCCTATTGGGATTTTGAGCCACGCTCTGAAAGACACAATAAAAAGCCTTCTGCTTCACTCTTTACCTTGGCATTTTAACCCTGTTGCCAAAGTGAAGCTGAAATGGCTAACCCACACCTTGTGCTCCCAAGATATTTCTTCAGAAAAATAAGGAAAGAATCACAGTGCTGCTATTAAACATCAATTTGAAATTAATCCTGATTGCTTATATGCTTTTATCCATTAAATATATTTTGGAAAGTAACAATATGATCCCTGTGTGTCCCTTCCAACTCACAATATTCTATGATTCTGTGAATATTAGTAACAAATATTTAGACGTTTGCAAAAAGTAGTTTCATTCCAAAACTTCAGAAGAAACTGTGTGACATGGAAATAAGTGTTAGACTGTTGTGGGGAGCTTTTTGATTAGATTCATTTTTGATGGGTAGTGTTTCCCACAGCTGTATTTACTTCTTTAATATTTAATTAAAGAAAACTAATTTTGTGGCAAAATAAAAAAAAGAAAAAGACACAAAAAAAGGAGAGTATAGATAACAGGTAAAGTTCTCATTAAAATTTACATGCTGTTCCATTTTCATCAGTGGTCTAAATTCAATATACACAGAAGTTCCTCTGGTTCCTATCAGGGAACTGGTGATCTCTCAGATATTTTCAAATATAATCCCTAAATTGTATGGACAGAATGTCCAAATGATTAACACCAAGCAGCTCTTGTGTTTTAAGTGAAGTGTGATCATGTTAGTTCAGCTCTGATATAGATTTATGGAATGTTTTTCTGCCAATGGGAAAACAGTTTCATATGCATGAGAGTTGCATATATTCTTGTGGAGGTGGGAAAAAGCCCTTTGAATCTCATCTTTGCCTTCGAACGCACTGTGGGCCCAGAGGCTGCTCTGGAAATGGTTACATTTTTCTGACAGCTGTTCAGTCACCAGGAGGGTGTCTTCAAGGGAAAGGCACTCATTTCCAACTGGCAAATTTCTAATATTAGGTTTCAGACTATAAAAAAACCTCACCTCCAAACCCTTTTTTACTTCACTGCTTCTTGTTGATAAAATCCAATCAGCCCAGAGGGAATTTATAATTCAGCAGTTGCACCAGATGATTACTACCTGCAGCAGCAATCACTTACTGTACATCACCTGTGGACTGATGAGCCATTTATTATCAAGGGTTTAATTGCTTGTACTACAGCCTTGTGGCAAGACACACACACACCTCGTTTATACATATGTATGAGTGCATGGCACTTGGCAAGGGTGGAAAACGTTCAGTTCAGATTAGATTTTGCAAAACAAAAAGCACTCAAATTATCTTAGAAATACCTGAATGTAGAATACAGGTTGAGTCTGTGTTCACCCATCTCTAGATCTGGTTTAAGACAAGAATTAAAGAAGACAGAGCAGGAAAGTGTGTGTGTTTATTCTCAGGGCATTATTTATTTATCACAGAATCACTGGAGTTTGGTGTGAAGATTTTGGGCTTCTTGTTCAATCTCGTGTATTTTTTACCATTTTTAAGTGAGCTGCTGTCATGAATTTAATAAGCTTATGATGGGACCACCAGCTAGAGACGCTTCCATGCGTGCACTGCACATATGGGCAGGCAAAGGTCCCTGGGGCACAATTAAATGCTGATCAGCACTGGGATTTGTTTTATCCACAGGAGTTTGCCAGTTTCTATCTTACTACTTCAAAGCAGTGCCAGATGTATTTAACACTAATAACATCACAGTTGTGGTGTTACAGGCTGGAAGCCAGTTGCAAGGTATACACTGTGACAGCACTGGGTACAGGACTGAGGCAATAGAGAAAAGTAAATTGAAGGACTTCTGGTCCTGAAGCCATGTGAAAAATGAAACAAACTCTGACACCATGAAGAAATCAGAAGGCTTATTTAAATTATTTTTACCTGGAGCAGTCCCTACCGCATCAGCTGCAAAAAGCCAGCGCTGCCTCCCCTCTGGGTGCTGCTTCTCCAGAGAGCAGGAAGTGCGGAGCAAAAAGGAGTGGGTTTGAAGGAAAGTGTAAGGATGAAAAGGTTTCACCGAGCTGTCATTACACAGTCACAGCAGGCATGTGGACTTCACTTTCTCGTTCTGGTTCATCTTCCAGTGCAACCCCGTGTGGGGAAGCGCAGTAAGAGGGGAGAGCTTGTGTGACGTGCCCCTGGCAGCGGCAGAGGGGGCTGAGCTGGCAGGGCTTGGCCACGGGGCTGCTGCTGAGAGACACTCGTGTTCCTGGGGACTCGGGAGCCTTTCACTATCTGCAATTAAAATGTGAGTTCCGTGGTTAAAGGGATTAATGAGGCAGCCCAAATGAGAACATTTCCAAAAAAGTAATTTTTGCAACTATTCTGGATTCCATTAGAAACTTCTAGTATTTTTCCTTTGATATGCAGTTAATCTCTATAATAAGAATATTTTGAAAACCACTACAGGCAGGAGTATGAAAATATTTGTTATGAGAGATAACAAAAGCAGGATTAAACCCTACTTGCCTCAGCCATGCAGAGAGTCCCATTGCATTTAAACAGAAATGCCACAGTGAATAAAGCAAGCAGGATTGGTCCTATATGTGCTATTTCTATATTCCATTTTCATTTTGATTTCTGTTTCATTTGTAATTAACACAGTGTACTGATTAAATCATTAACTGTGTAGTTCATCTTTCATCAGCAGCTTGTAGATTGAGATCCTAATGTACTGTAACCCATTGCTAGGATAGCTATAAAATTTTGATTTATGAAGGCAAATATTTTCTGTTCTTGGTATCATTTGTGATCAAGAAATGATACAAACAAATTTATCTAAGATAATCACTTCCTCCTGTCTGACAGTGCTAGAAAACTCATCATAAGGTTATCTGGGATAAAGGAGAGGATGAATTTTTAATTCTTTTGAAGCATATTGAACTGAACTGCTTTGAGGTGCCAAGTGCAGAGACTAGAGATTTACTGAAATAAACTGGGAAGTGCCCTTGCTTTCATACAGCTGCTGTCAGGAAGGTGCCAGTGTCACAGTCAGTCTCACTGGAAATCACTTTGTAGATATTTTTTCTTCTTGTCCTTCTATGCCAGTTGTTGAAAGTCTGAAGTTTTAAATCTTTTGTCCCCTACGTCCATCTAATTCAGTAATTGTCTCAGCAATTTTGCACTGTAATAGTCTAACAGAGAGCACCTGAGTTACCTCGTGCAGTGTGGTAAAACCAGTAGAAACAGTGTTGTGTTTGCACATTTTATTTTCTTAGCAATATCTTATGGCAGCATCATTTTGGGTACATCACAAAACTATTGTAACCATCAGAGTGGCATGTGGAGTTCTTAGAGTATCTTGGAGATACATCCACCACCTTCCTGCTAGAGGCACATGTCCTAGGACAGATGTTACTGTACTATCTCCCAAACATACAACAATTTATAGGGCCCATAAGTTGTGCAGTATTAGCAGTACTTTATCCAGTAAATGCCAGTCATACTCATTATTGCAATTAATTGTTTTTGGAGGGTTTAAAACACAGAATATTATGAATGCTACCACAGGAGAAACAATCTCACAAAACCACCTCTAGTTATTTAAATACAATTTCTATTAGCATTTAGAAATAAAACTCCTGATTCTGATCCCATCTTTATGAACCAGGATTAAATGTGAAACGAGGAATTACATTTCATATAAGAGATGATTAAGAATTCTGATGCTTCAGTCACTTCTCTGCAGATAAATGATATTACATGGCTTATTGCCAATAACGTGAAATATTAGCCACAAGATGTCCTCACAAGAAACATGTTGGTTGCCCACTCTTCAAATATAGGCAAGTGTTTCTGTCTGAACCAAACCAGTGCTTCCAGGATTTAGGCATCCAGTGGATTTGGACCCTGCAAGAGCCAGCAATGTGCCCGTGGGATGGGGGCAGTGAATAGTCTCCTGGACTGCTTCACAGAAAGCATTTGCAGCAGCCTGAGGGGGCTGATCATCCCCCTCTGCTGAGGCCACCCTGGAGCTCTTCATCCAGTCCTGGGCTCCCCAGAGCCAGAGACGTGGATATGCTGGAGAGCACCCAGTGAGGGAGGAACTGGAGCATCTGTCCTGTGAGGAAAGGCTGAAGGAGCTGGGGCTGTTCAGGCTGGAGAGGTGAAGGCTCAAGGGGAGTGCAAAGAGGACAGAGCCAGGCCCTTCTCATGGTGCCCCTGACAGAACCACAGGCAATGGGCACATCCTCACACATGGGAGGTTCCACCCCAACATCAGGACAGTTTTTCACTGTGAAGGTGACTGAGCACTGGCACAGTATACCCAGGGAGTCTTCCTCCTTGGAAATATTCCCAATCCAGCTGGACATGGTCCTGAGCAACTTCCTTCTGTTTCAGCAGAAAGGTTGGACCAGATGAGCTCCAGAGTTCCCTGCCAATGTCAACCAGTTTGTGGTTCTGAGAACTAAAATTAGCCTTGTGGCAGTGCTTCAGCTTTCCTAAAATATTTGGAAAGCCATGTGACTGCTTTAACTGACCCATGTGATGAGTAATATCCTGAATATATTCTAATCATAGAATTACTTGACCAATAAAAGTTATCTGAAAACCATAAAAAATTGAATTTTTGTTTGGAAAATAGTTATCGAAGCAAAGTGGACAGTTTCCTCTTATACAGGAAAATAGACTTGCTGAATAAGTTCCAGCTGTAGCTTTGCTGTTGCCCAGTATTATGAGACAGTGTAAGTAGATTAGATATCCTGGTGGTGCCTCAGAAGTGATCTGCTAGAGCACCATCGACAAGTGGCACTCCAAATGTGGGAGTGCCAATTGGGAATTTCATGGAAGAGCTGTCCGCAATAATCTGCACAGGGTTCAGCTCTCCCAAACTCAGTGAAAACCAAAAGTAATTATTTATGGTAGCCTGGGGATTCTGAGAATGTCCATCACCCCAGGCACGAACCTGTGACGTGACCCTGTTTCTGGCCAAAACCTGCAGCAGGACAAACGGCCCACCGACCATGGCTGCATCTGAGAGCATCTGAACTCAAGCACAGGTGCCACAGCCATCCAAAGGCCTTTCTTCCTGGGGAAGAGGTCCTTGCACCTCAGCCAGGAGGGCCATGGGCAGCTGTCACTGGGCAGGAGCTCCACAGCTAGTGATGATGAGTTCTTCGCAGCAGGAGCTCTGCAGAAATTGGACCAGTGACAGAGTTTAGCTGGTAAGAGTTAATCCATGTGCTGTGTTGAGAAATTGGTGACAGAAATATGAGAAAATACTTCCTTGCAACCACCGAAGCAGGTTGTAAATAGTGTTAGGAAGATGAACATGACAGCAGAGTGGACAAGGGAGATTTAATGGCAAAACATCCAGGCAAAAATCTTTTATGTCTTGGGGCTGTAGAGAAATTCATACACTCCTTCCTTACACGTGGCTGGATTAGAGACTGGGAGAGAATCAAAAGCACGTGTGACATCCTGAAGCAGGAGCCGAAGGTTTATTACTCCTCTCCTTTTTTCACATCACACGGTGCTCCTTTCCATGAGGTTTTGATCACAGGTTCTGGATTGCCTGCAGTTCTTATTCTATCTTTGATCAATATTTGTCTTTGATCTCCACCTTTCTGTCTTTTCTATCCTTTTGTCTCCAGTCCATGACTATTACATTTCTCCTTCTCTTCTGTGCTATTATCTGCCTTCCAGTGGGTTTTTTTTCTTACTTCATTGTACTCTATCTCTGTTCAAAATGGTGTGCTGGGTGTGAACAATAAATGAATTGATTTCAAATGAGTTGATGACAGTGCTTAGCCAATCCATATCATATATAACAGCCCACAGAGTGAGTACAATAAGTGACTCAAATCAAAATGAATTCACACTGATGCTTGGAAAATCCATGTGGAGGGCTGTGAAGCCAAGGATCAGAATGGTTTTATGTAACCAACCTTTTCTTAACTTTTTTTTTTTTTTTAAGTAGTAAAAGAAATCCACGTCAGCCTTTCCCTCATAGTTTGTTATCTTTGGATAAAACAGATTAGCAAGTGTATAATTGATTAGTTAATTAGTAAGAGTAGGCCCTGAAGACTGGTTACCAAAGGCACAAGGAATGATTAGAGACTGTCAAAATGTAACAATAAAGCAAAATTTTGCAAATACATTCTTTGCCCCCATAGAAATTCTTAAAGCCATGAAAATGCAAACAAGGTTCCCAGCACAGGTTGCCAGAGTGCTCCTCAGAGATGGAGCTACTGTATTACTGCTGTATGACTTATACATGTGAGCTGAAAGGAAATATAAATAACTAGGAAGAGAAGACTAATAATTGGAAAAGCTTGACAGAAACTCCTTTGTGTCATGTTCCCAATCCTGGGCTTGCCACAGGCTCATTCCTAATAATTCCAACCATTGCTCTAAAACTGTTATCCAAAGGATCATGTCTGAATTTAAATTAGTTTTTCAGTTATTACTTTTTGAGTGGCTCCATCAAATATATATAAAACTGGGGAAAGGCCTTGTTGTTTTTTGCACAAAACTGCTCTTTCCATAGCGTGCCAGAACCTGACATTCCTTTGAAGCATTTCTAAATTTCAAAGGAGGTAATGTATTTGAAACATCTGAAAGTTTTTACATCTTTTTCTCTAATTATTTTTGATGTGATTCTTCTCAGGACACATATAATCAAACCATTTTCTGCCTGATCTTAATTGAGGAGACTCTTATCTCCTTCTGTAATTACTGATGAACAAGATTTCTACATGGATTAAATTGCCTATTCTCACAAACTAGAACAGGGTGATTTTTTTTTGTCTTTCATAACACAGTTATCTAAAGCTCTGCAATGTCTCCATCCCCATGTAAATTCTTTATTTACAGCTGTCCACAGCTGCATTACACTGCCTGCTATGTAATTACTTTTATTTCTTCAGATTATAACTACCTTAGGTATTCAGAGAGGATAACTAAGCATAATTACTGTAAGTGGAGAATATTACCATGGTGATTCCACAAGCCTTACAGGAAAGATCTCAGGAATATGCCAAATTCAGAAGTATTTACCTCAACAAAGGTAAATACAGCAACTCAGGCTAATCCCTGATGGTCACAGCCAAGTCTTGCCACAGAAGGGCTTCATCTGAACTCATCGAAGGGCAAACACTTTTGTGTCATTCCCAGCCTGGTGGGAACATCTCCACTGAAATTCCAGAGGGGGGTTCCAGTGCAGAGTTTGCTCAGGTCTCTTCCCTGGAGGTGCAGCACAGCACCTCATGGTATCTGCCTTGCGGTGTCTCCTGTCACACTGCTGAGATATTCAGGAGTGTTTTCCTATTTCTACACTGAAGTTGGATGCTGGTATTAATCAATAATGTGTTGTGGCTTCCTCCATGTATTATTTTGACTGGCAGTCTCCCAAGGAAAGATTTTCTGCATTGATTTTTAACACCTCAAACAATTGCAAAATATTTTGTATGCCTTTTTTTTTTTTTTTTTTGGGTCAGTCATGACCTTTGGTTAATTTTCATTATGACAATTACCAAAGAGAAATTATGTGATTTTTTAGTTATTTCTTTTTAAAGTCTACATGGCTGTACACAGAATGACCACACCTCCTGGCACTTCCCAATGGTGTTTCCAAGGTAGCATGTTGGGGTTTTACTCTCCTAATCCTCAAAAATCTTAAAAGTATATCCAACATTTTTCAAAACAACATAAAGATTGTTAAATAAACTACTTTATGAGTCTCTGTGCATTGTAACACAGGCAGATATTTGCATTTGCAGACTATTTTCTGCAAAAATGAAGGTAACTCACTGTCAACGTGACTCATGCATGCACGGGGAGCCTCTTTTAATGTCGTGTGTCCTTAAGTGGTTAAAGCAGTGAAGCCGTTAAAAGAGACACAAGTTTAAAGCAGCTAAAGAGGCAAAAATCATTGTTAAGCAAAACAGGGGACTAAAAGAGCAAGAGAATTCCAACTGAAGTGTTGCAAAGACATCAGTAAATAGCACAGAATTTCTAATAGTGCCTGGGGTTTAACTAAAAACCCCAGTTATTTGTCATTCTGGTGGGGATCTCTGGCATCCCAGAGCCTGCAAGCATTGCAGCGATGTGGAGTTATTATCCAGAAGGAGCTGTGCCATCCAGAGAGTCGCCTTTGCTGATCACTGGTGATAGTAAAGGGAAAAAATGCCACAAACTACCTGGAAAACCAACCCAACTCACTTCTGGGGTTCTTTGTTTTACGGCCTTGCTCAGTAAGGTGCAACTGGGTTTGGAGTCCTTGATTCTTTTGTGGGCTTTGCAGAAGGTCATGAAGAATATTAAATATTGCACTTGTGTGTCTCTGCCTGCTGGTGGGTGCACATTTCCCACGGTGCCATGGAACACCTGTCTGCACTCTCGGGAAGCAGAAGGACCCGCGTGTCGCAGTGGCCCTCACACGCTCTCTGCTTGCCGGGAGCTGGCAGCAGCTCTCAGGAGATAAAATAAGAAAAGCATCAACCAGGTTATTATTTTTGGAATGAAAAGAAAGCCACAAATTCTGAGAATCCTGCAACCAGTCAAGCATACTAAAAGTCTCAAAATTTAGCATGGCTTTTGGTCTAAGTCACAGTTCCAACTAAATCTAAATTAGAGTGTCAGTAAACACTTTTGCCATTTTGTTCTGTGCTGGTTTGGGTTTTTTTTCTTTTATTTTGCTGCATGTGCTGTTCAAGGATTTACTTGAATAGACTTGAGAAAGTTGATCAGTGCAAAGACACAGCAATTATAGATGAATAAATTGCAGGGTCTTCTCCAGCTGAACTTGCAGTAAGGGTTGGAAACTCATGGGGTTCACTGAATTTTCCCACCGAGACTGTCAGATTTGTTATTACTGAACAATGTTGTGTATGCTGTAGGCATAAAGGTCTGCAGGGTTGTGTTTAGAATAATAGTGCATTCACAAATAGTTCTCAAATTGCTCTGAAATATCACAGTTAGCTGCATCTTCATTCTATTATCTCACGGCTTCATGCTTCTGAGACCTTTTCCTCGCAGACTATGAAATCATTCCAAATGTGAGATGATAAATTAATAGAACAAAACAAATTGGAGTCAGTAGGAATGCATTTAGCACTAACAAGACCCATCTGAGTTTCACATTTTCTCTTGCTATTATAAAAAATAAAGCCTGTGTCAGAACTCATCTCTTTTTTCTTAATTGCTCTTGCTCAGAGCACTGGATATTATTTTAAAGGCTGATAGAAACGATCAGTCTCTCCAATTCTTCACAAGATCATCTTTTAAACTAGGAGGGGAAGATGTGAGTTACAAGAAGAAATACATTTCATATCCTCTAGGGCAGAAAGAAAGGAAATTTGGTTATTTACACTGTACCACAATGTACAGGGACGGCCTTGGGGTAAATAATGTCAAATGTTTGCAGTAAGTGAAAACTCAAAAAAGAAACATTAAGAGGTAGAGGTTTTGATCTCTCTGAAAATATGAAAGGTTTGGGAGTTTGTTGGGTTTTTTTACCTTGGTGTGAAAGAAAAGCTATTGAAACATCCCTATTTAGCTGAACATATTTCTTATCTGACAGTGAACTCTAGCAACCTGGAAATTAAGGAGCTGAGATTCTATTCTGGAGAATAAAAGAGCATTAAACTCTGCCTGTTCACATGATGCTTATAATGAAACTTCCACCTGGCAAGCACCAAAGGTGCTTCATTTGCCAATTTATTCTTTGATTTGATTTCCTAAGATTAAGCAGTGTTCACAGAGCACTTTTGCTGTTCTTTTGATAATACTTCATCACAGTTCCTTTGCTCTAGTTGACTGTACCAGCACCCCTCCAAAACTATGTTCAAGTCAACTTAACAGGAAGAGAAACTACTTGAGTAAGAACACAAGAACATTTAGCATACAGAAGAGTCTCTCACGCACTTGTTTGGTGTTACTATATTGTCTTCCCCCCATCCAGAGGTGCCTTTCTGTGGTTGAAGGCCATAGGAACATTCTGAAGTTTCACATTCTCCACTGTCCATGTCACAGCCTCTCCAGACATGGCTGGATTCATGTGACTCTCCAAGCAGCATCAGTACAGTTTTGAAGGACCTGCAAACTTTACAGACCCTCAGTAAGAGTCTTGGGGTTTGAGAACTGTGTTTATGTTCTCAAAATAACTTACTTACAAGTTTCTCAAAATAGCTTACTTTGTGTACATTGGCACCATTGAGTTGGCTGGAAAGGGATTTCATCAAGTCAAAGAAAGGATCATGAAGGAGTAGGAACTAAAGCAAGTCTGCAAGGGGAGAAGTTTGTCAGTGACAGACTTTCCATCCCTTAAATAGTCAGCCTTTGATGTAATGCATTCAGCAGAAAGGGTATGCAGGAAGGAGGCCAGTCCCAGGGTAGTGGAATTAATAAAGCTGATCAGCTCTGCACTGTCAAGTTAAAGTGGTGCCATTTATTAGAAAATGTTTTCAGTAACTCTTTTGTGTTTCCCCTCGAAAGAGGGAGGTGATGAAGGAGCCAACTTCTGGCCAAGGAACACTTGAGGTTCAGTAATTTGCCCAGATTATAAGCAATTTTCCTCTGAATTGAAGATTTCTACTCTTTGGTAGGACTAGAAAAGACTCGTTATCTTTAAATACAAGAATAAATTACTTTGTCCCTAAGCTCACAGTTATGGACACTTTAGATTTAGTCGCACATCACTATATTTGTACAGTTTTTATTCATTGCATTCTCTCTCAGTACTGGTGATCACTGAAATCAAAACACAGCTTGCTAGTCGTGTTCCTTTGCCAATCACTTCAGCTCCTGGAGGGCATGGGAGGTGGTGCTGGGGGCTCTGCTCCTGCACAGGCTTGGAGAACAGGCACGTAGATCTTTCTTGATTGAGCACATAATATAAAGTATTACATTATATACTGTATTATATATGTTATATATATATATATGATTTTGCAGTAATTATGAGGGTCTGTTCATTCCTTGAGAACTTGATGATTAGTTAGGAGTAATGAAAAGGTTTCTTTCTCTTCATAAAGTAAATGAAACAGAATTAGATTTTCACAGTAGCTGAGTCTAACCTGCAGATTAAGCAAAACAATACATTTTATGTGCTACTTGTGTTTAATTTCTTTCTCTGTGTGTTAGTTCATCTGAATCTGCAGATGTCTCCATTGAAATGCTCCCTAAAAATCATGGAGTAAAGCATTTACCAGCAGGAGTATATTAATAATCTTGATTATTAGGCTGAAAGTGTGAACATTTTAGAAGTCAAAAGCTCTTTTTTCCCACATTTTAGATGATAAGTATGAACAATTGATTTTGATCTTGTAAGCCTTTATAAATACTGAAGTTTATACTGAGTGGGTGCAGTGAGCTCAGTTTCAGAGCCAACTGATAAGAGGTTTATGTTCTGTGAGTGAGTGCTTATTAGCTACAGACTATTTTTCAAAACCAGAAAAGATGACATCCAAGACACTAACCTTTCACAGTATGTGCCTCTTCTGACTTTCAGAAAGTATTATATACAGGTGGTGATTTCTGAAACATGAGAAATACTGATTTGATCTTGGCATTTAATTTCAAAAATGCTCCAAAACTGTGCTCTTGGTTGCTGCGTTACCTTGGAACCATTTCTGGAGCTCAGTTGGCTATGAGAGTATTTTTCTTAATTTGTTTTGAGCTCAACTTAAATGCTGAACTGGCACCTTGCAAACTGAGCTTCCCTCCTACTTTGCATCAGGCATCATCCAACAACGCAGTTTCTTGTAGAGTTCAACTCTTGTAGAGTTCCTTGATTTTGAGTCTGACTCTGACAACCATGTTCTGTCATTGATCAGCTCAGCTTCCTCGTGGACCATCTTCCTGCTGGGTAATGAGGTAGACTGTTTTCCTACCCTCAGGTTTTATGGGAATTATTAGTTCTTATGCAGAAGGGAAAAAAAGAAAAAAAAAAAAAGAGTGTCTAGAGGATCTGTGTTTGAATTGCTAAATCACTGTATAAAAGCCATCACCATTTAGGGTACTTTGTGCTAGATTTTAAGCATTCATGGAACATGTCTTAGGTTCAGAGAATTTGAGTATTATTTTGGTATTTTAGGTTACATTCCCATGGTCTGCAGATCTTAGGGAATATTTTAAAGTCAGGACACAGAGAAACCAGGTTAAAAAGGAAGGCAGACTGGAGAGTGATCCCATTCTGGTAAATCCTTGATCACATCTTCAAATAAAAGTAAATATTCAAATCATTGTAATTAAGTGAGAGCTCAAATATGGTGCCAGCAATCATTGTTCTGTATAAAGCAGTTTTGGCTTCAAGCATCTCCTCCACTCAGGGTGTTTTGGTCCTACTGGAAAAGGTGCAGAAGGTCCTGGTGGCTTTGGATCTGATTAGGGATGGCCCTGTTCAAGAAAGCCCTTTGACTGTGTTTTTCTCCATAGGATATTGATATTATGTATATGTGTCAGATGAGTGCTCTGTCTGGTTTGTGTGCTCACAACTGCTGTGTGTGGCAGAGTGTGCGGAGGGATCAGAGGAAGGCACTGAAAGCTCTCCCAGCTCCAGGGGAACTGGCCAGAGGGGGAAGGCAGATCCTCCTGCAGATGAGCTCCTGGGCATTCTCAGCTCAGGGAGCTTTCTGTGGCACCCCAGGGCAGAAGGCACTGGGAGAGAGCTAGAAAGAGGTGAGGAGTGTAGGAGATGGTTGGGAACAGCTCTTGGAAAAGCTGAGTGCAAGTCACAGCCTGCAGGTAATGGCAGAGAGCACTCTCCATGGACAGTAACCGAGATTCATAGAGCTTACTGGAAACCAGGGAGCCACAGAAATGTGTTGGACTGGAAGGCATGATTGAGGCACAGGCTTCATCCAGCAGTCATTTAACTGGGGAAGAGGGGATCTGTTAACAAATACTTTTATTTTAAGCTGTTTTTTCCACCTCAAAGTTTCTCAGGAATTCTAGATTATTTTAACCTGTTTTCAGGTTAATAATAAAATAACATTCAATTCTGTATTTTTACACTGTAAGTGAGTTTGCATTAAAAGCAGGCAGATTAATCTCAGAGCCTTGGCTAACTTGGGATCCCGTGGAAAGTGTCATTTGAACTACTAGGGAAAGAATTTGAGTAATGATTTTCCAGGATATGAATCAAAGTAACTCTAAAGACTGAACAGCCAAAACAGATCCAAAAACCTCTTGGGTGATGACTGAAGATCAGCTTCGTGATTTTGTTAATTTCTGGGCCAGTAAACCCAAAACTGAGAACAGATGTGCCAGAGCAAGAGCAGAAACTTTCCTTTTCAAAGGCAGTTTGAAAAAGTTCATGATTAAAGACTAACTTTCAGGCTCTTGTCAATAGTTCCAAAATTAAGTTTGTCACAACACTTTATATAATGCTAATGATAAGCTATTTATTGTGTGGAAAAATGTCAGTTTATTTCTTACTCTGTTCTTTTGATCTAATGCTTCCTGGCGTGTTGAAGTCTTGGTATTTAGGTCTCTGCAGAGATTATCCATGGGAAAGCTCTGCAGCTGTGGAGAGGGGAGATGTGCAGGGATGAGGTGAGGTGGGTAACTCACTGAGGGCTGCGGTGGGCCCTGGAATTAAGCAGCTCTTTCTAACTTTGATCTGCTATCACAGTGCAATGTTTTTTGCTAATTTATGCATTAGATACGTTTGCACGGTTCCAGCTTGATGTGAGGCCAAGAGCAGATAAGATTAAATGAGTGGGTGGGGAGAGAGAAGAGGCTGGGAACAAAGGAATGGCCTCAGGGCAGGAGAAGCCTTTCCCTGGAGAGGCTGCGGTTGGTTGTGCCAGGTGGTTCCCGTGGCAGCCCCCGCTGACACCCAGCTGGGAGCGGGCACTGCCCCGCAGGAGGAGCTGACTCAGAACAGTCACTGGGTGCTTACAGTGGAGAGGGAAATGTAACCTGGACACCTGGACATGGCACCTGAATTCCACTTCGGGTTTCAGTGAACATTTCACTGCTAAATCAAAGGGGAGCAATGTTGATGAGAAGCACTGAGAATTCCTTCTTGTGTTACAGCCCCACTGGTGTGCTCATGATCAGAGGAATCCCCACACAGCAGAACCCTAAGGGCCCATTGCAGAAGTAAAAGACCTGAGCTCACTGACAGAGCTGTTGGCTGGAAGGTTTCTCCTCTCATGAGTTTGAATTATCTCTCTCCAACATGCTTTTCAAGCTAAATCTCAGTATCTTATCGATTAGCAAACAGTTTGATGTTCCCAAAGCACAGGTTATCAATTCATGGGAAGGAGTAACCCCATCACTAACCCTGGTCTGCTGTGATCTGTGGCACAGGCCTGACCTGCCCTGGTCTATAATGCTTTGTTAAAACCAGGAGAACAGAAGTCATGGAAGGAAAAGAACCTTGTAAATATTCCTTGTCAAGCCTCTCTGTTTGCCCAGGTGCTGCCTGTGGGGGTGAGCGGTGGGGGTCAATCTCTGCCCCCTCAGCTGCAGCGGCTCCCCCTGCAAAGCTGCCTGGACACACTCCCATTTGACTTCAATTTACAGGGACCTCAGAAAGTTTCCTGTTTAGAGCAGGTCATCTGTATAAACCACAAAAATACAAGCTTTTTTTGATGATGCAAGTATTTCTCGTGATATAAATGGATTTTCCCATTACACTGAAATAGTCAAAGTTTACTTAAAGAACTCTCACTGCTATTCACTTTCATATGTATATGTATTCTTGGGAAAGTAGTCACTGCACCACAACAAATATTGCTGAAACTAAATATCACTGGTTTTCATCAGGTTGATTTGGGTCTAATTATTTCAAGTCCTAAATATCTCCAAGGCCCATGCCAATGTTTGTCTGCCCTTACTATAAAAATTCTTTCTTTGCGTGTTTGGTTGTCCTTGTCTTTGCCGTGCCTTGTCACTATTGACCTTTCACGAGTCTCTGAGAAGACTCCAGCTTTGACTTCAGCATCTCCAAGTGCATTGTGCGCTCCAGCCTCCTGACTGGCTCCAGTATGTCACGTCTTCTTTGTACTGGGGCCACCAGCCGTGGTAGTGCGGGGTGTCCCAAGTGTGCCGAGGCGGGGAGCGCTCCGGCCCTGCCGCCTGTGCTGCCGCAGCTCGTGCAGTTTGCATCCACTGCCCCAAGGGTGCACTGCTGGTTCGTGTTCATCCTCCTTCCCTCCCTCTATCCGAGAGGCAGCTTCTCCCCTTCTCTGTGAGGAACGGGAACCCAGGAGTGGCCGGACTTGTTGTGGCCGGACTTCCAATGGACCTGGGATTTCTGACGAACTCGCTTCCAGAGCGAGAAATCTGAGTATGCTGTTGGACTTGTTCATGTTTCCTGCATAACAGAAGGAGGTAGAAACAAAATTGTGCCTTTCATCCATACACTCAGTTTGCTGTTTGAACACTCAGTGTTTGAACAGCACAAGCAGCCACTTTCTGCAGTTCGGGAAGTGTTGAAAGATTGAATGAGCTTGCTTTAAAAAAAACCAGAGTGTGCTGTAAACCCACATTGTGACCTGTGGTAATTTGTTTTAAAGCTTTACACTTTTCCCATAACACAGGTGGTTTTACAAAAAGCATTAGTGGCTAACCAGGATGTTGGTGAGTTGGATAAAGCTGATTTTCTGTTCTGGAAGTTTTCATCACATGAAGGGGGTTGGCCTGCCAGGATGATAACTGATGGTTTTCTGTGCCCCACTTGTTTCTTCCCTACTCTGTGCATGATTAGAATAGAGAGCTGTCTTACCAGATGCAATATGTTCAGATGGAGGAAAACTTAACAAGCAACACTTCTCTAGTTAAACAAAAGTGAAGTTATGGCCAAGCATATTCTTTACTCCCACAGATTCTCTATTTTTCATTAGATTTATTCATAGTTTTACCGTTGAGAGAGAAATAACTTTAAACATTCTCCCTTATAGGAAACAAATGGTCTAATTCTGGCTTCCTGAGCAGACAGGCTTTGTTTATCGAGTTTTAACCATGTTATATAACTCCTCTTATCACACATTTAGGAATTCAAAGGCAGGTTTCTAGCCTGGAGGTCTCTGATAACATTCTATTTTCTCTTGTATTTTTCCTACCTACAGTTTCCAATTTAGTGGCACTATTAATACTCCCAATAATTTTTGCCAGTCTCTTCAGATAACAACAAAACCTAACTTTTATGATAGATGATATTTTCAATATATAAGCCTTCTGTATTGGATAACCAAGTTATTACTACAGTCTTATTTCCCTATGAGTAATATGCTAAAACCTTATTCAGTGAGAGCACAGAGCAATTAATATTTAGGGTGTCCCATGCAAAAATTTAAGTATATTGAAACCCAATATCAGGTGTTTGTATCCTTTCAGAGGAGGACATTTCTTATCAAATTTTATATCCTTTCAGGGAAGAGTTGTACAAACTGTTATAGCAAAGTGTGCTTTCATTATTTCCAATCAGCTGTATTTTGAATTTGAAGAATTGGAATCCTTTGTACTTTGATCAAATCAGTGGACTCATCTTTGCTGAGAAAGCCTTCTAGTTTCTAATTTAGTTTTTTATGTCCACCTGAGAGCAGGGCCTGTTTCTTTGGTAGCTGCAGTCCATTTCTGCAGGGACACCTTCTGCTGAAAGCCCCATCCAGACCTGTCCCTTCAGCTTCCCTGTCTTCCCACGGCCTTGAAGGAGACACTCGGTATCTGCCACCTGCAGGCTCAGGCTTCTTCTTAGATACTTGTAATACCTGCTACAGATACTTATGCAGCTAAAATCAGGTTTGTAACTTTAAGTCAATTGAATTTTTTAAAAGAAAAAGCAAGAGTGATGCTTTCCCAGCAGTGATGTAATAGAAAGACTAAAGCAGGGTTGCCAAAGCTACAAAGCTGCTTGTTCTTTGTGCAGATGGCAAGAGACTTTTCCAAGAGATTTTGACTAAGGAGGAGTGCAGCCCTTGCCCTCAGGTGGAGACACCAAAACTCTGCTCTTCCAGTGCTGTTCTGGAGTTCCTGGAGTACAAGGAATTGTCCTCCTGTACAAGGAGTACATGGACTTATGGGAAAGGTTGCCTTTGCTCTTGGTTCAGTGCAGTCTTGGGAGGGGAAAAGCACATAGCTGGCTGCATAAATTGTTGGGTTTGGTGGAGATCTTTGACAGCAAAGCTTTTTGTGTATCCCTGATTACCACTGTGTTTCCAGGAGGATGTGAAAGTTTAGAGGAAGCATCAGGACAGGATGTTTACTGTCACACTTAATAAAGCTGCATGTTCAGAGAAAAAAACCCATGCAGTACTAGTTGTGGCAATTGCTCACTGGAAATGTGCCCTGTTTATCCTGGGGTTTGTGCTATTTCTGTCATGCGTAAGTTTTTCATCATGTAATTTGGATTCATGAATTCCAGCATATGGGCTTTCTGATTTATTTATGTTGTTGATGATGCTATGATTGCTTAACTTCTTTATCTGACTGTTTTTTTTTATTCTTTCACTTCATGCCTGGATTTCTGACAAAATTTTAAATAGTGAATAATGAATTAAGCAAGATGTTTGGCTGTACCAAATGTTGCAGTATCTTTTGAGATTCAGAAATGCTGCACACATACTGAACTCGGGCTTTGGATAGAAACTTGTGTGGGTGGCAGGACATACCTACCTGAAGTGCAAAGGCTGAGGGCTTAAATAGTGGTAAAACTTGTCTTTAACAGAACCAAAGAGAATTGCAGCTATCTATGCCACTGCCTGTCTTCTGCAAGAGATAATAAACTTCTTGGGCTTGTTTAACATCTTATAAAAGCTAATGGAAGTTCTTGACCCAATAATAGTGTATTTGTATTAGATGCATTAAAATAGGTTAGATTGCCTCTTGCAAATAAAATACTTTAGAATACAAGTAATGGATACAATCTAAGAAAACATAAGGTAAAATCATAAAGTGGGAATTAGTTTTGCTGAAGTCCACCTAAAGTAAAAGGAGTTTTTCAATTAACCTCACTGAGCAAAGGTCTGGATCCTGGATAAACTGTTCTGTGTTCTCACTGTAGCACCACATCTGGATCCCTTCCAGCTTTGCAGAGGGCAAGGCCTCAGACTCAGGAATTCAGCAACAATCACTATATTTTTCCTCTAAACTCCACTTAATATACTGTTAATTAATTTCCAGATAGGTTATGTGTTACATGCTGCTTTGAAAGGGTAATGCTGACTGCAGCGTGATGTACCTGCACCAAGTGCGGGGTGTTAGATTGTTCCTCCTCTGTCTAGGACTTCTCTGGGGTAGAGATACATATTGTTTTCATTTGTTCCTCTCCTCTTGATTCCATGT
Source organism: Formicarius rufipectus (assembly GCA_013399695.1). Lineage (NCBI taxonomy): Eukaryota > Metazoa > Chordata > Aves > Passeriformes > Formicariidae > Formicarius > Formicarius rufipectus. The sequence continues at coordinate 892,777 of VXAU01005175.1, forward strand.
CTGAGGCTGTAGGTGCAGATCACAGTCTTCAGCTATGTCCACCTATGATTAATTGCTGCTTTAGTTTTTGGTATTTAGTTGTGGAATTAAGACATTCCTACTATTTCCTAACAGAGGAAATTAGTTTTCTTTCTGTGTTCACTTACTGCAGGTGATTGCAAATTCTTCCTGAAACAGAAGGCTTACAAAATGTTCTGTGCATTGACATGATTTAGGAGGTGGCAGCACTGTGGAAAAGCCTTTGCTGCAGGATGTTTGGGGAGCAGCCCTCTCTGGTTCTCCTGGAGCCGTCCTGCTGCTGTCCTCTCCTTGCAGCACAAGGGGAAACCAGGGAGGGGTGGAGCAGGGACTGGCACTGTGACCTGAGCTTGGCAGGCAGGACTAAATCTCCAGTTTCACCTCAGACTTTGTCACTTCGATTCTCCTACTGAAAATGAGGAATATTGTCTTGCTAAATGGAGTGTAAGTTAGGAGAAAGAAATCCAGGAGTGGCTGTGGAGCAGCCTTGGTGCTGTGGCAGCGCCGGCGCTCAGTGGCACAGGGTGCTAACACAGAGCTGAACAGACAGCAGGGGATGAGCTCGAGCAGGAGGTCATTTCTTTATGAAAACAGGGGATCTTGTAGGCTGTGGTATAATTGTGCAGTTTGTCCAGCACTGCCTGCTTTGCTGGGCTAGATAGTCTGAGTGTGAAGGAGGGAACACCCCTGAGGAAGATCCGTAGGATCCTTTATGTTCATCCAGTACTGAGCACACTCTGGCACATCATTAACAGCCTTCCTTCACTACAGGATCCTGGTGATTAAAACCTCGTTAATTACATAAGGCCTCTTGAGAAATATTATCTAAAAATTGAGCAATGAACATCTGAAAATGTGTTACCTAGGCAGCTGAAAGGTGTTTTTTTTTTTTTAATCAGTCTAAGTAAGCAGTTAGAGATCAGTCAAAAGTGGAAATAACCTGATGTCACATATGATACGTTTAAGATTTCAGATTACTGACTAATCATCACTAATTAAGATGTAAACAGAGAAAGAGCATCTGGATGGTTGTTTCTGTGTCTGAACACATGGGAAGATGTGGTTGATGTGTATTTTTCCTGCACTATTTTTAATTTCTATTTTATTTCTGTAATCCGCTAATCAACAAATCTAAAAAATACCATTCCCAGTAGTGGGGGAAATTCTTGCAGTATTGTGTTTCACTTTTCATCTTTTGTTGAAGTTTTTCAGATTATCTAATTAAATTCAGGCATGGGTAAAATGTTGTCAAAATGTATGTGTTTTCAGATTTTTTTCTTTGTTTTCTTTTTGATTTGGTGGTGAGGTTTTTTTGTTTGGTTTGGTTTTTTTTTTTTCCTTAAGTGTCAGCATTGTCTCCTTACTAGTAGCCTTCAGGGAAGCCAAGTGACATTTGGAAATGCTACTTATGGTCATGTATGATGAAAATGGCATGTGGAGAAGTAGAGGAGCTGAGGTGAACGATTTGAAGGGCTGGTATGTAACTATACCTACCAGTTTTCTAGTCCTGTGTTGTTGAAAAGCAAATGAAAAGCAAAACTAGTACTAAACAGCAAGGTCAGGAGACTTATAAACCACTTCAGTTTAGTGAATGAAAACACATCAGTGCCTTCTTTCAGGTCCTTAATTGTAGTAAGAACATAAATAAAAATATTTGTTATAATTCATTGCATTTTATTCCAAGACACAGCTTGAGGCAGGTTTGTGATACACTCCTACCAGTACCTGGGATTACTCAGCAAACCTTCTATCTGACTCATTGGTTGGACTGGTAAACCCAAAAGAACTTTCAGCCACAAACACGATGGGGCTGAAGAATTTTGAGTGTTAGATTGTGAAAATCCTTTTCCCTACTTTCCTCTTACAACAGATCTTCCCACCACTCCCCTTTGTGATGTGCAGCTCACACAGCAAGCTCTGCTGGGCAATATTCAAGGCCAGCAGTTTCACACACACAGTCCCCCAGCACCCAGCACCTTATGTGTGTGATTTAGATACTGTGAGCAAGTGACTGATCCGCTCCATCAGGTGAGATGTCAGGGTGCAGGAGCAAACAAAGGGTGCCTGACAGGCATAGAGAACACTTAAAAAGGCACAGCCACAGGGACCCTGCCTTGGCAGCATTATCACAGCCTAACAGCTTTTTTGCATTGTGGAAGATTTTCAGCATGTCTTTCTGGCCTTAGAGCATCCTAAGGAACACAACAGTTATTGAGCTATAAAGCATGTGTATCTTCTCTGACATAAGAGACCACTAGATTTCTTGAGAGAGAGATAAATGCAGTGACCAAATCACTTGACAGGTTTAGGAAATAAGTCAACTTCAGTAATGCATTTCCATCCTTAGACATGTTCTGAAATCTCATTATTAATATTGTGTGTCCCAAAAAAAAAGGGTTTATGTTCCTTTACTTGATCAACTGTCCAAGAAGGAAAAAGATGTGACAGGCAAGTGATTTGAAGGTGCTCAAAGGTGTTTATTAGAGCGGTCGGTTGTTTGCGTGCTGTGAATGTGTACACGGGGAAAACGTGTACAAGCAGCACACTGGCAAGGATGAAGATGTTAAAAATAAAGTGGGAATTTGAAGGGGCATGTCTGCTTGCAACTGGAGCTACAAGCAGAGTTTGTCAGAAAGCCACTAAGGGCTGAGGCTCAGAGCAGCTGCAGTGCAGGGGGTTCCTGTGGCACAGCGAGCTCGTCTGAGAGTGGGACCCGCTGCTGGCACTGCCGGGAGAGGATCCTCCCTGGACACGCGTGTTGGTGACACCCCCACGTGTTAGTAACACCTCCACGTGTTGGCCACACAGGCTGCCCGGGAGGACCAGAGGCTGCTCAAAGCCAAGGCTGTGTCAGTCAGTGGGATACCCCGGTGAGGGAGCTGCCCCCAAAGCAGGGGCACCCACCCTGGGCAGGTCCCCAGCACGTTTGTACTTGTGCCAGCTTGGTTATACTTGTGTCAGTTTGGTTACTGACAATGATCACAGCCCGGAGTACAGAAAAGGTTTCCAAACACGAATATGAAGGGAATTTGTTTGATAGACAAACACTTGAAATCCTTTGCATTATGTTTCTAGAATTAACAGTTTTCCCACTTTGTATTTTAGTTGCACTCAAGAAGCATTAAATATAGTAAAAAATGGCTGTGTCTCTTTTTTTATGCTTTACATCTTCAAATATTTTTCCCTCATAGTTTTAAAATTGAGACCCAAATTAAAACTATGGGGTTTGTGTCTGTTTTGTATTCACTGCTATTTGGGGGGGTCCTGAACCCCCTACATGTGCAGTAAGATTCTGACCATTTCCAAGGAACAAGTGTCCATATTAAAAATAGTAATAGTTTGCACTTGTTTGGCCACTTTAATATTAACTTTGCAGTACTTTATAGATAGTAGTTAATTAAGTTCTGTAGAACTGCTGTCACAGCATAGGCAGGGCTGGGTAAATTGATAAACAGAGTGGAAATGTTGTTTCTCTAAATTCATAATGGGATGAAGTCAGCTCTGTGATATTTTGTTTAGCCCCTTTATAGAGGTTTATGTAATTTAAAATCTCCTGTTCGGTGTTCCATTTTTCTAGCACATATAAGAGAGGATGGTAATGGACATCATAAAGGTGATCATTGCATTTGTGAGAGACTCAGTTATAACCACTGTGTTTCCCTTACCTCTTCTTAATTGGTCCCTTTGACTTTCTGAGTTTGACTTCATGTTTCTTCTATGCTTCCAGCACTCTAAATACCCTTACTGCTAAAGTACTCATTTTCTTAAAAAAAAAAAATCACATGTATATAGATCCTTTTTCTTGGCCTTATCAACATTATCTATATCCAGTGTCCTCCTGGCCAAGTTTCTGGGCTACATTTACTTACAGGAAATTATTAAAGCTACAGCTTATGATGACTTGTCTGTTTACGGTGCAGGGAAGTCACATGTAAAATACTGTGGACTGTGCTGTGTGCATATATACAGACACATACATGCATTTACACATAATAAATGTGTAAGAAGATGTAAAACATGATATCTGCAGAATTCTGAGTCCTTGGAATAATTCATTATTTCTCTCAGTATTATTAATTCACCTGAAGGAAGATATGATAATGGCAAGGGTAGATTCTCTTCCTCAGAGTTCTTCTTTAATATATTATTTTTAAATGATATCTGGGTAGTGTGAAAAGCCCATCAGAATCCATCAGAAAAGTGCCAAAAAAAACTTCTATTTTATGAAATGTGCTTCAATAGAACACGAATTTGAGAACTAATGACTATGATCTTGAGCTCGACCTAGTAATAAAATGTAAAACCAGCACAGTGCTGTTTGGGGGTGTGTTTAAGATACTGTGTCATTTTCACTGAAAATTAAAAGCAACAAAGGCATATAAATGTTTTAGGTCAGTGAATTAAGGTCAAATTGTGCTTTGCATTAAATATATATCAATATTTTCTAAGATGTCAGAGGAGAAAGGGTCTTATACACTGAGAGATCAAACTGAAACACAATGAGCATCTCCCTTCTCATTGCAAGGTTTATAATTCATGCTTTATTTAAGTTACAGTTTGCTTAAAAACAAAATTACAAAATCTTTGAAGTTGTTGCTTAGAAAAACTGCCTTCCTGATGTTCTTCATTAGCCATCATGTGCAGTTTTAATCTCCAGGCTGGGAATAGATTTGAAGATAAATCTTGTCAGCCATCAGCAACTGAGGATTTGCATTAAGACAAGAACATACCCTGGAATTTTCAAGAGAATTCCATTTTAGATTTCACTTCTGTTCAGAAAATAATATGAATCAATTCTTCCATATTACAATTCAGGTCAGAAAATAAAATGAAGCCAGAAAACAAAAATGTAGCAATTCCTGAATCAAGCTCACCTACCAAGTTCATCCTGACCTTTGAGATCTATTTACTCCAAATAGGTGTTTCATACTTTAAAACTCTAACATGTGGAGGTAGTTTTGAAATTTGCTCTCTGACAGGCCTCAGGACACCCGAGATGTTTCATTGCCCTACTCAGTCCTAGTCCCCAACAAGCACATCTTTGGTGACCTCGGTGATTGTGGTAAAACGGAATAGGATGAACAGAGTTTGGCTGCAAGTGTTACACATTTTACTTTTATTTTTAAATGACAGGCAGGCCTTCTGAAGACGAATTCTGCTGAAGGAAATGATATTACTGATCCTAATGGATGAGGAGAAAAAGTTGGCAAATACACAATAAAAGTTTGTTTACACAGTAAGTAAAACATCAGTATAATACAATCTTAAACAATTAAATAGTTGGCCTTTTGTTAAAAACAGTTGTGACAGCTCTGTTTGGATCCATAAAAAAAAATCTAGATCCAGTGGAATTTGATGAGCCATTGCTAAAGATGATATATGAATAAATATCCCTATATTTAAATGTCTGCAATTTGATTAATCTAAGCACATGTAATCAACATGAGCTGGAAGTTCCAGTCTGCTGGTTGCAAATATCTGGTAATTCTAGAGCCATTCTCAGATATAAACCAGAATGGAAACGGAGTCTTGGGATATTTCAAGTTTCAGTCTTTGGTACTTACTGGATCTAAAGTTGGGTGGATCTGTGCTTTGTAATTAAATGAAAATAATTTCAGTCCTTCACTATGACTGATTTTTTTAAACTTCTTTTGGGAGAGAACAATCTTTCTTTCTGTCTTCGTTACAGTGTTTGCTTCAACAGAACTCTGCTTCAGCCTAAAAGGCATAGTCATGATAGAAATTTCTGTGGTGCTTTTGGTGAAGATTATTCATAATGCATGTGTTCCAGAACTGCTAAGAATTGAAATAACTAAATTAATAATAACAACACTCTTTTACCCTCTACAGGACATATAAAATCCTTTCCAGTTTTGCATAAATCTTTCCTGAAAAAACAAGAACAGATAGTCCTGTGATTAATTAATATTGAAAAAAAAAATCAGTTGACTGAGTATTTAAAAGCAGAGATACAGAAATATAACTATTTTCTACATACAGGGTCCTCATACTTGCTAAGCTATGTGCTCTTTTTTACCTTTCTCTTTTTTCCTTTTTCTTTTTTAAACTTTTTAGAGTACTCTAGTCACATCAGTGACAAAACAGACATCAGGCAACTAGTAGCTATCCATTAGAGTCACATCTGGTAGGTTTGACTGACACTCAGTAGCACTGATTAACCACAGAATAACATGCCAGAAATGTAACAGGAGACATCACTTCTGTCTGATACCAATCACTCACTCACTCCCTGCAAGTACAAATGCACATTCACAGCAGAATGAGTTTGACCCACACTCTTATCAGAATAATAGTGAGAAACTATTGCCAGACTTCTGGATGGGAAAAAATAAAGTGTAAGCCAAATGCCAGGACGCAGAGTCACAGATGGGAATACATGTTGCTAAATGGCACTGTGGCATATGACCACAGGAGTCAGACAGTCCTCTGTTCGACATGATGATTGCCAGGGCTCCAGCTGAAATATGGAAAATAATAGAGCAAAATGCTGGTGCATTATGTCGACAGTTCTGTGCTTCACAGGTCACTTTTTCCATCAGTACAAGACATACAATAATGTCATGTTTGGAGAACAAAGCAAGGGGCTTAGAAAGCGAGAGCTGCTTTTTGGCCAAGGTTAAGTTGAGCACATGCTGGATTGTGCTGCTGGTGTTTTGCTGACTTAGCATGTATCTGAGTTCCTTTCCATGGAACATGCTTAAATGCTCTGAATCAGCCTCTTTAACTCGGTGATTTCAGTAATTCAACTCTCAAACTATATTAATGTAATACTGGTCAGATTTCAACTTGCTAGCCAGTTATTCCCAAGGGAATACTCCTACTCCTGCAACTTGAGGCACCACTGGATTCGGTTGCAGTTTCTTTGCAGTTGGTGTATTGCCAGACACCATGGCATGATATTGGGATCATGAATATGTCATGTGGAGTTGGGAGTACATGGACAGTTTTTACAAAGCTCCTACAAAATACAGCAGTAAATATAAAATCATTCTGTGTCTCCAGTACATTTACAGTATTTCACATGGCCTCCATTCAGTCCCAGCAACACAGAGCCCAAAATCCACCAAACACCTGAACAGTGTTTGTCAGAGAGAACATACAAGGAATGGCCACCTTCTGGATTCCACAAAACTGACCCTTACACTTGCATCCCTTCAATCTGTACTGCTCTGCTTTGGTTTTAGTTTTTTGTATACCAGATAGAAGGTTCCTGGGTTGTATTTTTTTGAGACAGCTATATGCCCCAGCCATATTTTAACAGATACACTGCACAGTAACTCTTACAAACTTTTCTATTACAGCCTGTTAAAGCTAAGCTATTGCAGCAAAAAAATGCTATACCACAGCCACCAGTTCTGCCTATATATTTGTTAGACTTGTGTACATCAGAGCCAACTCAAAGCAGCGATGATTTGAATGGGAATAACAACCGGGAACAGAGCAGCCTTTTACACTGGAAAGAATCAGTCTATCTACAAAATAAAATACTCATTATATGTAATTATTTCCTGAAACAAAAAATTGAGTTGGTATCTAAGTGTAGAGCTTGCATAGTATTTCACAAGAAATGACTGTGCAATAATCTTTTTTAAAGAAGATGGCTTTGTGAAAGCAAGCCATATGCATAATGCCCCCTAAGAAGAGAGGACTCTGATTGAAAATAACTGTGCAGATAATCTCATTCCATTTTTAAAAGCACTGAGCTCTGTGTGATTGGCACAATTGCATTAATAATTTATAGCCATTGGGAATTGTTGGTTTCTGCCTTTTTTGGGAGTGTGAATCACGAATGATTGCTCATTTTAACAATATTGAAAAAGATTGGAGAAGTAAAGCTGAAGGGAGGAAATGTGCTGACAGAATGTGCAATAATTGTGTTGGCCAGCCTGGCTCCTGGAGCTGGCTATCAAACATGCTTCTGCTGCTCAGCAAGTGAGAATCCCTATGTGAGGGAAACATCATCTCTGGAAACAGTGCCTGCTATTGTTTGCGAATGATGAAAATTCCCTATATTGTTTATTTTTTAGATGTGGTATAAAATAAATTCCAAAATGTACAACTAGGCTTTATTTGGTTTGTTGCAATGTCAGAAAGCTTTAACACTTAATCTGTCACTTCTGTTCCTGACAGAGAGAAGTAGGACAATCAAAAAATGATGCATGAAAGGAGCTCTCTGTGCTTGACTTGTCTGTTTTTAGCATGCGGTGGTATACATTTGTTTATTGAACTTGTTTCTTTGGGGATTAAAGGCAGCCTATTTTGTAGAAGGATTGAACCTTTAATATCAGATCAGTTACTATTCTTACCTTTTGAGACATATGCTCAATACACTTGTTCAATTTTGAAAGTGTATGTATTTCTGTATTGCATTATATACTATTTAGCTGGGTTTTTTTAATGCTAAAATGCAAGTCATGTATTGGAAAATACATCTTTCCATCCATGTAGATGCAGAACAAAGATACCCAGACTCTGAGAGGAACAGTTAGTGGCTTCTGGGCTATAGAAACAAATTCAGTCAGTGTTCATAATCCTTTACAAACATATAGCATTTCTGTACAAGAATTAATTTTAATTATTCAAAGGTTTTATATGTGTCCATTTAACAAAACTGTATTAGTGGCATTTACTGTGCCTCTTTGAAACTACAGTTTTTGAAAGCCTCACTCTGAGTGATGAGATTGCATCTAAACAAGATGTTCTATTTAATATATTTGGTTCAAGTCCCTAAGGAAAAACCAGAACACTTGCTTCTGACTTCTGGTGTGGTAGGACTGGTCTTGGAAAAGAACTGCAAACAGCTCAGCAGCAGGAGCAAGACTTAGAAGAGTCTCTCACAGCCCCTGGTTTATTATTTTCATCTCTTGTTTTCCCTTCCAGCTGTCTGGGCTTGGGTCTTCCTTTCCATTTCCCACTTTTCACAGGGTGTGAACCAGCTGATCCTTGGGGCAGTTTTTCCCCAACTACGAAAGCCCCAGCTCTCTTTTCTGTTAGCACAGTACTAACACTTAAAGGTGCAGAGTAGGACTGTCTCATCTCCAGCTCCCCCAGCCCTGCTGCAGTTCCTCACACTCCATCAGCTTCCACTCACAATTCCTGGCATGCCCGTCCCAGCAGGGATGCCCAGGGGGGATGCCCAGCAGGGATGTCCAGCAGGGATGTTCGGGATGCCGCGGGTCGAGGCCAGCCCGTCCTTGGTGGCATCAGGTCCCCGAAGCACACGGCTGAGCCCCACAGTGCGTCCCCCCAGCTCGGCAGAAGCCAACACTCAACCCTCCTCCATCTGTCCCTGCGTGTCCCTGCGAAGGGACCCCCGGTCGGGCAGAGCACGGGGGCAGTTCCCCGTCTCGGCTGTCCCGTCGGCCCGGCCGATCCCAGGCACACATTCCCAAGGGAATGCCGCTCCCTCCCGTTTCCCTCCCCCTCCCGCGGCTCACACCGTGCTCCCCACCCCACCCCCGGCACTCGGGTGACTGTCGCGACAGACACGTCGCTGTGGCACTTAAGGGCTCCAGCAAGTCAAGAGGGTGACACAATTCACACGCCTCTGGGGTTGCGAAATCCGGGGGGGATCCTCAGCCCGCCTCTCCAGCTGGCTGGGAGCGCCTCCGAAGATAAATGCTGCAATTTTCAAAGGAGCTTAAGGGAGTAGGTGCCTCAGCTCCTTGGATTCCTTAGAAAATCCCATTTTTTAAAGCTTTTGTAGCATTAAAATATAATGTGTTCTTTTTTTTTTCTTTCAGAGAAAGAAAATGCTTTGTTTACTGAAAATAAACTTCAAAAGCACATAGAGTTTTAAGTTTGTTGTTTCTCCCTCCTTGTTCTTTATTGCTATGCATTTTACAGTTCCTCAGTAAGTAAAACTATTGATTTGAAGAAGCATGTGTGGAGGCACTCAGTGAATAGATTGAAAAGATAATCCTATTATGTGCAATCTGACTGCAGGAGTTACTGTAATTCTGTTTTTCATGAGGGGAGGTGTAAGGCTGTTCTATGCATGCATGGATGTCTGAGTGTAAAGCAACATGCAGTAATTAGATCAAGTCAGCAATAATAAGAAACTGGAGCTTCCTATTAATCATTTCTGGAGCTATTTTTAATGTGCTTATTTGTGAGAAAACTAGAAAGATCTGAACCTTGAAAGCTTAGCAAACTATCGACCTATTCCCTATACAAAATAAAAAGCAAACCAGAAGATAAGTACAAAATACATACTTCTAAGAAAATTACTCTGGAGAACTGTCATTCTTGCCACAGGGGAAGTGATTATGATGTGATAAATCTTAATTCCCACTGGATCTTTTAGACTTATTCTCTACTCCCTGGGAATTCTTCCCAGCAGCAATGGCTATTTCTGGCCTTTACATTCTTCATTCAAAGATTGTCTCATCTCAACTGCTGTCTGGGCTCACTTCCCTGTTCTATATTAGCACATTTTACTATCCATTTTAAAAACAAAAGCCAAAAATCACTGCAACGGACCCCAGAAGTATCTGTGGAAGGTGAGTGAGCACATTTATGATTCCAGATGTTGAATGTTACCTCATTTTCACATTAGTTCTGTTGAATAAATCTCAGTGGGGAAGCATTAGATAATACATAGCATTCTGAACCTGATCTGTAGTTATGAGTTATAGACCATTAGCTGGTTATAATTTATTTTTTTTTCCTGAGTAACATATCAGGAAAACATCCAACTTTGTAAAAAGTAAGAAGTGCATATACTTTTGAAAATTCTTCCACATTTTAAGAATTTTTCATCTATTCTTATTTTTATCCTTCCAATATCCAATGATTTAGTTCAGATCCAGAAGAGCACAATGGCTTTGCTACCATGTTGGATGCAATGTAAATTATGTAAGGGCAAATGTCAGATTTATCTGTAGAACGAGATAGTAAACAGCCTAAGAAAACTGCATGAATTTGTCCTCAATGTAATCTGAACACATTTATCAACTCTATCATATTTTGAATTGTATTTTTGTTTGTTTTCCTGTACTTTTCCTTTCTTTGCCCAGGGTACATATTTCAGAAATCACCAAATTCCTTAGTGTGCATTTTATTATCCAGAAGTGTAAACCTGAAAGACAAGAACAATCAAAGAACAGCAAAACATATTTGCTTTAAGTGATCGACTTAAGGAGAATGATGATTCATAACAGGAACCGTAAATGTTGATTTTCCAAAAGGAATGGGAACAATTGATTAAGCTACTGCACTTTTGAAACAAAAGATGTACTGAGCAAAAAGTGTCTAGTTCTGTGCACAGAACAATTTCTGTGCTATAAAGTGGAAACAGGATCATATATCCCACACTGAGGTAACAAGCCTTTACTGTAGGTGTTTTCATTATTACTGTTACATTATAGGCAAGGAATTACATTGACTATAAAACCTTTCTTACACTTCACTAAGTACATTTTTAGTAACAGGTCATGAACAAATTAATCACCTCTTCAAAGAGTGTTGATTAAAAATGGTCTTTTTTAGTCCTTCTCTAAGGCTTTTCAAGTTTTTGTAAACAAGGGGTACAGCTCCCAACCTGATACTCTGCTCACACTGAGTAACCCCTTCCCCCAGCGAGGCAGTGGGAGTGTTTATGCTCTGCAGTGGAGTTAGCACACGCACTGTGGGCTCCATCCCAGCCTGAGCTGCTTCTAGAGGGGGAAAACATCTAGAAAGAACTCAGGGTCTTTAACACAATTATTCCATCAACCCATCCTCTTACTTTCAAAAATGAGAGCTTTAGATCACTCTTAAATGTAAGGTTGTACCTGGAGCACGCTAAAGGTGTTAGCTGCATTCTCTGTGCTCATCTGTTTTGGACCTACTGATCCTTGTACTTTCACAAATTCTTGCAGCCATGAGATGCACAGCTAATAGTGTGTTGTTTGAAGAATAAATTCTTTTTTTCTTTTTGTGTTGAATAATCTGCTTCATAATTTCAAAGGATGTATCCTATTTCTCACAGTGCATGAAGGGGAGAATTCTTGCATTTCTCAGTGTTAAAGGAGACAGGAGATCTGACATTTGAGGGCTGCTGTCTCTCTTGGAGGTGAATGGGCTTCATGGGTCCGGGTAAAACTGGTGTCTGGAGCTCTGAGCACCCACCATGGCCCTGCCACCTCTTTGGAGGCAGTGGCTGAACTGCATCAAAACCTGCTGTTAAAAAAAGTGTATTACAAAATGGTATCCAGATGAGATTATTTAACATTACAAGTCCTTTTGCAGCTTTAAGGAGAGTCACTTACTTGCTAAATAGAGTGCAACAGCTCCTTGGGAGCCATTCCAGTCTATCAGGTAAATCTGTAATTAGGATGCAGTTGATTTAGGATGGTGCTGTCATTATATTGACACAGACACACACATTAGGAACATCCCTGCCTGGGCACAGCAGGCAGTTCACAGGCTCTAATAACTCAGCCATTTTAGTTTTTTAAAGCCTAGTAATTTTTGTTTCATAGTTAAAATATCAAATCATAATTGCAACAGCATTTTTAATTTTCAGTCAAGCATAAAACAGATGAGACATCTATATTTTTTTCTGTGATTTCGATGTCTTGAAAATTATTAGATTTTTTAAAAAATTTTATTTGCTTTTTTAACTATAAAGGTTTTGTGTGGTGACATTAAACTGGTAGAAACAGGAAAAAAAGATGAAAGATTGATGATGGGTTTTGTGAAAATAAATTTTAAAAAGTTTGAATTTAGTGTGGCTGAGTGGAATTTTCACAACATTCACAGAGGATAAAAATCACATTTGATTTTGTAAACCCATTGCCTGTTAACACTGGGATTAGGACCTCATCCAGGATTTTAGGAGCATGGTTAAGATGAAAACTTCATATTATTGGAATCATTCAGCTTCTGTTGACAGGCTGTCTGTAGAACACCTCCTGTTTTCATTTTAGAATAACACAAATGGTAACAATAATGTTCGAAATCTAGAATGACTTCGAAGTTACATCAGTAATATTAACAATGCAGTAAGCAATCTCAGGCTGCAATACTGTCCTTTAAAAACCACACACAGACTGATGGTCTAATTCACCGACTGTTTTGTCACTATAAAAATTAAAGTACAACAATCAAAAATTGCAATTAAAGCTGAACAAAGTTTAGTGAGTGGCTGATGTGTATTTGCTGCTCCAACTCCACTGAAATTTCCAAAACCTCCATTGTTTTTATGATTCTGTTTCTTTCTTCCTGCCTCCAAATCATGTCCCTCAGTTTGTGACACCTTTTAATAAACATCCAGGATTTTTTTCCCAGGCAGAATAAAAGAAGTAAATATTATCATATTATTAAACTGTTATGCACAGCAGCATATTCTGTAGCCTAGCCCAGCCCAGGTCAGGTTCACTGCAAAGTGTCAAGAAAGCTGAAAAGCTACAGAACACCCATGGAAATTGCATATCACCACACCAACTCAAGAAATTTGGGCCTTAAATCAGGAAAGCTCTGCGTGTGAGAAAAACTTTTAGCTATAACTCTTCATATATAATTTTTCTTTTCTCAACGATCCTTTTTGTTCTGGTCTGAAAATCTTGCATTTGTCATCACTCTTTTGTAACATGGCTTTATTCTCACTGTCTGAAAAATAAGTTTTGTACTTCTATTTTTCCCCATGAAATAGGAATTTTTAAGACAACTTTCTCTTTAGTGCATCAGCAATAAATAAAGATTCAAGTCAGGATAAAAAGGAAGCATTGCAAGACTATTTTCCACTAACATATTAAAAGATTTTATGTATTCTCAAGTTTCACTTTTTCTACTTTCATGTTTATGAGAACCAGGCAAGGGATCCAGGGATAATATAAGGAATCTGTTTATCAGAAAGCAAATTTACTCATCTTAAATCTCCAAGATAGAAAGCAAGTTCAAAAAAATTCAATTTCGTTTTAGCGAAAGTTTCTCACCACTGTTCTTGCTTTTCAGGAGTTGGTCAATTTTCTGTTGAAGACAGAGCATTTTCTTAAACTCTCAGTTTTAGTGTATACAAGCTGAAGTACTTCAAAATAGCCGGTAGTCAATCTTGGTTTTAAGTATGCCAGCCTAGACATCAGCAGGACTTTCCCAGGAGGCCCTGTGCCCTACGAGTTTGCTGTAGTCACACAGAGTCATGTTTGCCTATTGCAAGGGCATCACAGAACTATCAACCCATCTTTCTGCAGAGCTAAGCTCTGGCTTTATCAGGTGATCATGAATGCCTTTTCTCAGTGCTATAGATTTACCTGGATCAAGAATCATGGTCCAGATCAGATGTGTAAATCAGGCAGGATACATCCTATGAACTTTACACTTGGTTTGTTTCCCCCTTAGGAGAGCTGATACTCTCCTGTTAGTGTTCCACAAGATAACATTATTTGGGTTGAAGGGTTGTGTTTTGATTATATAAATGCTTGATGCTGTGATTGCACCTATGAAAGCCCCAGCAACTGGGTAAAACATGCCCTGGGGTAAGTGGGTCACCTTGCTCTTACAGCTGTGTCTGGTGGAACAGGACACGTGTCCTATACTTTGGCAGCCTACACTTCTGTTGCAGGGAACTGCTTTTTCCCCCCCATCAGATTTATTTTTTTCTGGAATGAAGATTATGGTGATTTGGATTCAGTCCTGTGGGGAAGGAAAGGGGAGGGGCTGGATTAGATCTAGAGGGTGGCAGTTTCAGCAAAGACTGGCCATGTAGCAGTAATAGAGGTGGATCACAGAAGGAGAAGGTAGGAGAGCAGGAATGGATATCATTGGCGTAATTAGCTAGGAATTCCAGGCTCATGGGAGTTATTTGTGAATATATTCTGGAGAACAGAACATTGAACAATTAGTGCTTGAAGCTGAAGTCATTACAAAACACCAGATTAGCTGATGCAGGCTATGCTCATGTAATTGTTTTGCACGTTAACTTCCAGAGGTACAGACAGATCCGTGTTACAAAGGCTCCTGAGAATTAGTGAGTGTGAAATGCTGCTTAGGAGGCTAATGAGAGAGGTTTGATTTTCATTTCCCAAAGCTGGATACAGGGACTTAACTTAGCTTTATTTATTTCACAAAAGATTCTTTAAGGCTGCTTGATCCTTGTTGTTGGCATTTGGACTTGATGCTTATTGGATAATTATTCTTCAGTTACCTATTGGGGGGTTCTAGAGAAGGCAGAGCCAGAGTCTTCTAGAGATGCACAGCAAAAGGACTAAGGCCAACAGGTGCAAGATGCAGCAAAGTCAACTTCAACCAGATAAAATGAAAAAGATTTTCCACAGTAGTCCAGCACTGGCACAAGTTGCCCAGAGATGTGGAATGTCCACCTGGGGAGATAATCAAGCAAGATGAAGTGGCCCTTGGGTCAGTGGGGTTGGATGGGATAACTCCCTAAGTTCCCTTCCAATCTCAATTACTTTATTTACTTCAACTGTTAGTTTCTTACTATGTACATAGGGGATGTAAAGTCAGAGCTGTGGAGGCGACCCAGGTGAGAAGGGCAAAAAATAATGAGAGAAAAAAGAACAGCAAAACAAAAGAAAGAGATCTGTTTACTGTTTGGGAAAAAATCACACATTGTAATTTTGTCTTGGGTTGTCAGTTATTGTTTGCAGATCATAAAGGCTCTTTAAAAGCTTCATACAAAGCAAGACAGATGAAAGTATATTATTTTTGCCTTGATACAAGACACCAACTGATACAAAGTTTTAATGTCCTTTAGATATTGTCGCATGTAGGGAAAAAAAATCAGAACAAGCTAATAAAAAAAATTTAGAAATATGTTTCTCAAAACACATTTGTGCTTTCAAAAGCTTTAGCTTAGTGATTCCTATAGAGGCCCAGCTGATCACAAGGTTTTGGCCCTGATTTTGTCCTTTGCTGTGTCAGTGACTGCCTAAGTTGTTCAGTGATGAGATCCTGGAGATGTGTGAAAATATTTAGAAACAAGGTGGGTATTCTACAGCAACACATGCTACTAGGGCTGTGTTTGAGGAAGAAAGAGCTCCTGACATGAGATCTGAGACACCATGAGGAGAGAGGAGTGCAGAGAAGCACCAGGTATCAGACAATGGCACATAGGCTGGAGGAAAAAGCACTTCTAGACCATGGAGTTTTTATGGAGTTGAGTCCTGGTTTCCTCACATACCAGTGTTCAGATACAAGAGCACAGAAATAACACAGTTACAGTGGGGTTTGAGTTATTGTTTTTGAGTTAGCTATTTGCAAACAGCCATAGAACTTTAAAGATTTATATCCATCTGTTCTGTATCTGGATGTAACACACTAACTCATGTCGTTGGATCTTCTTTTGCCCACCTGATTCCTGCACTTCCAGGTTCTGTAGCCTGAAGTTAATAAATGATAATAACAGATGTTCAATCACTTCCTACATTCCAGCTGCTTTAGCACAGTCTGTGCTACTAACATGGTAATATGTAATATATCAGTAATATGTAATATTCAGTGATAACTGAACAGTTATGTGTTAGTGATCTTGACAGTAAAGTAGTTGCTGCTTTTTTTAGCTCATTCTGTGAGAGAAATTCCATTGCAGGGTGCTGGGAATTGCAGTGGAAGGCTCCAACAATTGTTCTGCTGGACTGTCATGTAAGTATGGGGAAGGAAGTTGCAAAGATGCATTTGAAAGGAGTTTTCTCAGAATTGGTATTGAAGCTCCACAACATAAACTGTAATGTTACACAGCTTCGTGTTATAAATGCCATTTAAATACAATGAGGAAAATATTATGTTGGGTTTGTGGGTTTATGTCTGGTGAATACACATTCT
This sequence comes from Formicarius rufipectus, assembly GCA_013399695.1. Taxonomy (NCBI): domain Eukaryota; kingdom Metazoa; phylum Chordata; class Aves; order Passeriformes; family Formicariidae; genus Formicarius; species Formicarius rufipectus. Next base: position 909,580 of record VXAU01005175.1, read on the forward strand.
AAATATATACTTGGAGAGTTTCCAACCAGACTTGTATTAAAGGTAATGAATAAAAAAGTCATCCAGGCCAATGGAATGATTCAGTAATTCTAAGAGAATTGGAAAATAAAATAGCATGTAGTAATGATTTTTTATGGAAATTGGTATGAAATCTGGAACTTCACTTATTTTACACTGAGTAACAAAACCCAAGATTTAGTAGGTGATCTCCCAAATTTGCTGCATTTGTTCCTCACAAAGTGAGTGCACAGAGGTAGGGTGAGATAGTTCTTTCTTATAGTGTGAATACATCATGAGAGGAAAAACATCAGATTTTTAAAATATCAAATTTTCTTTTCTATGTTAAAACTCTTTGAAGTGTCCATCAAATACTTGTCCAATTTGAGTGTTCCCCTGGTTCCTGCCTATGGCTCTTTCAATATATTCATACTTAGGCGCAGGTGGTGTTTCACTCCTAATCTATAAGAGCTGGGGGACAGAGGTGATAGGAATAATGGTGCAAATTGCACATCATATACTGTAGCTCTTTCATCTTGAATCTTCTTTCATCTTTTCTCAGTTTCAAGCCTCTTGTCACATGGGTTATATCAGTCTGCACTAATAGGCTACACTTACCCAAGCTATAGAAAAGTGTAAAATATTTTAACTTATACCTACCTGTCAAACTACTTTTCTAGAAGAAATTTCCCTAAAAGAGAATGTACCATGCCCCTCCTTTCTCTTCATCTGCTAGAAAAGCTCATTTCTTGTATCCTGTGAGAAAGGCTACTGTCAGAATGTACAGAGCAATCCTATTACCTGTGTCTTGGTTCCCTGATCATTTTCTGGGGTGTTGAATGTTGAATGGTTTTTATATGTTATTTAGGTTTGAGGAGTTTACCTACTTTTGAACTCAAGCCTGCTTTGTTAAGCCACGTGTATGGCCTGGCTCAGGGTCTATCTCCCATTTGCTGTTCTGGTCTTGGGCTGTTGTGTAACAACTGTAGTAGCAAAAGACAGAAGTTTTAAAGCACAGCTTTCTTGAATGACTTCATGTCTTGAAGTGTATGTTTATCTTTGTTTTGTTCTCAGCCTGTAGGGACTAGAAGACATTTCTGGAGATTTTTTTCTGTTCTCTCTGTGATGTTCTCCAGAGGGTGGAAGTGGAAGAGGAGATGACAACAATGTCACACACTTAAATACATGTGAGTAATGGTACAAGCACTTGTTAAGTCAGATGTTTCTTTGAAACACCAAAAATTATTAAATTTTCATGGAAAGCTTGAAACATTGTGTATTAAAGCACAGTCACCATGTTTTACATTTTTAATAGCAGCCCCTGACTTCCCTTTCTGAGACCAGCATGGAAACATCACATACCAAGGAATAATGCTTTATTAAAATTATAGTACAAAAATGGAATTGTGGTTAAACCCACTGAGGTTAAACATTGCAGAGATGTCAAAACAGTGGGTAATTTTATACAGACTGTTCTACAAGGCAAAAGTAGTTGAATGGCAGCCTTAACTTTTCACTGGCCTTGATGAAACTAAAGGTTTGAAAGTGCATTTGGAATAAAGGACCAAACCAGCAAGTCTCCTGAGCCATGGCCTTGGCTCCAGGAATCTTCAAAACTGTGCTGAGCTTTCTATGAGCTGCCTGTAGAAATCCACACTTGGGCTACATATGTAAAAAAGGGGTCAAGGCCAGCAGCATTTTGTGGTGTAATCCATCCACACCAAGGCCAGGAATGCCAGGTCAAACACGACTTTTTTTTCTAGGTCAGACTGTGTTACTACACAGCAGCATCTCAGCATAACAGTGCCAACTCAGGCTAAAAATTGGTCCACAGTCTGGAGCAGCTGCTGCACAAGATTATGCATTCTGAGAACTTCCTACTATGTGAACACATATCAGTGCAAAAAGCCAGAAAACAGCACCAATCAAATGTCCTGAGCTTCCTAGATGTAAATGTGTGGCACCTCATAGCATTGTGTTCCAGTTGTACAAGCTGGGCAGTATAGCAGATCAAACAGTACAACTGGTCTTGATTACCTGGGTTATGCTTCATGCCACCATAGTTAGATTCGTGTATGCATGTCAAAAATATGTTTTAAAGTCTTAATTATTGAAACTGAAAATATTACTAAATACTTAAGCATGATTATTTCTAAAGATTCCATAATCTTGATTTGTTGAAGCAATTGTATTTACGTTTATGTAAAATAGTAGCAATGACAGAAAACAACAACAAAGAAAACTGTGAAGGTCAACCCCTGGCACCTCAGGGCCAATTTTTCTTAGTTCCTGTTACAATACTGAGCAGCACAAGTCATTTTTTCAACATCTGTTCTTTTGTAATGTCATCGTTACTGTGTTCACCTGTTATGAGTGAGTTCATGTCAGGAAGATTGGGTGAAAGCAAAGACCGTAGATGATCACATGGATTCCTAAAAATTTTACAATCAGTGCAAGAACTGGAGGAGTTTCTGGTCTCATGACTAAGCCTTGGCAGTACCTCACTCTGGAAATGGTTCCTCTGTTCAGTGGACAGCACAGAGTCAGAGAAGTTCTGTACTCAGCCATGGCTTGAAACTGTAGTTAATTGTCACTACAATGCATTGACACACACAAAACACACAATTAAAGCTCTCATAGTTCTTAAAAGTTTGATCAGTACTCACTGAGTCTAGCATATGTTTTTAGAAGCTGAATTGAATATTTATTTGAACTATAGAACTCTAGGTCACTATATAGGAGAAATAGGTTCCCTGTGTGTAGTTTCCCCCTCTCCACTAACTATGCTAGAGAAGATCAAGACATACTCCACTGAGCAGAGGGGGAGTGCATCTCCAGTGGCAGCTTCTCTGATTTCAGTGCAGGTTCTTGTGTTCTGGCTAATAAATACAAGACAGGTTGGCTCCTTAAGCACCTGTGTGAGGTTGTAGCAAAGACATCATTCATCTGTAAGAGAATAATGAGAGGCCTTGATTTGCCAGCCCTCCTGCAGGCACCTTCCACTTCCCCATGCCCACTATTCCCTGTGCTGCCTGGAGTTAGTGCCTCTCCAGGGTAGTGCCACACTGGAAGCTTTATCCCCTCACCTGCTGCTCCACTTGTGCTGGCTCTGCACAAGGGACAGTCTTAGTCCACCTTCTCTTCACCAGAGCCAGCACAGTCCCCCCAGAGTGCCAAAGAGGCTGCTGAGCTGCCAGCTTGCTCGGACTTGGCATTTTAACTTTGCTGTACAAACAACCAGAATGCCTGAAGGGAATTGCTGCTGTTCAGCCAGTACTGTTAGACAGGGGCATTACTTTCCATTTTGTGACTTTACAGGTCTGGAAAGCACATTGGACATTTATGATGTCACATAAGAATTCTTTTACTTGGTATAGACATAAAACTTGAGAATATTGCCTAGAGAAGAAATGTCCTACTAAGGAAAAAACCTTTAATCTTGTAAAAGTTACCAAAATCTTATTTATAATGAGCAGAGAAACAAATACTTCTATGCAAGCAGGGCTCTTCCTTTTACTTTGTATAATTTAATTCTGAATTCAATAAATATATATAAATTATCAGAATAATCTATTAGCAAAGCCATTGCTGTAATACACATTAGAGGTAGTACTTAGTACAAAATATTTGGCACAATGCATGGTGTAAGAAATAACTTCCTTTTAAGACATAGATTTGAGTGGTAGGTTGAACGTAGAGCACCCTGACCAATTCAAATTTGTTGTTAAAGTTATGTATTTTAACTTCTTTGATAGCTGTTGGTCTATGCTGAGGCAAAGAAACATGCCATGAATTCATGAGTGGTTTTATTTAAGCATTTTCAGATAAAGTATATTGATTTTCATCTGGACGGATATTCAAACATTCTCTTTGGGTTTTGATGATTTCAGTTTGTAGTTGCTTACAAACTTTTTTCCCTTAGATGTAGGTATATAATAACATTAATTTTGTAGTATAATATAATGCTGATAGGGTATATGTTAATTGCTTTAATTTTGGTCAGTACATCAGAATGCATAATTTGTCTGTGATTAAACATTTATGGGCTTATAAAATACACAGACACCCCCCACCACACACCTTCATTGGTTCTGAAGTACCTGTTTGCTAAACCCTCTAAATGGACAGACAGATCATTAACTTAAATTTGGTTCTTCTAAATATATCTGCATATATTTAGAATATCAGCATTATATCAGAAGGACATAAATTCATTTTAGTTGTACCATGTATAGGAAAGATCTACTTTTAAAACACCCAAGTTTTTAGTTAATGCATTTAAGTGGCTGGATTACCAGCAGCTCTGGTAGAACAGAACCTCGGGTATGTTTTCTCCCAAGCAGTGCTCACTGCATACCCATGTACTCTTGGACTCACTTCTAAAGGAAATTTAAAATATAGAAACTTTCTTCTTTTCTTTCATGCTTGGTACTATCATGGGATACTAATGAAAGGCCTGAAGCTAATTTTAAGGAAGCATAAGCATATGGTGTTGTTAATTTTCAAATATACCTTCTTTTCTTTGGAATTGTCATGATTCACATTGTGTTTCATATTTGCATCAGATAAACAACTTGATTGTGCCAATCCCTGGACTCCATCAATATCAATGTTTTTACCAGCAGGCAGGCTAGGTTCTCCTGCTTGTTCTCCTCAGGCATTTCCTCATTTCTTCCTCTGACTTCCCTGTTAAGACAGAAGACAGAACTGGGGGATCAGGAGAAGTATTGTCATTAGTAGGTGTTCCATGGGAAATTTCCTCCTTAGTCCTAACAGTCCTTCAGCTAGGTGCAAAAGAAGCCATCCTAAGCAAGCTGAGCCTGTGAAAGCAGCTAAGAACTAATCCTGATGCTTATTGGAACACATTGACATCTCTGGGGGACATGTACACGAGACATTGCATCCCACAAGACGGCTCACAATACGTATCAGTCATCAAAACGTACTGTTTATTTTACTAAAATGCTTGTACATTTTGGAAGTGATTTCTTCAAAGCATGATCCCACTGTATGGTCACGTGGTTCAAAAATCCAGCCTTGTAGAGCAAACTCCCAGAATGAGGGACAGAGAAGTTTCAGCCGTGTTTGAAGCAGTTCCTGCTTCCCCATCCCCCCTCCCCTGGAACTCGGTGTGCTTCCACAGGGCTGAGTTCTGTTTCACTCTAGCCCTATAAATCAGATGATCCTCTCTCCAGAGTGGGATGTCTTTGATGGAAGGGGCAAAGAAAGGCCTCGGTGGGTTGTGAAAATGGTTTGCTCTTCAGAAATGTGACAAAAGAGAGTTTTTACTATTACTGCTTCAGATAAGTTAGGACCTTGACTCTGGCTCCCTCTTTCCAGATTAGTGCTCTCCTGAGCACAACAGGGCACAGACTGCAACCACAGGCTTTTAAAACCAAAGCAAACCTTTAAATTCTTTCAAGTTTGGCCTTGCAAACTTCAAGTAGAAGCAGATGCTGCCTTTCAGTAGGATGTAAACTACAGACTCTCAAAAAGGTAAGTTTTTTGGGACCTTATTCTGAATGTTTCTATTCATGCTGCCTTTAGGCAGTTCTTTGATCATAAAAGTTAAGGATGTTGTTGTGACTCCCTGTGCCTTTCTGTGCCTCTCACAAAGGTTTCCAGACCTAATTCAGAACTATGCATTTAGAAGCTCAGGAAGTTCGAGTGTTAGAATTCCCAAATCTGCTCCCTTTTTTTTTCTTTTGTGTGTGTGTGTGTTTGTTGAAGTGAAATTTTTGTTCCGATAACGAGGCCTCAGTTTAATTTGAGTCTTCAGAAAGACCCTCTGGCACCACAGCTGAGGGGAATGATGATGATGAGCAGGTGGGGAAGGAGTGGCACCTGTGGGCAGCTGAGGGCAGGGCAGGGCAGCCATTTGGGAAGGGCATGGGGGGCAGCTCGGCCCAGAACAGCAGGATCCTGGCTCGGGGGGCATGGAAAGGTTATCAAAGAAGAGCTCTGACCCCTGTGAAGGCCTCCCCCACTGCAGGACTGCCGTGGCTGTTCGTGCACAGCGGGAGCTGCCTTTGGTGAGTGACTTTAGAGAGGCTTTTGAGGACGTGGGTGCTGCTGCAGAGCCCCGGCTGAGGGCAGGGGGAGCAGAGGGGGACAGAGTGTGAGCAGAGCCCCCCGTGTGGGCACAACAGATGTTGGTGACCTCGGGCAGTGACTGGGGCACATGAGGGTTTGGTTTGTGTTTGAGAGCAAATAGTTCAGAACACCAGCACAGAATTTTAGTGCCTTGTCTTACCTTTGTTTTGCTGAGGAGAATTGCGGTTCTTGTGTGTGGGATGGGTGTTGGATTGAGTGTAAAGGTGATCCTTTGGAAGGCTGACTAACTTCCAAATTTTCTTTAGGAACGTGTAGGCTCTTCTGTTTAGCTGAGTGGTTAAACGTTTTGTATACCATAATTTTACTTTTAAAAGCAAGGGAAGCTCCATGATGAGGGGAGGAAAACTGGAAGCTAGTAGGGACTGCAGCGGTGTGAGAGGGTTTTGCAGATGGGGGTCTGTGGGAACAGACACGTTTCCTTTGAGACTGTGACCACAGCCGGCCAGAGGCTTTTATGCCTAATTGAAGTTTTCCTGGCATGGATAAAGTATAAAGTAGCAAGCTTTTCATAAGAGCATGCTAGGAGACAAGGCTCCAGTGGTGAGGGCACAGCTAACTCTTGCAGTTAAATGGTGTAGTATTAGAGTTGGAGGAAAATTGCTCCGTTAAGCTAGTCCCTTGGTGGGATAAGAGACATATCCAGGGTAAAGGATTACTTAACTAATACTCAAATTGAGAATTAGGTTACTCAACAAACAGCCATTGTGCTATATCATTGCCACCTGTATTAGAAGTCATGTAAGTAAAGAAATTGATTTTTTGCGATTATCTCTTTACACTTTTTTCCCTCCTTGGACTGTGAGGGAAGGTAATGGGAGAAGCTGGACTTGTTCACCAGGTCCTGAAAATGCTTTCTGGTCCTGCAAGCAGCCTCTTGAGAAAGCCTCTTGGGGACTGCAGGAAGCAAAATTGATGTATTTTAAGTACCAAACTAAATGGATCAATTGCCATTTCTATCTGCCTTTTCGTTCTGTCCCACTGATGTGTAGGTGTCAAAGTGAATGTTGGTGGTCTTCAGGAAGCAGATACTTGGGTGTGTCTGGGGCAGATACAGGGACTAGTTTTGTGCACAAACGGTTTAATTATGAACTGAATGTGAAACTCTACCAGGAGAGAAAAAGAAAAGTGTGAGAAAATATCTCTTGCATGAACTCATGCTGTGGTTTGTGTGGGTAAAGCACAATTGAAGGTAATATGATGTGCCTAAAACTCCTCTGAAGAGGAGTGAAGAACACAGGTGTTGGTGTGAACTCAACAGTACTTCAGTTCTCCCCCCACCACTAACATGGCTGGGAGGGAGGGGTGGCATCCAAGGTGCTTGGTACAATGCATGGTGAGCACAATGTGAGTGCCTTCAGTGGTCCCATGGAAAAGCCTGTTTCACCTCAGGTACTAGGGATGCAGTTTTCCTCGCATTGGCTACCTTTCTGTGGTGAAGTGGATTTCTCCTGTAGTGACAAAAAGGCTAGTGCAAACCATGTATAAATGCTATAAAATGCTAAGCAGGCATGAAAAGACTATGCAGCCTCTGCATTTGGCAGCTATATAATTGCTATTGGAGTATCAGCTAGTGTTTGCAGTAGGAGGCCAAAAACTGGAAGGTTTAGAGAAGCTCCTTTTTTTCTGATTTAAAATGTAGAAATACCTCTGAAGGACAAGAAGCTCACTCTAATAGTGTATCAAAGGCTGAAGAGCAATGTGATTGCTTTGTAAGTAGATGCAGTGAGTTCACTTATTTGATAGAGAATGAATCAGTCAATTCAACAGACAAAATGCAAGAAAAAAGTAATTTTATAGTCCAACAGGAAACAAATTGCACTAAGTTAGCAATGCATCCTTAATATTTTATGTAAATTAATTGCTCTTGGAAGAACTTACTTTGGGTAATAATTACGTTATTGGAACATCTTTTAATCCACTTAGAATGCTGTGGCTCAAGTAGAGATAGCCTATGTGAAGCAGTAACATAATGCAATCTCATTGCCTCTGAATATGTGGGCTACTGGGCTAAAGGTTTCTAGAGGTTCCTCTGATCTGAAGGAAAAAATATTGTAACAAATGTCTTTAATTGAGCTACAAGTGTGACTGCATATTGCATGAAGTAGTAGAAAACTGCCCTCTAAAAGGTGCAGCAAGTCTGTATGATCCAGTGCTCTGCTTAATTGATTAACCAGCATCAAATCATTGCCTGAATGAGGGAGGAGAGGAAGTATATTTTTGAACTGACAGATCCTTACTTTTAAATCCCTTGGATCAAAAATTTATCTATAATTAGCAAAAGACATCCATATGGTGACTTTTGCAGTCCCAGATGGGTAGCTGTCATTTTGCACATGATCTTTGCTTCTCTTTTGAAGTAGAAATGAGTAATCTTGGAAATATTAATCTGACTTTAACTATATTTATCCTTCTATCAACAGTGATGACACACTTTGATTTCTTTCTTGGTGTACACGGTATGTGCTGCGGTGCAGAGGATTCCAGTTGCCATAATTTTCAGTGGGAAGAATAATGATCACAGGGAACTGTAAGTAAGTCATTATGGAATATTTGTATATTTAAATAGAAAAGCCAAAATTTCCAAGTGTAGTGATGCAGAGAGATGCAAAACTTGAAACTCTGCTGTGGGGTGATAAAAGGTGTTGTGCTGGTGCTTGAAATTAGCTCCCTTTTCAGTGTTACCTGGCACAGCAGCAGCTGCACACCTGCTCCTGCTGGCAGGAGGCTGCCAGGAATAGTTATGCCAGAGCAAACAAAAAAAGTTAAAGTCATTTACCATGTCAGAAAAGAAGTTCAAGTATCTGATTTTTTTTCTCTTAACTACTGCAGTGCTAATCCTTAGCATGGATCTTTCTGCCCTTCTCAATATAGTTTATGGGGTGCCATGACTCGTGTGTTTAGATTTTCACTTGATTTTTTGGGGTGACCGGGATTGGAAAATAATTGTGTGTATAAGGGGAAGGTATTTTGTAGCAAGTGCTATGTCTGTGCATGACTTCCCCCCTCTCATTTTTACAAAAAATAATCTTGGTTGTTTGGGCTCAAATATCCATATAGAGAGACTCCAATCTCTGTAAGTGGTGCAAAACCTTGACATTCCTCTTAGTAAGCGTTCTTTTTAAAATTCAATCTTATTTTGGACAGGAAAAAATGTTACTGTACAGATTTTTGTTACCACAGGCAGTGTCAGAGGCAAGAGGCCAGAACCAATCAAATGAAGTAAATGGAATTACCCTGAATTTACTCCTGTATAAGTGAGAGCTTGTTTCAAGCCCCAAGCTATATGAAAATGATTGCTGTTCTCTTTGCTAGCATTGCCCATATGAAAGCTGACATAAATGTAACCCAGAGTGAACTTATTTAGCAAGTGATAGGGTACATTTTTTTCACTGTGATGGAAAGGCCTTAAGAATGCAAGTCTCAGATGCACAAAGATATAAAGGTGCCTGAGTTGAAGATCAGTAGGAATTAAATGCTTAAGTGGCTCAGGCCTTTGCCTCTGAAAACATTGAAGCATATTTTAGCAACTTTGTGATCATAGTTCCTTCTTTCCAGTGCTATCCTTGGGATGAAATTGGATTCTGATCATGAGACAATGTCAGAATTTTATTTTTTAGGTTTATGTCTTTTATAAGCAATAAACACTTCAGCATTGCTGGCTAATATTTTATATAGTTGTAAACTTTGCAAGTATCTCTGGGGGCAAAAGATCTGAAAACTAATGTTGTCATTACACGGGTGGGGAACAGCTGTGCTCCACAAACACTCAGGTACAATTGGAGAAGAGTAATTGTCTTGTATTCAGCTGTTATGACTTAAAAAGATTCAGTACTTCATATCTTGGGTTTTGGATTTTTCCCTTCAGTGTAGCAGATGTCAGAAGAAAGATATTTTATTCCTCTGTCAAGCTTATTAAAACTTTTCTGTGATTTCAGCCTACTACTTCAAGTCCCTTTACTGTTTCGCTTTAGATACTGTCTAAAAATTGCTGTACAAAAAGTTGAGAATGCCTTTAGAAATAATCCCACATGGACTAGATCAATAAGAAATTGCTACCTGCATGTTCTAAAACAGGACGAAAAAATGTATGCATATAATGATGAAGTAGCTTGCTAATGGAAAAAGTGAGGTGGGTTTTTTTTGCTCCTTGTCTCTTGCAAGCTGTGATTATTAAATACCAAGAAGAAACTGGAGGTTTTGCAGATTAAATAATCTAGCATTTAATATCTAGTGACTTTAAGTCTGAGTTGTGCCTCTGAATGCTTGTCTAAGTGTGTAAATTTAATAAAACTTGTCTATATACTTGAAGGATGTGCCAAAGATTTAAATATTGTGGCAGAACCCAACCCAGCAGGCGAGGAAATACTCACTGTGTACCTCTCGTATTAATAAATCCTTCAGAATTAAACCAAGCCACAACTAAACTGTGACTAAGATCAAATGATTTGAGGCCACAGCAATATTAAAATCTTCACTTCTCAAGTCTGTAGAAAATGTAAATTCAACTGAACCAGTAAAAATTATTACTCGGATTGAATGGTGGATAACCAATGAAAAAAACTGAATTAGTTCTTTTCCAAAAGAGGTGGGGAAGGTTTCTGCCCCGACACAGAAGAGTACTTGTACCTTAAAACATGCAATGTGAGGCTCAGCAGGTTAAAACTTAATACATGCCAAATTTTCAGTTTTGGCTTTTGAATTTGAGGGCTGTTGTGGGTTCTCTCAAATGACTTTTCTTCAGTCAGAGCCCGACAAGTACCAGTGGGGAAAAGCTTCCTGGGCTACAGATATTTTTCTATTTGCAGTTTCTGCAGGAGAGACTTGTTACCACACCAAACTGGTACAAATCTTGCAGAAAAACACACAAGATAACCAAGAACAGTTAATCACACAGCACACACAGAAACAATATTTTCTTTCTTGTTGAACAACAGTAGACACCATGACCAAGTCTTTCTGTCAGTCTAAAAGATTTAAGAGGAGGCAATTCTGCTGTTGCATTTTAGGACTTCTAATAAGTTATTGATACTTAATAAAGTTTAAATTTGTGTATGTACCCCTATGGGTTGATTTTTNTCAAAATTCATATGGAGTAAAAGGGCATGAGTCCCTAAAACTTACTTACTATCTCCTATTTGTGTTTTGATTTCTCTTAAAAATGACAGCTAAGGAACCAAAAGGCTGAATTAATGAGGGTGAGAATGATTGTCAATTCTGTCAAAGAGTTTTGGGGTGACCAAAAATATCACGGAGGTCTAGCTGGTAAAACTAGATTGTGTCATCTTTAATGTTTGATGTTCTTTTAGTAGAAGTAGACCAAAATACATTACTGCCATATATACCATCGAAAAAAACCCCAATCAATGGGGTTAGTGGAAACAGGAATGCCTTTTCTGAATGGGAATGTTTGTGAATAAAGAACTTGAAGGTACTCAGTGGGTGAAGCTCTGTTCAGGTGCATTTATTACTCTCTAGGAAAGAGTTATAGACAGTTTGCAGTATGATCACCAAAGTGAAGGGAATAGTCCTATCAACGTGTGCAGATATGGCACCCTCCCGAGAGGTTTAGAAATCTGGTTCTTCCTGCCCTGTTCTCCTTCTGATCTTTAATTGCATGCTGTTTGTCAGAATCTGGGACAAATTTAGGGCTGAAGGCTCAAGAGGAGACTTGTATTTTTTGTTATTGTTTAAGTATGCAAGGATATTTTTATGTATAGCTAAGTCTGGAATGCCTTCTCAAAGCTTTCCATTCTGATTTTCCCTGATGTGAACTTTGGTCTGCTGTATACAGTATGTAGATTTTCAAAGCCTTTAGCAAGTGTAAAGGTTCTACTTCTAGAACAGATGTATAGAAAACAGAGATGAGTCTGTGCAAAGAGGCATCTTTTGGAATGTAACAGCAGGGAGCCATGGGAAGTATTGCCCTATGCTCCTGCACATGCTGCTTTCTCTCAAGGCTTCAGGCAAATTAGAAACTGTGTGATCAAGCATAGCTTCGCAGAAACCTAAAAGAAAAGGTACAATCAATTTCAGTAACAGATTAATTATACAAGGACTAATGTTCCATTATTTTATTGTGTCCAATTTGTTGCACACACATTTGACATCCATCTGCATTCTGATGTTGGATTTATTGCTGGCCCAAGGTCCAATCACATGTTTCTCTGTCCTTCAGGATCACTTAAACACAATGAAGGCAAATGCTTAGAGATAGTTTTTAATAGCACTGAAGTGACATTTCATTCTGGGCTTTGGCCATACTCTTATTAGTCAGGTCTGTGTGTCCTTTGGGTGGTTCTGAGGGGCTGATTGGGCAAAGTATATGGGTGGGAGCCTAGTAAAATGTAAAACCTGTTTGGGACTTGCCTGGTTTTTAGGGAGGGAGCAAGTTAAGATATAGCATCTTATATAAGATATATAAACTTACATAATACCAGAAGGTGTATGAAATACCTTCTGACAATGTTCTGCCAAAGCTTGTGTGCATTCATAAGTGGCAGTGGGAGATTTCTGTGAAGTCTGTTCATCCTTTCTTAAAACCTGTGCCTGATTGCTGTTTTGTTGTTACAACCCCTCCTCCTGTAGGGATGAGGTGGGATGATGAGACATTAGCAGAGCAGAGTCAAATGGTAAGTGATGCTGCTTCTGGGTACCAAGAGGACTCTGGTAAATAAGGACATCCTACTCTGCAGGAATCTCCCCATGTGGGAATTGTTCTATCCAAACTGCATTGTAATTCCATTCCCAGTGTCCAGTTCTCAATTACTTGGGAGCAGTCTGCTTTCCTAAGGGATGCATCTTATTTCAGCACTTCAAAACTACGCATGAAATTTACTGCACTGTGTAAACAATGAATTATTTGCTCCTCACAAAAACGGGAGTCCTGGGACTGCAGGTGATTAGAATGTTGCAGTGCTGCTTTATCAGCCATGTTATGGCCTGAGTTACTGCCTTCAGCTGGTCTTTATCTGGTGTTTACAAATACTTGTTTCCATTAGTGTTTTCTGCTGCTTTTTTATCTTCTTTTTATCACTGTGTCACTAAAAGCTGGTTCTGTCACTCTCCTCTAGTTACCCATTTTCTGTCTCTGTTGACTGGATAGTTCTAATGCTATTATTTCTCTATTATTGGGAAGCAGCTTTCTTTTTATTCTTTTTCCATTCTCTGCCTCCAAAAAGCAATTCGACTGGGTATTTATCTCTCTCTGCTACTATTTGCATTTTATGGGAAGTAATTTCTGGATTTTTCTTTCTCCCCCCCCCCCCNTCTTTACAGCTTTTTATTGAAATATGTTTTTGGTTTCTTTTGGAAGGTATTCCTCATTTCTTTTGGATTTAGAAATAAAGGAAACTAACATCTGTTATCAAATAATGCTTTATTGAAGATTTGAAACAGTTGTTAAACTGTTAGAAAGCCTTTGAAATCTGTAAATCTCTACTTAATTTACACTAATTGAAAATCTTACCTAACTATTCCTCAAAAACATTAAAAGCCATGTTGCCAGGTTTAATCATTGACTGAGACTGACAGAAATTTCTGTTAATTAGTTCATTCTCTAATAAGGATTATTTGGAAGGTACTTCCCTCTTGGGCACAGTGTGATGGGACAGTATTGAAAGGTGCAGGAATAGTCAGTGACCCAATCATATGTGGATGTTCAGCTGACACTGGTTGTCCATATGTTCCTTATGTTCCTCCTCATAAAAGCCCAAAGATGCTCTATTATCCAAATTGCACTTCCCAACCTTGATTAATCTGTCAGTCTTTAATTGGCTGTTTCCTCTATCTGTTGGTAACATAGGTCTCTTGTGGCAGCTTTTTTCCTTTTTGCAGGGAATCATTCTGCATTTAGGAAGCAGAAGGATAGTTATTGCCATTCAATTTAATTTGATATGACATTTTGAGTACCCTCCAGGATACTTTTCTCATGTGTTTTTTTTAAATACATTATCAGACTATAATATTAATTATTCTAAATAATAAAGTGTTCAAGTTATTTACTTTTTTATCGCTAGGACTTTGTAGTTACTAGGACTGGAAGCTTCTTACAAAGAGGTGCCTATAAGAGGCAGTGGCATTGGAAGCAAGGCAAAACAGTGAGAAATGAATTCCTAGGTTTAAAAAAAAAAATCTTGAAATAAGATGAGATTTGGAGGGTGAATGATTTTTTTTTTTCCAATTATGTTAATAGATGAAGCTGCTTAATTTATTTGCAAGAACTCTGTTGCTGCTTAAATCTGAAAACAGCTTGTGAATTTTTATGCAGTCTGTCTTTATAAACCCATCCGAAGATACCTTGTGATGGTTCAACTGTTACTAATATCTACAAGTTGCAGAGAGCATGGTTGGGTGCACTGAATATCTCACTGCAGAAAAAGGCCAGAGCTCATACTGAAAGAGCAACCATGTGTCAGCTGGTTGGTATTTTTACTTGGAGTTGGTGCCCACTGAAAGCTAGAGGAAGATTTATCTCACAGGAGGAGACTGAGTGTATTAAGTATTTCTTAAGGATGTGTAATTATATTCAAATCCTGTAAATTTCCTCACACATTAACTGAATTTCCTACCCTTCTCAAAAGTTGCTAAGCTTGCTAGCATGCTAAGCCTGGCATGCTTAGATGGCAAAGGTGTGACAGTGTAAGGTAGAGCTGAGTTCAGGTAAGATGTTTAGTTTAATATGTTTAACACCTAAACCACCACAACTCCTACTGTGAAACTCAGTTTGGTTATGAGCTGTCTCACAAGAAGTATGATACTATAAAATCCATTACCCATATCCTGGTACTGTTGAATCACACCTTAATAAAGTTACAAGTACTGCAAGTATCCTCTTTCTGATGGGTTCTGCTCCCAGATTACCTTGACCCATAACTGTAGCCACCTGCTGATAAGTATTTGCCTGCCTCTTCCTCCAAAAGTTAACAATCTGGTGAAGAACAGCCCATCACATAGTTTTCAAAATGCTTGAGCTCCTTTGGGGATTGAATTTGTAATAAAAATATAAAATATGCCTAGAAATTACAGTGAAAAATATATTGGAAAGAATTCATCTATAGTTAAAGCTCGGCACTGTTGTAGCCTGGCTTAAGCTTTGCAACAGGAATAGCTGATACACGAGGGAGGGAGGGGGAAATCAGCCTTCCCCATATGGTTTTGCCCTTGCTGTTGCTTCTCTAATGCATACCGATGTTTTGTTGTCACAGATGCCATCAAAAAGGCTTTTTCCCCTTCAGCAAATACTTTTGGGGCAAAGCAGGTGAAATCACTGGTGACTGGGAAATTTTAGCCTAAAGTATAATAAAATTGAGGCTACAAGTTCTGATTTCCTTCCTTGATAGTACTACATCAGAAATATCACAGCATTCATACTTTGATTAAATAATAGAGAGAAAGAAGGTGGGATTAGGAAGCAGTCTGAAATAGGATGGACCCTATTTTAATCTGAGATTGCCTGGAGAAAACATTGTTTTAAGTGTTAATTTGAAAATACAGACTGACAGAGCGTTCTTTGGAAACAAACACATTTGCAACCCAGTTTCATTGAGCATTTGATACTTTGCTATCCCCTTATATATTTGGATGCTTTCTGTTTTAATTCTGCATTGTAGCACTCCTCAGATTTGTTACAGAGTGGTATTTTCAGGTTTCCTTATAGCTCTTGATCTCCGACACTGCTGGTCAACCCCAGAGCTGGTATTCTGCTGTTACCCTCAGTGACTCTGTTTGCTCAGTTGTCTCCTGGTCTTTGAACAAACTACAGGCTCCCAGGTGTTGCTGAGCTCTTGCCCACCTCTTTCTCTGCCTGCTCTTACGAAAGCCTGAGGTTTCCCTCCCTGAAAACGAGGTGGCTTGCAGTGGAATTACAATTTTTCCTCCTCCCACCACAAGGTTTCACCTGATCCAGTCACGGTGTCTGGAGTTCATTGATGTAATTTGGGCTGTGTGCCAAGACTTCCCATAGTTTTGTTTGTGTATTTGAAATGTCTATTTTTAAGCTCATAGTTTTGAATCTGGTTTTTGCTGTCAACTCTGTGGTGTATCCTCTGGTTTGTAACAAGAATCCTCTCTGAGGTACAACCTTGCATGTGGCCTCCATGCAGATGTAAATCCCAAGCATTACAGACCACTCTATGAAAAAATGTAGCTGCTTGGAACTGTTCCCTGATTTGGCAAAGGAAAAGATAAAATCTAGTCAAATAAAAAGGGAAAACAAGTTGCATTCAATTAGCACATTCCAAAGCTTTAAAAAAATTAGCTGGGATAATTTGGTATGTTTACCTTGCCCACAGTTCCAGAAATTTGGGCTTCTCTTCTTGAACAAAAATCACTCAGGAGCATAACTATGTTAAGCTAAAAGGGTGTCTTTATCACCTTCAAACCCTCTTTTCAGGGAGAGATATTTAATGGCTTTTTTTTCCTGAGCAAAGCATTTGGGGTAGATTATTTGGTGTCTTAATTGAAGTTACAAATATTTCAGCCACTATTTTTTTAAGATAATCTAAGCAACTGTAATTGCTTTCTAGTTTTTAGCATATGTTAGAGGTCGAGGAGCTGAAAAGGCAGTTGTTTGGGTCTTTTTTAAAATTCATTTTCTTTTCCTTGTAGGAATTAGTGCAGCTGAATTATTCTGAGTATGTTTACCTCCCTTGCTGATAGTGACTAGGCATAGCTGCAGTGTTAAGTGGTTAAGAATATTTCAAGAGCTTCTTTTGGGAAACTTATGGGAAGCAAGAAATTATATTTGGATTACATGTGAGTTCTTTAAAAGCCTCACTTAAATTCTTCTCCTTACAGTTTCAAATCTGAATAATGGGAGTAGCAGTGGAAGTCTTGATTGCAAATGTCATTTGTATATGTAAGATTTTCCTTTGTCACTTTAGCTGAAGTATTTGTTCTGAGATTATCTGAAGTGGCTTAGAAATGATGACCTAACAGAGGTGTGTAAGTGTCAACACTATTCTATTTTATGATAACTGAGGTGACTACATGGAACCAAGAACATTGCATTATTCAAGTCTCCTTGTTTTTCACAGGCAGTGATGCTTCATTGCTGTGCTTCCTAACAAGCCTAGCATTTCTCACTATAAACATTTACATCAACTGTAAAAGAAATTAATTAGTTAATTACTTTGTATTTACTAACCTTGGATAACCTGAGATACAGTTCAGTGCTACCTAGAACTGAGTCTGTTTTATCTCCTGCTAGTGGGCAAAACAAACACCTGCAGAGGTGGGCTTAATTTAGCACATACTAGGGCATCAATATTTTTGCAGTAAAGCAAAATTTTCCAGTCTGTCAGTCTTGATTGTTTTTGTCACAGAGCACATGGAAAGGATATAGTTATCCAGTGAACAGCTTTCAAAACAATTTTAATTCAGTCCCTTCAGAGTATCTGCAAACTCTTTCAGATTGGTGACATCTACAGCTTTATAAACACATCATGACTTGAAATGTCCACATTGTTAAGATTACATTAAATGTCTGTTAAGGACAGGCTTGTGAAAAAGTTTCTTTGATATGACCATGCAGCCTGACAGCAAAATATGGTTGATGGTTCTGAATGCTTCATACCCTTGGCACCTTAGCTTAGGTATGGTGGCTCTGCAGGTGTCTGGCCTCGAACCCTGGTGCCTAAACTGGAAGGCCAGTGTCTGCCAGGTGAATTATGTGACACTCCTGCTCATGTCTTACTACTGCAAACATCTGCCTGAAGAGCTGCTCTGTAGGTTTCTGCTTTGACAGTCCCTTTGGTGCAATATGTGGCACTATAGTTAGAAAGCACACGTGCAGTCTTGCTTGTGCTTCATCTCTTCAGCATGATTGTCAGGCAGTGCATGACAACTGCCAAACCAGTTAAAGGTAACATCTCTGAGTCAGTGAGTCTAAATAATTATGCCCAACCTCCAGCACGTGTCTGTATGCTTCGAGATAAGTCCCTTTGAAATGGCATCTCAGAACATCAATAGGAAAAAAAAGACAAGTTGTGCTTTTTGTTCTTTCTGTTGCCTTCATCTAGTAGTTTTGATTTTTGCTAGTGATATCTAGAAANTTTCTTTCTGTTGCCTTCATCTATTTACCTTCAGTAGTTTTGATTTTTGCTAGTGATGTCTAGAAAGACACTCCCAAAACTTTATTTTTGTAGCATTTTCCTGCACTTTTTCCAAAATGAATGCTGGGAAATAACTGACGATGCAGTTAGAGGTGAGTGTGCAGCACAGCCAGGCCACACGATCAGCACAGAGCCAGCACACGTTGCCTTCTGTTGCCACACTGTCAGCTGGTCTGTTCTCACCTGTGTCTCTGCACATAAATTGCAATATTCTATGTGCCAAATGTCCAAGGATCATTTCCTGCCCTCAGGAAACTGTGGGAGAGAATATTCCTTCTGAAAACAGGAAATGTAACCACTCCTGCATTCTAATGGCAACAAGCCCTAGAAGAATAAATTCATGGATTGTATATGAACAGCATAGATGTAGCAGTAGTACAGCAATTATTTGTATTTAAAGAAGGTGTAGACTAGTTCTTTGTTTCTAACCCTGGAAGGTTCTTCAAGCTTGATTTCTTTATTGGGTTTTTTCCTTGAAGTTTTGCTTTTTGGGTTTTTTAAGGGGTTTTTGCTATGTCTTTCTTACCACATCTTTCCTTTGAGCTTCCTCTTCCTTTGTGTTATATTCAAGCTGAGAGATGTTCCAGATGCTTCAAATAGCCTCCCCATGACTGTCTTTGCACATTAACTCTGCCCCAGTAGATTTGCCTGTGCGTCCCACACTGGTACACCATAAAGACAATGTCAGTATGTCCAAGGTACCCCTTGAGCCAGAGTCATTTATGCTGCTTTCTTCACTTGGGGCAGGATTACTTTGTCCAGTGAGTAAATCTCAGCTGTCTGAGTACTGGAATCCAATTATCCTGTTCTATTCAACCAGCTGCTACAAAGAGCTGAAAAGTGGAATTCCCCTCAGTGCCCTGGTTTTGCTGTGTTTGTTTTGCAGAAGCATTCATGTTCTGCATAAAAAAGAAGCTTCAACACATAAACTTGCCATAAGACATTGAAAATTAGCATGAAGTTTGGTATAAACTATGACTCAGTTATACAGATGAACCAGCTCTGTGTCACTCAGACTGAGAGTGAAAGCTGGGCTTTGGCCTGAAACCCTCAAAATACTGGCCTGAAAAATCAAGAAGTTACACTCTTAATCCTGGTGTACATTCTTGGGTAGGTGGCAAGTTGTGTGTCTCATTCTTGTCTCATTTGAACTGCATGTGACACGTGGGTCCCTGCTATCTCTGTCACTGCTGTGAGTTCATCAGCCACTCTGATGAAGCTACTTGGAGGCTGTTAGGTGGTCCTGAGTGACACTGTTACATCTTTGGGCTAGGGAACAAAATAAATTCCAGTTCTGTAGGGTGGTGCTTAAAGCAGATTTCTCCAATCTTCCAAGTATCCCAGTGTAAGGAAATACTAAGTTTTCTGGAATAAAAACTCTCCTAAAACTGAAGATTTGGGTTGGTATTACACAGCTGTAGATCTGTTCAGTGTGTATGAACAGCCCTTTTTAGACAGAACTTCCAGGTATAAAAATATCTTGGAGAGTCATGAGTGTGTCTGTTGTGTTTGTACTCATGTATTATCTTTTTTTATTTTCATGAAAAGAAACAAGTAGAGAAAAAAGGTCATGGCTGGTCACTGGCCTAGCTCTGTCTACTGAGTGGTGAAATCATTAATTTTCTCCTAGCTGTGAGAAGGACTGCTTGAAAAGTGCTTTGCATGGTCCCAGGTGGGAAATGAGGAATCAGAAAGTGGATGGAAATCAGTTCTTTGACACAGCTGTGCTTACTCAGACTTCGGATATAGAGGGCTCTGTGCATTTCATTTCTATCTCTTTGTGGTACATCAGGTGATCTGAAACCATACCACACCAGGGCTGGACAAATCTACCGTGAATCAAAATTCCAAGCATCAGCTTTTCCCCCAAAATTAAATGAATCTATAATAAATCAATTCTCTTGGGAATATAAATGTCAAATGTTGGCATTTCTAATTAACAAGGCATGTCAGTTTCTTAAATTTTAATGTGTCCCATGCCTTTACTGAATAGTCTCTTACAGCTGTAATACTGTTCACTTGACACCTCATAAATAATAATTTTCACATGAAGGCTTCTGTATGGAAGACATTTTAAATTATCTGAATGAATTAATACATAAGAATTTTATGCATTGCAGAGAAATGGCTGAAATTAATACCAAGTACTACAAGTCATCAACAGGAATGATGTAACTTTGGTTGTAACTCGGTGTTGATGTTGTTGTACAATTACATCCCTTCTGTTAGTATTCTATATAACTGGGTCAGCAGACAAAGACTATTCTGCTTCCTAGGAACTCCCTTTGTGAAAGCCATTTGCTGATTCCTTTTAGGATAGAGAGAAGGAAGTAATCCTCAGTAGCAATAGAGTGACTTTCTGGGAGTTTGTATGTGCATGCAAGTTTAAAAAACAACCTGTGCCAAATTTCTATCAGGTAAATTCAAAATTCCTGTTCCTAAGAGTTGATAAGGACATGATATTTTGCTCAAAATTTTATGCTGTGAAGTTTCAGTGCATTTCTGAAGTTGAGAAGATAAGCTCATAGATAAGAGCCAGATGAACCTGGAACAATTAGTAAAAAAGGGAAAACAAACCACCAAAACCCAAGTAGACTTGTCTTTAAAAATGTTTTCTGTAAGTTTTATAAATAGGGCTCTGCTATAAGGAGGGGTTCTGACTAGTCATTATTGATACAGGCCCTGGAGAAGAACAACAGTTTTGGAGTCTGGATGAAAATCAGATGTGTGCAGATGATCTGAATTTATCCACTGGTCAGAAGTGAGACAAAATGTTCCCCTTCTCGGGGCAGGGTTGTGCTGGCGAAGAGTGTGCTCTGAATGGACAACATCTCTATCAGTTTAATAAGGGACATGTTCTCTTGAGGGCAAAAAGGATGTGAAACTGGGATTGGTTATCTGTAATTAAGGTGTGCTACATTCCCCAAGCAGGGATACAACTGCATTTCTTGTAGATTTTTACTTCATTCTTAGAGGACTGACTTCATACATCATGTATTTGATGTGGATTGAGGAACTGGGGGAAGGTGGGGCTGTGGTGTTTGATGTAGTTGTGTGTTTGTTGGTTTTTACACCCTTATGCCTTGCTACTATAGTTTCTTTGTTTTGAGGTGATGGAGCTTAACCAATCTCAAATTCCTATGTCAGAGTTGGTCTGAATTTCCCTGGGGATGTCTCCCTTGCTCAGGCTCCATGCTGTGACCAGGGTACTGATCTGAAGTAAGAAGATGTAGAGTAGCACCAAGTATATCACACTTTTACTTCTGTAACTACCTCCTTCATGTACATGCTTATCCAGTTCCGTTCCAGACGGGTTTTGGGTTGTTTTGCATTAGGTTTAACAGTCAGTAACCTTTGCTTGCCCCAGGAAATTGGCTGCTAGCTTAAGGCTGCATATTGCAGTGCACACACCAGCTAATTTTTCTTATTCTCAGGACCAAAGCTTGAGGTACCAGGCCTCCTTCTGTTTACTTGGCATATGTGATGTGGGTACATTTTTATTGCCCACATTCCACCCCTTCATTAGTCTCATTCTCTGTTTTCATCTAATTTAAAATGTCAGGATCTGCCATTTCTCTGCCAGTTTCATGATGACCTACTCTGGCAAATACCCTGAGCTCTGTGTTACAGTCATTTCTGCAGCTGGAGAGGGCAGTGGCTCTTCAGGCTTCTTTTGGATGGGGTCACTTTTGGTGTTTAGATGCTGTGCATTGAAACTTCATTTTCTAGCTGTCTTAACCTCTGTATATGACTATTTGGGATGGAAGCATCAACTGTGACTGAAAGGGTCCTATTTTTTATAATTGAGTTCACTCAGTAACATGTTTTGTTAGGTTATTTGTTATATAATATACAATTGTTTTGCCTATTCTTAATTCCTGGTTAGGTACAAAGTAAGGTGGCCATGCTCAGGAAGGAGAAGTCAGCACATCTAAATTAGGAACCTTTTCAGCTTGGCATGTGATATTTGCCATTTCTGCTTTTTATTTTAATGTATCATGATTGGAAAGTATTTTTATTGAATTTACTATAAATACTTTTTTTATTGAATTTACTATAAATACTTTAATATCAAACCTGTCTTTTCACTGCCTCTTACCTAACCACACACAACAGCACAAAGGATTGTACCTTCCTACTATTTGGGACCCCCTTAATTCTGCAGTGAAATTATTCTAGATGTGCAGTAGTGTCAATTGGAGCATTTTACAGCCATAAAGGAATTCTCTTTCTTGTGTAATGCAGAATTTCTCCTGATGAAAGCCCATTGCCTCCGAGGAGTTACAGTACAAGGAGGGCCTTGGGAATAATTTCTATTTGTTGTATCTTGATGCTAATGATTTGTATGCCCTTACAGAATTAGTTGATGCTCAGGTTTACAGTTAGCCAGCTCTCAGCCAACCTAGAATTTTCTCTGAGTCTCCTGTGGCAGGCTTTGCAGCAGAGATCAGCTGGGGAACCTTGCTATCAACACTGCATGCTGAGATCCTTCTTTCATGCAAATTATGACTTTTCCTGTGAGCAAGTGATAAGCTTTTTCAAACAGCATGGCAACCTAGCAAATGAAAGACCTCCTTATTTGCTTGAAGGAGTGGCTTCTTTTGTATGCCTCTTAGTGACCTTAATTTCCATGTGATTAAATTTTGATCTGTTAATGATTTCATTCTGATGGTTGACAGAGAAATGAGGGACAAGCAGGAGAAACTGGCACATCATTGCTTGCAAATGAGCTCATTTGAGAAACATAAAATAAATTCCAAAATTCAACTGATTTGACTTTATCTTCAAATTAAATTATGTTGTATTCTGCTTGTTATTTTGTCATAAAGATGTCTAGATTCCTGATTGAAAGAGGTCATCAAGCCCAACTTGACTGAAGTATATAACAAAAACAACAGTCCTCCTAGAAGACTTGAGCCACCTGATGTTTCCCATGATGCTTATGCCACATTAAGTATTTAGAGAGCAATGTTAGTGAGTTTAGTGGGACAATAATTAAATGCTCAAGTAGCAAGTTATTGTTTATTATCAGATATTTTTGATGCTTCCACTGTTGGAATGCAGAAATCTCCCAGATAATCTCAGGAGGGAAACCAGGGAAAATAAACCACTAACTCAGGCTAGTGGTCCAGGCTCTGAATGCCCTTGCTAAAGCAGAATCATGGCATTATTTAAATAGCTTCAAGTAGTATTCATTTTAACTAACTTATTTCTCTGTGAATTGCTTTGGGATCAATACATGACAATAAGGTGTCTGGTGGACTTTTTGTAGAAGGACTGGTAAAAATACATTAACCAGGATATTAGTTCTTGTAAAAATGCCACAGTGATGATCTATTAAATGCATAAAATTTTCATTATTGTACCCTATCTTGAACAAAAGCTGTTTGAACCTGTTCTTATTTATTTACACTAGTATTAAGGTAATTGCCTTATTTTGCTGTAAAACAAATGAGAATTAAAATTAGGCTCAAGTTTTTCAACCAAGGATGACACAGCTAATGCCATGTGAGATTAGAGTTCCCCACTAGCTTAAGATCTGATGTGACCAAGAGATCCTTTAGAGGAAAACCACTGGAAACCTTACAGCTGTTTTCACAAGAAAAGGCAAGTGCCACACAGCAGGTTTCAAATGATTACTTTAGATTCCCCATCAGCAAGGGAATTCTCTACCTGAAAGTGCTCTCTCTAAGATCATAAATCATATTTCTTCCAGAAAGCTCTGCTGGTATAAGCTGATGGTTTTCTTCAATAAGATGTTACAGTTTTACAAAAGATCTGTTTAGTACAGTCTTGGTATTAACCAGGAGAAAGTTAGGCAAAGGTAGGAATTAGGGGTTGTAAAACACTATGGAAAACCTTGCTCAGTTAAAATCAATGGCAGTCAGACTCCTTTCCTGAGTGCTGCTGAGCACACACTTCATAAAGAAACCAGTATTGGCAGAGATGCCAAAACCTCAAACTTGTTGTCCATTTATCCTCAGCTGTATTTCCCATAAAACAAAAGTTTTAACGAAAAGGGGAACGCGTTATCTGCAAGATGTGAGCTTTGGACAACTACGTGACAACACCTGCAAAAACCCAAGAGAAAACACCCATGCCACCCCTCAAAAAAGAAAAACCCAAAACAAAACCCAAATAAACAAAAAATAAATCCAAAAAAAAGTCCCCCACCAAACAAGTGGAAAACCCCCTGAAGATGTAATGAGCCTTCCTCATGTGTCTGTATTGAAACTCAGACTAGAAAAGGTTATTAGTTTTTTGTATTAGTGTCTGAGTGCAGCTCTTGTGTGAAGGTGTTCCCATGTTTGCTGAGGAATAAATCCCCCGATTAAGGGGCTTGATTAAAAATTCCTTTTCCATGAGCAGCAAGTATGGTAGCAAATTTAATAACCACATTGCTGTAAAAGCTAAAAGTAAAGGAATGTCGATACAACATCGTGGTAGTTTTGGTACAGGAAATATTAAGGATTTTTTGTTATGGTGCTCTTCTTTGCATAGTGCTGGATCCTTTGATGTTAAGCAGGCACAAGGCAAACCCTGACACAGTAGCATTGGATGGCTTTAGTTTGGGTTTTGAAATGTTTGTGTTTGTGCATTCTGTATCTGACACTGCTGACTGTGACAAGACACAAGGCTTCCCTTGTGTGGCCAAACAAAGAGACCTCCTGGAGCACTGGACCATCCCAAGTCTCAGTGGAGTGTGGCAGGATCAAACAGGGGAACGGGCACATACAGCTCCAGGCAGAAGTTCAGTGCTGTTTTACCTGAAGTTTAGAACTAGTATTAACAGGATGATCATGAACTCGGAGCAGTTCCTCTCAGAGGGATGTCTTTTCTGATTTATAATTACATACTGCCACCAGTTGTGGTTATTTGTAGAATTGCAGAGAAGAGCAGCTTGCAAAGGGCCTTTGGAGGTCGATCCAACTCCTTGTTTAAAGTAGGAGCACTAAGAGTAAGCCTGTAAACAACTTCTGTGCCTCTGCATAGAATGGACAATTTGGTACTATTTTAAACTTAAAGAAAACACTTGGTGTCAATGCAAACTTGTAAATTCCCATAAAGTACTTTTGTGTCTGGTCTGGTTGTCTAAAAATACGTGAGATAAATGTTCAGGCATTCATGTGTTCTGTATATTGCTAGAGTTACTTTTGTCTCCAAGTTTGTATGAGAAACATCTCTTCAACTAGGATGTGAAGGCAACTCTAGCATTATGTAAAACACATAAATGCCTGAAGTTTATCCCACAGAGACCAGAAGTATCAGCATAATCTCACTGCTCTGAATCAGATTTCAAATATGAAAACACGAGCAGACTCCAGAATCCTCCTGCATAATGGAATATATTGTGAGATGAAACTGAAGAGGTTACTATGAATGCAGAGCAGTTCCTGTACCTATTCCAACAGAAATCAAAGCTTAGCATTTGTATTTCCCATCTGCATTTCAGCCAACTCTTTTAGCTCTAGTCAGGAGCCCTTAATCTGGCAAGCATAATGTGTTTGGTATATTTTGTCCTCCACGGGAAGCTCTGACCTAAAATTCGATACAATCTCAGTGAAATTTGTACGTACTTTAGCAGGCACTGCAGTTCAAAGAAAAGTGGCTCTGAACAGACCTTTGAAGCATCTTTGGCAGTTACATGTTACAATGCGGTGACTATATGTAAAATGGGTCTCCACTGTGTGGATTTGAAAGTACCAAAGAATTTTGATGCTAACAGGTGATTTTGTTTAGACACTTCAGGATGTTTCAAGAGCATCATAATCTGAATGCTTTTTCCAGTGCTCACAAACACTAAAATGGCT
This sequence comes from Formicarius rufipectus, assembly GCA_013399695.1. Taxonomy (NCBI): domain Eukaryota; kingdom Metazoa; phylum Chordata; class Aves; order Passeriformes; family Formicariidae; genus Formicarius; species Formicarius rufipectus. Next base: position 935,612 of record VXAU01005175.1, read on the forward strand.
TAAATGATTAGCACAGCAGCTTGTGCTGTAGCTGTGGTTAAACACAGGTGAGCCCAACAGGGTAGCATTTGCTCTGTTCCCAAATATGTCACATAGGTGCCCTGAGTGAATGGGAAAGCTGCCATCAGAGGGAAGGGGATAACATGAAAAGTCAGTCAGTACAGAGCAGGAAATGCAGGGAATGGTCAGCCTGGCTTGTCTGGTGGTCTGGAAACTGCCAAATCTGAGGTGCTTTCGTAAGTTGCTCCTGGCAGAAACTTTTATTTTCGGTTATTTTCAGATTGAATCCTTTCGAACCTCTGTGACAAACTGCAGTGTGGGGAACAAGCTTGGGTAAAAGGTGCCAGAGGGACGTGCCACTGAGGAGTATGGAAACACATCCTGCAGGAATGTCTGTGCAAGGACTGAGTTCTTTGTAGCAGCTTAAACAATGCTGCATCTTTGTACAGGCAACCTTGCTCATAATTAAATTGGTCTCAATTTGGTTTCATCTAAATCATAGTCAAGGTGAATTAAGACACATGAAATAGGCTATTTAAATTCTGAGTTAAACCAACCACGTCATTTTATGCAATATAATCATTGTCCTTCAAATGCGGGGACTGGAACTGGTTAGCTTTGCTAAGATCATCAAGTGTTGCGAGTCTGAATACTCTTGAGGGGTGCAATATTTGGGGAGTACAAATGCAGTATGTTTCTGAAATCACATCAGCTAAATTTAAATAGTTCATATCTTTACAGACAAAGGTCATACTGAGCAAGGCATGCCTAAATGTGCTCTGAGCTGACAGAAAGCATTTTGTGCACCACAGAAAATGACCGGTAGAAGTTTTTGTGTTCATGCCAAATGCAAAGCTTGCTAATGAATTTTATCATAGTCTGGAGGGTGAATTCTGTTACCAAGGCTGAATATTTTTTTGGCAATGCTTCAGGGCAAGGCTATGAGATCAAGATAATGAAGTATAAAAATTAAAGATGTTTAGATTCCCTCATTGGAACTGAACTGAATTTACACTTTAGTTTTAGATTTAAAAGGAAGATCTCTGGTTTAATCATATCCGCAAGAAATGCAGAGAACTCTGTTTTCAGAGGTATGAGGATTATTATATAAAAAAAGAATTTTTTTTAATATATGCTATAATATAGGCTCCTCTTTGATATAGGGCCTTGATTTAATCAGATAGGTCTTCTGATTTTTATTTTTTTAATAACGTAGCAAATTTTAAATTACTTCCAGTATTGTCTGCCTGACCCTTGCCTCCTTCCCTTACCTGTTATATGTGATAATCAGAAACTAATTGCCTCTGCATTGTCATCATTTCTTTGCTCTTTCCCCTTCTCCTGAATGTATTCCAGCATTTGCAGGGCATGCACTTAACAAGCTGAAAGGAGAGAAAAATGGAGTTAAGTCTTGATGCAAGGTTCTGCAGGGACTCCTTGGGAATTTGCCCATGCACTAAACTGATTTCCCTGCTCATGTTTCTGTTCCTTCAGGGAACTTTGCTAAGGTCTCAACAATGTCACTACACTGTCTTTATTAGAAAACACCGAGTGAAGATGGTTTAAGTGAGCAACAAGGTAAATTATGGTAAAAACAACTTTGACAAGTGTCATTTTTAGGAACTCAAATCCAAGTCAGTACTTAATTCCTTGACTAGGGCACGTTGTTCCCTGCAGGAGTGTTGGAGCCAGGGAATTTGTGGGTAGTAAGTTCTTACTGAAATCCTTTGCAGGGTACTGAATTCTCGCTTCGAATGAACCAGAAACTGCAAATGCACGTTTTTGAGTATCAGTTCCAAAGTGTCCTCACAGTGTTCCTGTGAGTAATGAAATGTGTGGGGACATTGTTTTTTAAGCAAGTCTTTTCTCAAAGCAGTGATTAATAACTGCATCTTTGTAGACTCCCTATCTATGATCCTATTTAGTTTTAGTTCATGAAAATGTCTGCACTTTTCCCAAGTGAGAAATTCCTTTTGAGAAATTATTTTCCAAAGTCCTTTGTTTTGAGAAGTTGTCTTAACTGTAAGCATCACAGGGAATCCTTTTACAGGTTTTTACACTTGCAGAAAGTTTACATTGCTATTTTCCAGACTGGAATTCATAGTACATTTTCCCTACTAGATTTTTGTGGACGCAGTCATTATAACACTAAGACCAGAACTGAGAATTCTTTAATGGTTACAGCTTTTTTTCTTAGAAGGAATTACTTCATGAATTAAACAGCAAACCCACATGTTCTGTGTAATCTCTTTTTCTTTTTAGCTTATTTCACCCTTCTCATGTTGGAAATAAATTGAAAACTATCTTGAGCTCTCCATATTGGGGCTCATCTAAGTATCATTATCCAGTCTTAATGGGGCCCACACTGTGCGGCTGCATGTCTGTCTGTAAGAGCCACTAGATCTCCTGTAAGGACATCTCCTATCATAAGGTATTACTTGCTACCTGTTCAGGCAGTCTTTTGTTTCTGATTTCCTACCCTTAGCAAACTCTTTCCAGTGAAGGTGTTAAGCCACTGTTCTGTGTAGCTTTTTTTCAGCTGCATCAGTAAGTGCAAGTAAGCAAAAGAGAAATTAAACTAGAAAGAAGAGAGAGATGAGGCTTTTTTTCCTAGGCAGTAGAAAGCATGGAAAAGAGTGATTCATTGTGCCATTTTCCACACAGATTTCCCACTGTGTGTTACCTCAGAGCAGTGACGTTCATGTGCTGGCTGTGATGTTCCTGTCAGGGATATTTGCTTTTGACATCTGCAGTGTTCCCAAGGACCCAGCGACTAAGATATCCCAGGCACATGATGGTTGTGTTTTAGGGACATAAACACCAAACTCGAAGGAAAACATTGCATTTATGGTTCTTACACAGCAGACAAACCTCCCTCCCTCTACCCTGGCATAGGTAGGAGTTACATTGCAGTCCTTTCATTTACACCTCCAGTAAATATTCTCTGTCCCTAATACTGAGAGAGTTTTGTCTATATCAGCACATTTGGTATTTAATGCATCAAATATTAACATAATTGACTTGAACAATCTGAAAACACTGTAAAATATTTCTGGCTTTTTGATCATTATATCAAAATTCTTGAACTTCATTTTTTTTCTTGGGAATAATTTCCTTGCTAGAGTAATGAAGCCCAGGACTTGTGTCACTCATTTCTCTTTATATCATCCTAACAGCTGAGAGAGAAGGAAGCTGTCACTAGGTGATAGACTTCTGCCAGACTTGAGTGCCAGTTGAGGCTGTGATGTGCTTCTATGCATATTTTTCCCTCTGTGTTTCTACCTAATGTTTCACAAGTGTAGTGTTGATGGAGTAAACTTGAGTGTCTGTGTTGAATCTGTGGTTACAAAGCCAGATTACATCTGTGATCTTTGAGGCAACACCTCTGAAACAAATGCATTCCTCCCTACAGTCCAATGTGTATTGGATTATTATTATCCTTTGAGCTGTTCAAGGGTCATTCATTGAAGTATCAACCTGACTGGCTTCCACCCCTTTGTCCCCCCCCAGGTTTTATGAAATAGCTCACTAGAGAGGAACTTGAACACTCAGGACAGAGATCTGGTGTTTTTCATCCTTTCAAATGATTGAAGGGAGTCTAGAACTTATTTTAACACAGCAGCCCTGACATAAAACAACAAATCTTTTTCTGCCATAGGGCAACCAAAACTTATGTTTGGCTGACCAGCTGCAGATCACCCAAGTCTGCTGGGTATTGATGAAGGCATTCACAGAAAATATGAGGTAGTGTTGTTATACTGAGATCTTTAAGTGAAGATGCAGCAGAGTATTGGGAAAGGCATCTCCATTAAATATTCAGTACCTATGAAATGGTATGCTGAATATCAGTTTCCTGAGTCAGAGCTTAAAATGCTTTTTTGAATGGTTTTATAATAATCATGAGAGTCTCTGCTGACATCTATAGTTAGATAATTGTTTTGAAGCCATACTCTATCACTCCTACAATTTTCTCATTGATATCTTGTGCTTTTCAAATTAGGGAGGAGAATTAGTGGATAATTTCTAAAACTATAATGTATAACTATAAAGATACTATTTCTTGTGTTTTTATTGTATGCAATTATCTTTTAATTCATTCTGAGCTAGCACTTTCAAAATATAGTTTCTAGTTGATCCACAGCTGCCTGGTTTCTTAATGTTTAAATATGTTAAGCAATTTCATCTAAACTTTTGAGTGACTTTCTTGTAGTTTTCTTGAGTGTTAATGCAGTTTTTGCATGTAGGATGCATGAGACATTTTGTCTTTCTTGCTTGAAATGAGTTTGTGCACCAAGTTCAGCCTCTATGTGATCTGAAATGAATTTCCATTTTGTTGTACAGAAGTAGATGGGAAGTGACAGCTGGACAGCCATTCCACCTGCATGTCAGAAGACTGTGGTATCTGGGAAATTTAGCCTTGTCCCTTTAACTCCTGTACCCTCATTCTGGAAGGAACAGTCATAGTGCCAAGATGTTTTGATTTACCTCAGCAACAAAGACAGGAGCCCTTTGGAGTCTCTCTGCCTTTGGCAGCACAGAAAGGAAAGGAGTGACTATAGATTTATTTAGGTTGCCTTTTTCTTCCTCTTAGACTGGGTTACTTTAATATGAAAGACACTAATGCTATTTGTTGTCAAGAGTTGCTTTTAATGCAAGGGAAGTACTGCCTGCAAATAGTTGTTGTAACAAACTTTCTGGACTTGTTTATTTGGGTACAATTTGATGATAAATTACTATGGACAGTAGCATAAGTAATAAGATTCCTGGAGATATGTGATAAATTACTTTTATCACAGCTTTCCTCTTATAGTCAACATAGGTTTTTAAATTCATGTTATTTGTATTTTCATTAGATGCGTGAGATTAGGAGAATTAGTGGTATTTGCAGAACTGTTTGGACTATTAAGGAGATTTCAGCATTAACAACTAAGACTGAGTGAATTATGTATAGGCTGTAGAAACCTACACAAAATATATCGGTGGGAGTTATGGGGCCAGGACTTCATATATGACGGGTAAGAGATAAATATTTTAACTAGAAGAATGTATTCTTACCAATAAATTGAATTCTAATGGGGGGGACAGGGGGAATTGCTACCCTTGAAGAATATATGAAAACTTTCAGAAATCATACTCTAATACATTATTTAAACTCAAACAATTTGAAATCACTGATCATTCCTGAGGATTCTGTGGGAAGTTTCAGAGAGCACAAACAAAAACCAGCAGAAATGAGCAGACCCAGCAAACCCAGATATTTAATATGAAAGACTTATTCATACCTGAAAATACTCAGAAACAGCAAAGGAAGAAAAGCTCTCACAATAGGAATGTACTGGTACACAAAGGTATAAACAACTCGTAGGGTACTCTGTGTCAAATGAGCAGGATGGGTGGGAGGAACGTGGTGTTCTGTTCAGTATTGAGGGGCTGTCAGACAGCTTGAAGTCACAAGGAAAAAAAGTTCGTGATTTTACTTATTAAAAGCATTATCTCGGGGAACTATGAGGGGGAAAAGGTCTAATGCAATTTTAAACATTTTAGTAGCAATTAAGTACATAAAGTAATGTACACACTATGTAAAATGGAAAAAAAAACTTCTCTGAACTATTATCACCTGTGTTAAAACAGAGCTTGAAAAATAACAAATATTGAGTTAAGTCTTAAGAAAGCATATTTTCACTTTAGAGTAGTTTCCATACATGAAGACATATGTGCAGGTTAGATGTAAAGAAAAGCCTTTGTTTTAGTACTGTCAGCATATTTGAAAGAATGTGGGTAATCTTTTCTTAGGTACATTTTGTTGAAAGGATTTTTATTCCGCATTCTGAAAACACTACTGATTACAAAATTCCCTGAAGAAACTGAGCTCAAGTATAGAAGAGTATCAGTGACTGGGAGCTTGTAGTCATTTTTAATAATAATTTGAAAAGACTGTCAGTGAAGCAGTGGAAGGTCAAGTGTGGGAATATGGTTGATGAGTGAAGATCACCTATTCTAAATAACATTCAGAGCTGGTATAAGAAATGTCTTAAACAGCAACTTTTAGCACCTGTGACCTCGCCATCCTCCTGCCACCAAAGAGCTGGTCCTTGATCAGAGTCATCTGGACAGTCACAGCACTGTCCTCCACCACCTGTTCGCTGCTGGTGCAAAGGCTGGTTTATGTTGACACTGAGACACCTCCCTGTGCAAGTGGAATTCTGCCCCTGGGCTCTCGGAGCACAGTGGAGAGTTCAGGTCTATCTGAAGTGAGAACATAAATACAAACAGACAATAAGTTTTAACAGGGTAAACCAGATGAAATATTTAATATGAAAACAGCTCAAACACTAGCAAAATTGAGACATTATTTACCTTAAAAGCTATTAAATATATATTTACATATTTATCTTAAAAGTTGAATTGAAATCTCAGGGATTTTATTGGCTCCTAGTATTTGAGATTTCTATTATTTAGCAACTTTCTCCTTTGTGGACTGAAGGTAAATTAATATTACATTTTAATTAATATGAGCTGTTGAACTTGACAAACAAAATGGAGGAATGAGTCTAGTTTCTTGTTAAATGTTTAATCTAGATGTAATAGGCTTTTAAGGTCTCTTATCCATTACAGCAAATAATTGCATAGCTACAAAAGGAACTGGGCATTAGATCAGTTTGCAGCTCCTTCCAGGGGCACCTCTCAGCTTTTAGACTTTACATTCTCACTTGCCACGGTAAAAAAAGAGGCTTTGGCATGGAATCTCCTTGGTTACTGTGTGATGCAGGCACTCACAAGCCAATGCTGCCAAGCCTTTCTCTGAAGGAATGGATGGTGCTTGTGAAGCAGTGGGGGATATTCTCCATGTGAGCAGGACTGGACTGCCTTGGGAAATGCTGGGATTGCCCTGTTCACACTATCTGGTAAGGGGAGAGATGAAGCAGCAGAGTCACATAACCTTTCAGGATTATCCTGACCTGTACAGTTTACTAATCACTCCTTAGAATTTTGTTTATACACAGAAAGTAGGTCAGAACTTCTTAAAAAGTGTGTTCTTTCCTTCTTCCCAAATCCCTTCAACTACTTTTCTTTAGTACCCAACAAATAACAATTACCAGATGGGGTGCCTTTTAATTTAAGAAGAAAATTCTGCTTTTCTTTCCTGGTACTCTCAGCATTGACAATCCCTTGCCATGGCATAAAATCTTCCATTTTCTGCTGGGCAAGTACAGCAAATTCTCCAACTTCCAGCAGAACATGTGCATGAGTGCTGGCATATCTAATGTTTGACATATTTGTTATAAACAAAGTAGCAGATGTTACCTTACCCACGTATATTAGTTCATTTGAGAGCATATTTATTTCATTTTAATTTTTAATGTTAGCTCATGTGCACTTCTGTTGCTAGCAGAGAAGCCAATATGGTTTTAGAGCTAATGCTTTATGCTCCTTATTATTTTGCCTTAGATATTGAGCTGTTTGGCTTTGTTTTCATAAGGCAGCAGGGCTGCTTTTTCCTTAATTCAGAGCAAAATAATGTCCTAAGGTTCAGAAAAGGGAGCAGAAGAAAGTTTGGAACAGGGAGCTCGATTAGATAACCTCTTGAGGTCCCAGCCTGAATTATCCTATGGTCTGTCGGAGGTGGCTTACAAATACTAGTGCCTCAGGGAGACTGAGTTAATGATTCCCTTCTGCATCAAAGTTTCATTCAAGCCATCCATGAAATGTGTTCACTGGGCTTGGCCTGAGGGCACAGCTTTGATCCTGCAAGCCTCTCTGCTGAGGTTGTCAACCACAGAGCTTCCCCAAATGCAACTGGTTCCCCTTCTGCACCTCCAGCAATCCAGACATCAAACTGGGGGAGTGGCTGCACTCATTTCACTCAGGGCTTCTCTCTGACCTGAAACTGGTTCTTGAGGGATTAACTGTTAGAGTGTGTCAGGACACCTCACCCAGAACAATTACTTGGTCTTCGGGCTTGGAAATCCAGTGATTTCCACAATCAGTTGTACCTGGGAGATCACTGTTTAAATAATCTGCTTTGGACAGCAGTGCACATGTGGTAATAGACACTCAGATTCCAGTTGATGAGACCTAATTATGACATCTAAATTATGAGGTCTGTGTTTTATCTTTGAAATATTTTTGTGAGTAATCCATTTATACTGTTATTGCTAGGGAAAAAAATCTATTAGGAACAAATTAGTAAATAGTAAAAGATCTATCAGAAGTTAATCCATCAGTGGGCTAAAAAGAAATACTGTATTTGTACTTTTCACAGTAAAAAAACCCAAACCAAAACAAAAAACCAAACCCCCCCAAACAAACAAAAACAACCAAAAAACACAAAAACAAACAAACAGTAATTTTTCTCCATAAAGTAAATAGTTTTCAAAACATAAAATGGGTTCTGCTTTTTAAGCAAGGAAAGTGAATAATGGTCTGGCTGCAGTGGTTGAAATCATTGCTTGATTCCCACCCTTCCTCCTGTCTGTTTGTGGATTGTATTGCATTTGTTATGTTTTCATACTTTCAGAATCTCTTTTGAGAATCATCAGAAACTGAGACTGTAGGCAGTGAATATCTTTCTACATAAGCATGGTGCCCTTTTAGCTGGAGTTAAATGGAGTTAACTGTATGATGGTCACAATCTGTCTCCTTCACTCAGCAGCCAGAAAACTGACCTGACAATCAGCAGAGAGTTCAATTACTGTGGGAATCACTTGACTACGTCTGTGTTTAGTTAAAAATTAAATCCTGATTAAAAGTAATCATCAGAGAAACAAAACTGAAGTGAGCAGAGGATTGCAAAGCAGAGAAGGGATATAAATCTCCTGGTATCTCTTGCACCTGCAAATACAAGTGTTGCTCTTGCAACTCTGTGTAGACAGTGACTTCAGAGGGAGGCTATGATCATATACTGGGTACAACAGGGAAATTCCAGGGTTAGAGCTTTGTGAAATGCCAAAGTTACCATGGAAATGAGTTTGTACATGAATTCTCAAAACAAAAATATTTAATAATTTCAGTAGGCTAGCAGATGATTCTTCTCCAGGAGGTGCACTTCTACATCAGCATCAGGACAGAAAAGCCATTATCATTGGTAATTTTTAATTCACCTTTGATTGATTTAGACAGCTTTTAACCAAGCTATTCTGTGACATGGCAATATTCTATCATTCTCTACACTGAAATTCATATTCAACCAAAAAAAATACTGTATGAAGAGACAGGAGAATGTCTGTACTTCTAGCTTGAAACTTGAAAACTCTTTAATAGTTAGAAATAGAAATGCTCTGACTAAAATGGGCAGTATGGGTAATATAAAGCTGTAGTTTGAATCTGTAGCCAGAGAACTAGGAGAACTGTAGCTGCTAATCTATTCAAAAGAATCTGTAACAGAACAAAACAAAAAGATCTAGTCCCTTTCATTCTTTTTGTAAAACACAGAATTAAAAACCTTCTTATATATACACCTGTGAATAATAAAAGATATCTGGCAACTTTTAGAAACCATCAACAGTTTTTGTATGATAACTGTAACTACTTATTACCAATCTTTTCCCAGGAACAGACTATTTTTTTTCTCCTCATTTCCTACTTTTGAAAACAGGCCTACAATTTTACATACCATTTTGCATTAGAGTGTATAATTCATCCTATTAATGCTCTCTCTTCATTCTTTTAATTACACTTTTAAATTTTTATCTATATTCTAATTTCCATAGAATTAGACATGCTAATCCATCCTTTAATAATATGTTTACATTTTGCTCCTTTCAGGATGGGAGTATATTTAGGTGCATTTTAATGTATCTTTCAGTTCTGCATTTCCTGAAATTTGCATTGCAGATGGATATCTTTTTGAATATATGCATAGATATGTACCTATGTAGATATGTATCATAACAGGCATACTGAGGATCAATGAAACCTCAGTATAGTTTTGCAGATCCTCAGGCATTATTTCTTTCAGAATTAATTATTTCTGCTGTCACTGCAGGGTAATAAAAAATACCAAATGGATGTCTTAGGAGCTATTGGTATTGTAGTCACTCCTGGAACTACTGCAGTGTGTTCCCTTGAATTGAGGATGGGAATGCCCCTGTGCTAGTGTCACAGTCACCTGCTCAATTTTGCCAATATTGCAGGAATTGCTTTGGCAGCTCCTTAGCCCTGTTTTTGTGTACATTTCTGTCCTGGGGAGTGGTGTAGCAAGTCAACAAAGGGTGATTATTAATAGCTGCATGGAGACAAACCTGCTGTCTTCCAGCCATCTGAACCCTCCTTGGCATTAATCCCTTTAGCAGGAATGATGAAGACATATATCAAACACATCCCTTAAAGAAATAGAGCACAGAAACTTGCACAGTAGGTCAGACCTGGTGTATGTGTGTCCTCTGTGCCCATAGCTGTCATCAAGTACCTGTTGTGAGCCATGGGGTATTCAGCTCTCAGGATAATACTGCTTTCTGTCCTGACATCGATTATTTTATATCTGGAACTGTCAGGGCTTGTATCCCTTTATTTACTGTTTGGTTGGCATGCTTTATTAGAAACCATGTGTCAACTGCATGATTGTCTCAGTCTCCCAGGGGAGTTAGTGCTGCTATGTTCTAGCTTTTTTTAAAAATTTTCATTAGTTGCTGTATACATACCAATATATAAGGTATTGAAACCCAATTCAGCAAAGTATTTAAGCAAGTACCTTCTTGCATAGACATCTCTATACACATGTATAGTCATGTTCATTTCAGCCAGATTGCTCACAGGTATAATAACTTGCTGTACCAAAGTGAAAATGCCTTAAACCCCTTTGTGATAAGGCTCCTGTTAAGGTGCAGACATCTTCTGATGGATGCTGCTGCAACAGTTTCTGGTGTTGCATCACCATCCTTCGTGCCATAGGTTAACGTGCCCATGCAGGAGCTGACAGAGCAGGACGTGTGTGCACATCTCGCCCTTCTCTGCTGACAGGTTGGCATCTCCTGTTAAGCTGCTGTTGTGAGTGACCCCTGTGAAAAGGTCGAGATTGACAGCTTGGGGCAGTAATGTCTTCAACTGCAAAGTTCCTCCAAGGATATGTCAGTACTTAGAGAACTACTAGGGAAAAATATGATTGACCAAAGAGCTGCAGATAGAGAGCTGTTGTTCAAGGAATGACTTTGTCTTTTTCAGACCCTCCTTTTTGACATCCAGCACAGCAACAGACATTTGCAATTAGAATGTGCCCTGTACCCTTTGCCTAGGCTTGAAGAAGTTGTTGTGCTGAATCTGGGCTCCAGGATCTAGCCCAAGGAAGTGTGCCAGGACATTAAGTTGTTAGTTAGTGTGACTAAAGTGTGGGATTCAATTACTCCCTAGGAACTGAATGTTTTATTTCTCTTTTGAACTTGCACTGGTGATCTGCAGTCCCACTTTTAATTTAAAGCTTTGCTCTCTTATATTAATTTTCTAAACTTTGTATGCTTGTGCAGTGAGAGGCTTTTGCATGTTTTTCTTTGTTTTGTTTTTACAGAAAGAATGTGGTAAGAATGGATGGAGGCCATTGTTCTTTTCCACAAAGGAGCTGGCAGCAAGACAGCTCTCAGCATTAAAACTTAAGACGTAGTACTACAGACTATTAAAGACCCATTATGAAATGCTTCAGGAGCCAAAAACTCCAACTGTTCCTTAAGCCTCACTAATTGTACTGGATCAGACTTATGAGGGTGAAGCAGACAGATCATCTTCATGATGGACAGACTCCCTCCCCATTGGACACTGACACAAAGAGCCTTTGGGAGGGCAAAGCTCACTAATAGTGAGGTCAAATCTGAAGTAACTTTGAGAAAAATGAGTAAATCATAGAAAAATGATGTAATCATAGTATCACAGAATGGTTTGGGTTGGAAGGAACCTTAAAGATCATCATCTTCCAGCCTCCTGCCCTGAGTAGGGACATCATTGCTGAGGGTGCACTCGGTCCCTGACACCAACAAAGATGTGAAACAGCTCCAGTCCCAGCACTGACCCCTGAGGAATGTCACTTGTCACTGTTCTCTGCTTGGACATTGCGTTGTTGTCCATGACTCTGAGTGAGACCATCCTGCCAATACCTTATCCAAGTCATCCATCAAATCCCTGTCTCTCCACTTTAGACAAGGCAAGGCTGTCCACCAGTGCTGTAACCACATTGCAGAAAACATAAACGTATTATCCATAAACTATTCCCATTTTTATGCCTGCTGTGCACTTCTCTAGCAGCTTTAGGAGCCATGAAAGGCTCTAGGGTTTGATTACAACATTATGGTCATACACACATCATCTCTCACACTGGTGCACATGTCTTCCTGTCAGAAGCAAGTTTTGGTTTCCAAGGGGGAATGTATTAATATCTCAGGCTATCTCACTATGCTTTTTAAAATTATTACCTAAATCTAGTTTCTAGTTCCTTCTTTATATTGTTCTATCTTTGATCACATCTATATCTGGGGGAAAAAAAGGGATAGGAAAGATAGTGATTTAATTAGTACTGTTGGCCAGGGGGTATAACTGTCATCACCACAATGAATGGCTGCTTTCCACTGGTAGCAGCAGAACTAGCAAAATTGTATCACACAATTTATCTACCTGCTATTACACTGAGAATTCCCATGTGTGTTGATCACCTACTTACCAGGTGATTGATTAGTCTGTTCCAAGAGTGCTGAGCCTTTTCACAAATGTTTTCAGTTTTTTCATTTGCAGCTCTTCCATTTTGTCACATCTTGTTTCCTCTGACTTGGGCTCTGGAGAGATCTGTACAACCTGCCTATGCAAATTAGTTTTGCTACTAATGCACAAGTCTCTTGTACCTGGTCTGTCCTTCCATTCTGACTAAACTCCTGGATTGTTTTTAGTGAATTAAAAGGGAGATTTGCTGTTATTTTCACTTCAATAGGGATGTACCTTTCTAACTTCCCATTAGAGGAGTTGTTTATTAAAAAACCTGTCCATTCATTACCTGTTCTTATGAAGGTGGAGCAACTTCATATGCAGAGCATAATTAGCACTTGGAATTGTTTTGATCTAGTTTTCTCCAGGTAAACTCTTCAATAATAGAGGGTTTCTACTGGTGAGAAAACTCTTTTAGGCTCTTGGCATCAAAGCCTAACTAATCAAATTTCATTATTCAGCTAGGTTTTCAGTGCAGTGCAAATAATTTGAAATACTTTTCCCAAATACCACTTTTTATGCTAATTTTGCTTAAGGGTTTTGGTTTCATTTGGTTGTCTTTTGGTTGTTTTTTTTTTTTTTTTTGGGGGGGGGAGGNAGGGGTGTTATGAAACGCAAAATATTTCATGAATAGATTAAATAACTGAAGCATAGAACTTCTGCCTTGGTTTGAGGGCTTTGTAGAGAAGTAACACACTGAAAAATCCCTGTTTTGGCTGCACATTGAGATACAGAGAAGCAAATGCAAAATGTGTCATTTGAATGGCTGCAAACAGCTAAGAAAAGGTTTCTTGTGGAAATCTGTCCTCTGTTTCTGCTATTTTGAGGTGGTTGCATTAGTCACTCACAGCAGCTCTTGCCATTGCTGATCCGCCTTATTCCACCCCTCCCAAAATCTAGGGGGCAGGAGCCCTTTTTCTGCCAGGGTCCTAGACTGGCCTGTTCCACTAAATGCCCATCAGGGCATGGTCTGCACACTAATAACGTCAGACCCACTGCTCTGAAAACTGGTTGCATATTCTATGCATTACTGGTAATTAAACAAATCTGATGCAGTAATGCTTTGAAAACCCAATTGCATTTTCAACTGCTGTGTTATAATGCTCTATTTACTTTTTCTCTAATGTTACGTTTCTCTGACTACTGGAGCCCTGCATTCCATGTTCTCTGTGTTCCACCTCATTTCTAAATAGTGAAATAATCTTCTTTGTGTTGTTCTTGCTTTGCTGAAAGTTGATATGAAGCCAGGTCCTTTCAAATTGTTACACTCATATAATAAAATAAGGAAAGATAGAAACACAAACCCCTGCTCTAGGCTAGTGTTTTTGCTTGTGTAGAACATATTTAAACATCACCCACGTATCTACCATTTAACCACAGTCTTAATTTAATTTCACTTGACCTAAGGAGGTAACAGCATTAATCTTCCATATTGATTAACTAGATGGAAAAACACTTCTTCACATAATAGGAAGGTGAGATTTATATCCAGAGAATAAGTATTGGTGTGTTTAATTTGCTTCCAAATTGAACTGGTAACGTACATATTATGTAGACCAAAATTGGAAGTTAATTCTTATTTACTAGTTACTCTTGCTCTGAACAATAACAAAGACTCCAGACCACTGATAGTTTGGTGGATTTTAACTTTCATTTCTGCAGGTAAAACAAACAGTTTCCGTATGAAGTGCATACATTTTATTTATATATACATATATATACACACATAAAATACATATGCCCACTCTGTGTGCTCTTAAGACTTTGTTCAGATTTGTTTTTACTGATAATTGTAGAAAAGATACAACTATCAGATTTCTTCTGAGCCTAGGTTATTATTCTCTCATTCTCTGTTGCATCTTCCTCAAAGAGAACCAGGCATCTCCCGGGATAAATATGTATCTCTGCCTGTGTAACTTTCAAAGCCCTGAATTTGAAATGAAAAGGAGCGTGACCTGATAGAGCTTAAATAAACAATTTGCAGAATGCTCCTCATAATCCACAAGTCCCCTGTAACATGCAAATTAGCAAATGCAATTGAAACAAACAAACAAAAAATCTTTGAAATGAAAAGAGTAAGGATTATAATCCTTAACTTATCCATTATCACTCTCCCCCTTCTGTTTAAGCCTCTTTGCTGCAATAATCAAAACTGCAGTTGCTTAGTCACTGATAAACATATGTCATATATTCATTCCATTATTTTCCTGCAGGCCCTCGAAGTACCTTTTGACCATGATACAGCTTGGCCAGTGATTGACAAGTGTTCTGATGGCTCATTTCACAGCGTTTTTGCATCTTGGGGGCTGAATTGCTGGAGGCACAAGCTGTGCAGGGAGAAAATCAAGCCTTATCAGTGCTTCCCAAATTCTTGTTTAGGTTTTTCCTCTTGAGCTTCTGCCTGCCTTTACTGATTTAATTAATGCCTCTGTGTCCCTAGGTTACATACCTGCTGACTTTAAATCTGTTGCCATTTATCCTTTATTAAAGTAACATTCTATGCCTGACGACTTGGCTGACAGCTATGGAACTACTGCCAAACTCCCATTCCCATCAGAGATCCTTGGAAATGAGGGCATTAAAGATTTGATTTTTATTTTATTTTTAATGAAAAGGGATAAAATTTATCTTAAAGTCTGACATCCTGAAGTTCTTTAAAAGCTAATTAACTTACATTTCACTGACTCAGGCATTGTCATTTCTCCATTCATTCATGGCGGTGTTGCTTTGGAAAAGAAACTCTTCTGAGAGCCTCTTGACTTTGCTTGTAGTGAAGTTTAGGAAGGTATCCAATGGAACTGGCAATACTGTTAACCTGAAACTTGTTTCTCTTGCTCTGCCTGCCTTGCTTTGAAGTTTAAACACACATCTGTTCTCAGTTAACTCCCTGTCCAGGGCATGGCCATATGTCAGACTATAAGGGGACTTGCAGCAAAATCATGAGGAAAGCATTGCTATCTCCAAGGGGTCCCTGGCACTGGGGAGGATCCATTGTGTAGCCTCATTTGTGAGAGGGATGGATCAAGTCTCCTTTTGAATAAAAAAATCTTTAGCTATTAATTATTATTTTAAAACAATGATGTACAATATTTGTCATTAGCTTTATGTCTAATTCCTCAACACTGCTGTCTGCTCTGCTTTGACTAGAATGGAATTTTTGGCTTTTTCTAGTCACAGGTTAGATTTTCTAAGAGAAGTAGACCTCTACAGAATATAGTTAGAGCTATTCATGAGATAGTCACTTCTCTTAACTCTTCCCAAGGCGGTAGAAGCAGCCCATAGATTAGATGTCTGCAAAGGTTGAGAGGAAGGGTTCTAGACCAGGATCCTTTGGCCACTAGCAGGAGTGGTTTATGGCATGGTGTGTCCCTCTCTGTCTCCAGTTCTATATGGCTTTCTTCAGTAATTCTATTTTAGTCTTTCTGCACTCCTCCTTGTTTTTTTTGGGTTTTTTTTTGTTTGTTTGGTTTTTTTTTTTTGGTTGGTTTTTTTTTTTTTTTTNTTTTTTTTTTTTTTGCAACCTTAAGCTTTAATTGAATTACACATTAAAATACACACATTCTCATTTACTGAGCATTAAATGTAAGGGTAACACATGAATAAATGAATGTAAAAGTTCCATAAAGAACAGCTAATATTATGTTCACACCTTCATCTCAGCCTAAATCCAGCTGATCTTTCAGAATACTCAGAGCATCAAATGAAATTAGCAGGAGGAAGATGCAAAGGAACTTATCCTTCATAAAATACAAAATGTTACAGAATGTCTTTCTGCAGGTGTTGAGGGTCCTAAAAACTTACATATGTAAAAAGTGACTGGGAAACATGATGAAAGAAAAATAATCCAATGAGAATTATTAAATAGAAAGGTGTCATACTTGGCTCAGAAGATCCTGAACTGCAAACTACTGGAAGTCCCACTCCTAATTCCAAGCTTTTCTACTCATTGAGAGGGATAAGAGTCAGCGTGATCCTGTATTATTCTTATTTCCCTATTTAAGTGCTTCTTCCCCTTGACCCTGTCTTTCTCTTGGACTGCTTCAGGATTATCTCCTTGGATAAACATTTGTTATCTGTAATGCTTTAATAATAGATATTATTCTAGATGTATTCATTCAAATGTTACTGCTCTGATGGCACAGGTGTTCCTGTTGAAATTTCTATGCCTGATTTGATTTAATCTTTTTAACAATGTTTGTCCAAGATTTAACATTTGAGTGAATAAAATTAAAATGAACCTCAGCATTTGAAAACTAAGTTTTGGAATCCCATCTGCCATAAAATTTGTTTTAAACACAGCAAGTTTTGAAAGCATTGAAATGCCAAAATGATGACTTTTTCTCAGTAAGATTGGCGTCAGTTCATTTCTTTTTTACTGATCTTAGACGTTTTTAAGCTCCAATTGTAGTTGTATTTATAAGTAGCTTTTATATTTTTGGAAGATGACATTATGCAAATAATCTGCTGTGATCAAAATTGTAGCATGTAGAGTCTGAAATACACTGAATAATTCCTGCAAGTGTTGATATAGAAGGTGTTTGGCTTCCTTTTCCCTCACTATATTTGAACATGTTGTGAAACAGGATCTTGTAAACTTCCAAATAAGTGTCTTTGTTATTACAGAAGGAGGTTATGTCTAGGTTTGAATAACACAAAGTGTCATTCCAGTTGACATCTAACAGTGTGAATGAATCCCCAGTTTTCCATACAAATAAACAAGGAGCAAGTACAACTGGAGTTAAAAAAGTAGAAATACAGAACTTCAGGTTGAGCCCAGTATATATTTTACTATGAATGAAAGCTTTTAGAATTCTTTGATTCTTTTCAAAAGTTTGCTTGTATTTCAAAAGGGTTGGAGGAAGGCTGAATGGAGATAGGCTGCTTTTCTCTCTCTGAAATGAGTACCCTGCTGAGGTACAAAACTTCCACATGGAGACAGCTTCAGACATTAATATTTTTATGTCAGAAGCTCCAGTCACTTGTACATTTATCAAGAAAACAGCTGTAGCAAAATGTTGCCTGGATGTCAAAACAAAATATTTGTGGGGAAATGCCATTTAAGAATAATTTTTCAACTTGGGTTTTGTTTGTTTTTTTTTTTTCTTTTTTAAATTTCAGATTCATCAGTCTAAATTAAGAGTGAAAAGAGCATCCAATTTTTCCATATAACTTTTCATTTTTAAATTTAGAAAATTAAAATACTTTAAAAGTTTAAATGCCTGGAGCATAAATAATTCAGAATTATTTAATATACTTTCTAACATATTGAATCAAAAGGAATCACGTTTCATAAAGCAAATATCAAAGTCTGCCTCTTTCTCTGGTAGAGGAGAGAGTAGAGGGAAAACTGTGCCCAGCTCAGCTGATCTCTGTAGAAATTTAGCTGTGCTGTGGGCTGGCAAGAGAGCCAATACATCCTCTACTCTGTGCCTCCTGCTGCAAACTCCAATATGGTTTTCTTGGGACAGAGTACACTTTTTCCTGCTCCTGCCCCTTGGTCTTTGCTGCTGTATTTTCTTATTAATGTGTTCTAATGGCCATATTGGAGGAAGGCAGCCTGGATGAGCCCAGGCAAATCCAAACTCCATCTGTTCCTTACAGCAGTGCCTATTTGGAAGAAGGCAAACTGTCTTTTTCTTGTTTGTTTTCATTGGTAGGAGTTTGCTACATCTATTCTTGGCTGCTCTGTTGGTTTTGCCATGTCAGTCCTCCCATCCTCTCTGTACCAGAGCAGGGGTTGGCTTCTCACGTCCAGCTGCTTCAGGCCAAATCACCTGTTGCCAGGGTGTCATGATAGTTTCTGTATGACTTTCTGCCTGCCATGGGAGTGCAGTGGATCCCAGTATGATATGTTCATACAGTTCAGGTGGGTCCCTTCATATATTGGTCTTTTTGCATTTTCAGCTGCTGATTTTTGGAAGGGTTTAGTCACAATCCTCTTGCTCTGGTTTCCCACCAGGGAATTGCATGTTGAACATTGCTGCTCGCTTGGGTTCACTCCAAATCACGGCAACACACTGACAATGGCAGATTAAATTCCCTTCTGCTCCTTGTTACAGTTGTCAGTTAATAACCAACATGCTGAAGATGGGGCAGGCCTGGCTGATGTCTCTTAGCACCAGCGACCTGGGTATGAGATTTCCCTTGGCACAAAGGGACGTGGCTTGGTGAGCATTCTGCAATCATTTATCTTCCTAAAAATCTGTCGCTGTCCTGATACAGTTTGAAGCAATTTCAAGACTCTATTTAAAAGAGGCTTAGGGTTCCACTGGCAATAATGCTGGGTGTCAAGGCTGAAGCACGTTGACAGAATGGAATTGGGAAACACTTTTCCTTCTGCATTGTACTTCATTCTGGCTACTGTTATAGATCTGTTGCTTTAATAATTGCTCATATTCACACATATGATAAGAGGAAATGTATCTAACTTGATCATTTTCCTTTTAGACTTTTGCTTTCTAGCTTCAGATGCTTCTTTTATCTTCTCTTTGTCTCTTCATTTATATTCAGGGAAACCTCATTCAAACCCAACAAGCAATTACAGTGTGGTTTAACCATGAATAATATTGCTGTTTACACACATTTAAGGTAGGCCATTTCTTGACAGGGAATGATATTATGTAGATTGATACTGTCTATTTTTTTCATGCTGTCTGACTTGCTATCCATCTTTCTAGACATTTATGAAATTTGTCTTCATTGCAACCTTCCATTAGAGCTGGAGATCATGTTCTATCCAGTCATGTGTATTCTGCTACTGCTTACAAAGCTGGAGAGTGCACAAAATCACTTATGGAAAAATAACATATGGTGAGAGAAAATACTCAACAGGACAAGGGAGAGTAAAAGTCCTGTGTTAATGTTCCTCTTTCAACACCTCTCCCAACACTCTGCTATTAAAGACCATGATGTGGGTTTACCAAACTGAAGTCAATGATTCCCATACAAACAGCAAAAGGAGGGCAAAACGGTATCAAAGAAACCATTGACAGCAGATAGAAAATTAGTGGCCAAAACTTATATGCAGTTCTAGACTAGGTATGATTACTTTTTTCCAGATGCACATTTGCAGTCACATCTGTAGTTTGTGCTATTTAAGCCAAAGTATTTCACATTTTAAAGATAAAATACCTAGGAGGAAACAGTTCATCCTAGAAAATGGGATGCTTTTGTTTTAATCTCTTCAAAAAGGTTTTAAAGGATAAAATTAAATAATCACAGCTACTTCTAATTTGAGTTTCCTGATATGGGCCTCATTTGCTAATGGTGAACTCACTAAGAAAAGAATTACCATGTTTAGTTTTTTTCTGTGAGGTACTTGCAAATAGATTTTTAAACAGATTTGCTACTTCTACAATAAAAATGTACACAGGCATGCTTTGTAAGTATGACTTTGGGCTATCCTTTTTACATGCACATCTGTACGGTTGCTATAAATTCAGCTTACACTTATTTTATAGTGCTTTTGCTCTGTAGTGGGTTAATACCAATAGCCTGGATTGCTGGAGTTTCCTGAAAGAGGAGAGAAGTCTCTTTTGTCAGTCTCACCATCTTCTCCAAATGCCTCTGCTGCAGCAAGGGCTCTGAGGTGGGAGCCCAGAGCTCAGCACCGGGTCAGGAGGCAAACACTGCCAGAGGGAGCCCTCGGAGGGCTCCCCCCTGAGCACTCATGGAGAGCTCCTCCAGCAGCACTGACAGGCACTGCTGCGCCAGTGGTTCCAGGGGTCACCCTTCACAATTTACTCATGGGCCTTATCTTGCCTTAGGAAAATAGGAAGACAAAGACTGTAGGTCATCTTTTTTCATCCTGTCCTTTGTAGGGTGATGGTAACATTTCCTCAGCTATAGTTTAGAGCTGTGTTTAAATTACAGACATAGCAGTGCAAATGTTTCCTGATTTTGTCCTGTTGCATCCCTGTAATCTTTCTCAGAGGAGTCTTTGCATGAGTGGGTGAGTCCATCCTCTGCTGTCAGAAGAATGGGTGGTTACACTCTGAGTTATTCATTTATGCTTGGAATATATCTTTTGTTTGTGGCATTTGTTTTTGTGTAAAATATCTGCTTGCCAAAGCCTTGGATTTTCATTGTTGCAATCTGACTAATTTATTCTCAAATCCTCCTCTTTCCCTAATTTTCTTTTTTTTTCTGGGAAAGCTCACTGATTTAACTAATGAATCTAGTACTGATTTCTGAACAGCTGCTAATAATAAGAAAATTGTCTTGATGGTTATTCTCAGGTCTGGAGAATGAGCATGCAAACAAGTTGTTGGTTTTTTGGTCTGTGGGTTGTCATGGGGTTTTTTTTTTTTTGGTTGGTTGTTTTTNCCCACTTTCTGGGATGTTTGGCTTGTTTGGAGAGCTCTCATGTCAAATCACTTATATCTGTAATTACAAAGCATTATGATTTCATCTTGGAGCCAAGGGACAGCAAATGTGCCTGCAGGGAATAGTGAAAGCCCATTTATTTATCTTAAGGCCAACTTTTGGTCAAAGTGACATCATTGCCTAAATTCTCAGTAAATTTATCTGTTTGGGGCTTTAACCCTGTGCATGCTTCCCAGGACTGCCTAGATTGTCTGTGAACTCTACTGGGAGCAATTTGGAACATAATTCTTTCCTTACCTTTCTCTCTTTTATAGTGTGGGCTACCTTATTTGTCCCAGGGAATGAACAGTTGAATTGCAGGCAAGTTATTTATATCCCCACCCTTTACCTGAAGCAGTACCACAGAAAATGAGCTGATTCTTCCTAAAAGATGGAGGGATTCCATTTCAGACCAGGAAATTAAACCTGTGATTTTCAAATCTCAGTCTTGCTTCTTGGTTCTGGGTCTTTCCTGCCTCCCATCTGTACTCTTCTGTCCTTTCAAAAGCTTTCTTGAAATTCAGAGTCATGATTTATTCAGACTGTAGCTCTAAGATGACTTGTAGAGGCAGGTTCTTTTCTTACCTCTGAAATCACCTCATCTGTGTGGGATATTATATTGGAGATCAGGATTTTGACCTTTTAAAGACTGTGGCTGGCTGCCAGGTAAGGACATGGAATGAAAGAGCTACTGTTAGATGTATGAATGAAGTTGATACTGGTAATGTATAATAAGACAGTTAAAATAGTTTGTGCCTCAGGATTCTTTGTTCCCAGACAGTCTGTAGTGTGTCTGAGTATATGTGCTTTTAGCTGCTCTATAAATCTGTCTGGACAACATTATGCACTGATTTGCAATTGCAGTGTAACAACACTGAATTTTGGGGAAACATCAGTTACCTTTATGCTACTAATTGTAGTTTTCAGCTGCTGCTGCTGAAAGAAAGGTGAGACAAAACTCATTCCCCGGGGAATAGACTTTCTGTCCCATCTTTGCTTTAGGCCTGGAAGAGAAAATAATAGAAGAGCTCTAATGGCCTTTGAATGGCCCATCTTTCTTCAAGAAGGGTTCAAGAGTATCTAATCATTCTTGACAGAATCAGTTCAATGTTTCTTTAAAATCATTTAGCAATGGAAACTCCACAGCCTCTGTATATAATGCATTTCATTGCTTGTCATTCCATGCCATTCAAGAGGCTTTTCTTCTTATACTTGACCAAACTGCACTTACACCTACAAGAGTTTTTCTTGTTTCTGGTGGTGTGTATTATTTCCCTGTTTTCAGCAACTCTTTACATAGATATAATAATGTTATCTAAAACATTATTGTCTGTTACTGACTGTATTGTGTCTTCTTATAAAAAAACAAAACAAACAAAACAAAAACACAACACCACAACCCCCCCCCAGAACCTCAAAAACAAGCCTCAGTGTTTTTTAAATATCAAGGGACCAGTGTCAACCGCAATGTTTGTATGTGTCACTCCTTACCTGCACTGCCAGTGGTATAAGCAGAGAAGCTGAAGGCTCTCAGAATAGCCCAGCCTGGAAGGGACCTTGAAAAGCCCTTTGATCCAATCCTATGAGGGAAAGGGAGCCTTGATGACATGATCCAGCACCCACCCTGTTCACTCAGGTCTTGAAAATCCAGTGGTGGGGACTCTGCCACATCCCTGGCAAGTTTGTTACAGTGATTGCTTGTCCTCACCATAAAAACCTTCTGTCTTTTATTGAGATGAAACCCCTCCCAGTGCAACTTGCACCCAACTGCACCTTGTGGTCTTCTCCATGTGGCTGCTTGTGAAAACAGAGCTTCCAACCCCTTTTAGCCACCTTTTAAAGTACTGGAATAATACAGTCGTGTTTCCTATGAGTCTTCCCTTCTCCAGGGAGAAGAGACCTAACTCTTGCAATGTTCTGGACATGAGCTGTTTGATCCTCTTTTCAGCAAACCTGTTACTAAATAGCTAATCTGTACATAATATCTTTCTTCAGTTATCTATTCTCTAAAATAAAAAGCTGTAGTTTTGTTGTTGTTTTCCTCACAGTTTGTTTTTTTTCTACACCTTTGCTTATTCATACTGATTACTTAAATAATAACTGATCATAATAACCTCAGTGATTTTTTTTTCTTCACTGCCACTCTCTCCCTGACCCTTGTATCTGTGGAAGCATGATGGCCAAGGCTTGGCACAGTATTCCACCTGAGCAGAGTGGGAAGATTATTTTATGTGATTTTACTATTCGACCTGTCTGATTTTCTTGACTCATAATCACTTTCCATAGTGTTATAATTCCAAGCCCTGTGTTTTGCAGTTCTGCTGCCTGGGCTGTTATTTCTGAAACTTGTGTGTCTCTGCTCTTGCTGCTGTGTTCAATAACTGTGTGTATGATACTGTGCAATAGTTCTCAGCACACCATCCTCTTTAGTTCGTACCCCCATGCTCTGTGGTGAACACTTCTTGGTTCATACAGTGCTTTCCTTTTTTAAAGCAGACATGAGTTACCTGTAAATTTAATACTTTTCCCTACTGACATAGACAATGAAACACAAATACATTTGGATATTTAAAGGTAAATTTTTGAAAAATGTTGCTTGATTCCTCTTTGTGTTTTATTAGAGGCTTGCTGATAACTCTGTTCTTCCATTATGGTCAGGCTTTACAGCAGGCCAATTTAACCCAGTTTCCCTTATTTATTGTGAAGATAACACATGCTAGAATAAGAAATCTTGATAAAGTATATGATATCTACTGCTACTTGCCGTCTTTTGGTTTGGAGACCTTACCATTAGAAATGAGACATTTCAAGAAATCTACCCCTCTGTCAGAACACTCAGGAGAAATTTTCTGTGCTTACCAACAAAGCATCAGAAGTGCTTTCCCTATGAGAGCTCCAGTTGGTCTGAAGTTTTGGATGAGAACCTATGAAACAACTTTCTGGCAATTTTTCCTCCTGTTCCTGAAAGAATGAGATGAAAACACATGAGAGCAGTGGGCTCTTCTCTATCACAGCTTCAAGCCTTACATGCAGGAATTTACACAGAAGAATTAGGATTCTGTGTGTATGTGAAATAGTCTCTCAAGGGAAACGGGTGTCATGCAGTTTGAGAGCTTGTACAGCTTGAAAATAGAAGAAAACATGATACGGAATTGTATGCTAGGAGATAAGATGCTTTTTATTCCCATCTATGTTTCAAGGGTTGAATTGGCAGCAAATTCAAAAACCTTTACTAGGCAACAGAAAAGATCTAGAATATAGTATATGCACAGCAAGGTTTTGGCAGGAGGAAGTGTATGTCCCAACTGAATAATAGAAGCAGGTCTAGGACTTAATGTAGAGCAGGCACTTCCCAAATGCTTTGTGGTTTTGGTGTTTTTAAGATCTCATGTTGTGTCAGTTTTTGCAGGTCTTTTGGACAGTAGTTTTTTGACCTCTAGTTAAAATGCCTCTGAAGAGAGTCCTCCAAGAAAAACCCCAACACTGTTATTTTTCTGGCATTCGTTATTGTGTAACATATGGATATGTCCCTCTGTGGAGGTTGTGTTGTCTGTCTCAGCTGCTATCCCACATTGATAAAAATACTGGTTCTCTTCTCACTTGTATATTTTAACAGCTTGGGTGTAAGTGAACATATATGCCACAGGTTCTGGAGACTTATGATCTTCAAGAGAGGAAAAAATACCTCTGTTTGTTATGGTGTCTTTCGTGGTTCCCTTTTGCAGCTAACAAAGGGAAAATTAGCAGATGGCATAAAACTTCTCTAGTTATTAACAGGCAGCATTATTAAGTCTATGTGCTTTTTCTTACTGCAGCCTACTCACTTTTGAAGTTTTGTAACCTTTCTTTCAAGCCAGCAGATGTTTCAAATAATCTGTTTTTCCCTTTCCTTTCTGGTTGTTGACAGCAATGGGGTCATTCTGTTAGCAAACTCAAAATCTACCAAAGAGAAACACCCAACCAAACAGCAAAGGTAATGCAGAGGGGTAAGGGAAATGACATCTTTATGAAGTAATGTGCTCTGTCTGCTGAAACATGTTATTGCGGGCTTGCTTCTGTCAGTGTTGGTAACCTGCTCTTTGGTGAGTGCTCTGTGATGCTGACAGTGGGAGCAGGAGGTGTTGCACACCAGGCTGTCTTGCCTATGTTTGTTTCTTTTTGGGGGGTTTGTCAATTGTTTGTTTTTTCTCATATATATATGTATATAAGGTGCAATATATATTCCTCCCATTTTCAGATAAGACTATACAAATGTCTTTTTGAGGCTATTGATTACCATAATATTTTGCACAGAATAGCTCTGCAGTTTTGTAGATCATCTTTTTCTGAAACTGTGACCCCTCCTCAAAGGTCGCTGTTGAAGAGGGAACAAATGTAATAGAACATCCTGAAAATCATTATTGGAAAGTCAACTTCATCTTTCCCTGAAGTTGATTAAATGCGTTGGCTACACTTCAACCTCTGTAGTATTCCTGTATGAGAAAGTATTATTATTATACAGTGGTTGTGGCTGTAATATTATAGATAAGAGGAATGAAATTTGAGCTGGAAAAACACTGAATATTATCCCTTTGCTGAAGTATAGGATCCCCTCTCTTCCACCTGTTCACTCACAGACATGTATCTGTCACATACAGACACAATCTTTTTGCAAATATAAATGTATTCCTTTCCTATTATGAAATGTGTTTAAAATGGCAGAATAGCTTTTATGGTGTATCTGGAGGCTTTTTGAAAAGTAAATTTTTGTCTTACTAACCTATCAATGAAGTGCATCCCTGAAGGTAATTGAACAGTTATTATCAGCATGTTTGGTAGTGATAAAGAGGCACTTTCTGCTAATACTCCTTCAATACTGCTATCTTTGAAGAATGATATCTCATCTAATAAAATCATATGTTAATAATAAAATATGTTGTACAAAGTGCAGTAACAGCCTGAGGAATAACAGTGTTTAGTGTGATACTCATTTTGTGTAGAAACATGGAAAATATCTTAATAGGTAAGCAGCTAAACATTAACTAAGATTCAAAGCTAAAGTGTGTCTGTGACAGGAGTTTTGAAGATGCTAGGATCAAATCACAAGGGAATTGGAACTGGGCCTCAAAAATCCATATATTTTACTGTTTGAAGAAAGTGATAAGATTTTTACCTGCACTTCCACTTTGTGCAGACATGAGTATCCTAATGGCTGGAGTAGCTGCCTTTCACCAGAACTTTTAAGGTGCACATTGAAGCCAAGCAGCAACCTGAGAGTGGAGTGTTCCCTCCTCATTATGAGCTGTGTCAAAGCTATGAGACAACCAGGTAGATGAGATGCTGGCAGGATAACTGTGTTTCTCTACAAGGCAATGTTGCAGCCATTATTTTGTGGAGCTGCAGTCTCAGCTGTGACTCAATCTAGATCTGTGCAGTCCTGTCATGTATCTGTTGCCTTTCCTTTTCTATGTCGTTTAGTTGGTGTCAGATTGAGAAAAACCACTTGTGGTGGAGTCTAAAAGTTCTGCATATCAAAGAGTGAAGGTGTATTGTCTGTGGTTTTGGTCCTCCCCACGCTGACAAGTCTGCCACTAACTCAGCAGTGCAGCATCAGGGCCTTGGCTGTTACAGTCGTGCTGTGTTCAACAGGGCACCTTTGTTATGAGCACTCTTAGCCTTGTGCCTTTTAGAGTCAACTTTTAGAACAGAAGAAAACCCCAGCCCACAAACTCATAAATCACTGTTAGCAAAAACCAGAACAGTTTTCTCTGCATGGGCAGACCTGTGCAGTCTTGTGCATAATAGCACACACATGCTGTCTCTGCCTTAATGAATCCTGTCAAGTTACTCTCTATCATCTTTAATATTATCATTCCCCAAGCAGTAATGGTAAAAGACATTACAGCCTTAAAGAACACTTTCATCCCCTAAAGTTTAGACTCTCTCTTCTTTAGAATGTCACCTTCTTTAGTCTCATTTTCAAAAGCAGTAATTTAGGGGTACAGGTTCTCACTTCCAAACTGATGTAAGGCCCCCAAAATGTAGTGAGGCAGTTGGGTGGATTTTCCAAATCAGTCTTACCCTTTGATGGTTTTGCAAACATGAAAGTTTTGGAGAGTCAGGCTACAAAGCTCAAGGGCCTGATGTAAAATGTGTGTGTTCATACACAGAGAAAAGGGTTTTTCCCTAATATTACTACGTTGGTATGGAAGGAGAGAGCCCAGGTGAGGTGCTGGGTGTGAGGGGTTGCTCCAGAAGATTAAAGGAGTTCACTGGAGAACATCAGTTTTGAAAATACCACCCAGTTCTGACCTCTTCAAATGGGTGGTGGGAAGTAGTCACCAAACTGTGGCATGTGGCACAGCCAGTACTCATACCACAGAAGTCCAGTCTGTCTTTATATCTTTAGATTGCATGGTTTTTTTCATTCCTAGTATATGAGGGAGTCCTGAAGCTTTCTCTGTGCTCAGTAGTCAGCGCAGTCTCCTGCAGAGTGTGTGTGAAAGATCCCAGCTGAATTATAACAGTGTCTTGAAGAGAGACGGAAAAGCAGCCAGCCTGGAGCTCTCTCCTTACTCCTGGAAGGACAAAGCAAAGCCTGGTTTCTTTCACATGTGGCAGGGGAAAAAAGTACAATTAATCATAGAATGGTTTGAGTTGGAAGGGACCTTAAAGATCATCTTGTTCCAACTCCCCTGCCAAGTTTTTGCAATGTTTCTCTTGCTGAAAGAAATAGTAAGTAGCAGGTAAAGTGCTCTTTCCCCTGGAGACCAATTACTTCAGGGAATATATTCACAGAAATTGGCCAAAGTCTCTCAAATAACTACCGTGATCAAAATGTTAGTGTAAGCCCAAATACCAGAAAGTGAAAGTGAGGCCAACAGCTGCACACAGTAAAAATAATGTGCCTCTGCTCAGGGAGAATTGGTGGCTCCACTGACACAGCTGCTGCTTGGGAGGACTTGTTCCCTTGATAAAATGATGCTGCCAGTGGCCACTCAAAGGCTTGTGATTATCATCAGTTTTCAGCCCTAGTTTGTAGCTGAACCTCAGATTAAACAGCAGCAGATTAAACTGCCTGATACTCTCCCTTGATTAGAATCTTCACTTTTAATAACCTATTGTTCTCACAGCCTTATTTATTGTGAGGGATGCACACAAGGCTTGGTGTGCAGGTTCAGAAGGTGAGCTCTGCCAGCTCAACATCAGCTCCTATTAATGAGCAGCAATGCCTCTTACAATTTAAATGCAGGGAAGTTGCCAAGTGAAGGCAGCTAGTGTTGACTTAAAAAGACAAGGTACAACTGTGTGTGTAACAGTGTGTGTGTGTTGCTAAAGCCCCGGAGAGAAAAAAAAAATTGAATTTTATCTATACTTAAAAAAACCAAAACAACAACAACAACAACAAAAAAACCAACAACAACAACCAAACATGTCAAATTCTTCCTGGTTTGCAAAGAAAAAAAGAGGTACAGAGCCACTTCATGCATCTGTGAGGGACCAGACTTACTGCAATACTGCTTCATGTACTTAGGTACAAGTAGCATCTTTGTCTTTTCTGTTATGTCAAATGAGAGTAGCAGTAATAGATTGTGGGTTTAAATATATCTCAGCCTCAGGTAAGTTTAAATCTATAGCTCCTCTTCCCAGAAAGGAGCCCAAAGCTCTGAAGGTGAAAAAGTAAAAGAAACTCGAGGGAGAGCACCTTGCTCTTAAAGCAACACCATTATCTTGCTCGAAGAGCAGTTGTGGCGTGAGAAGGGCCAGAGAGCCCTGGGCTGTTCAGGCAATATTTATTTGGCAGATGCTGACAGAGGAAACATCCCCAGAACTTGGATCAGGATTTATTTTCTTCCAGCATCAGAAAGTATTGTCACTGGGGGCAAATACCTCTGCCTTATGCTTTGCTAACATGATAGGGCCAGTGCAGCTGAATGTGTCAAATTCTTCCTGGTGCATGTTCTACCCCAGTGGCTGCTGCATCCATCAGCTTCACTTGTCTGCCAGCAGCTTTAGTGCAGACATGGGATATAACTGGGATTTAATTTGGTCCTGACTTTCCTTAGTGCAGCTGGATGGGTGCAAGACCTGGTCCAATGCTCATGTTCCAGGTTAAGCTGGCAGGTATGGGGACACATCTTACTTGCAGGCTGAACTAAATCTGAGTCTGGAAATCTCTAAAGGATGAATGCATGAATTCCAGGAATTGTTTTTACAGACACTTTTCACATTAGAACTGCGCGACTTCTCCAGTCATAAATATAACAATGTTCCCTTTTTAGTAACATGGTACTTGTCCTATTATCATATTTTCAGCAGTGAATGATATATGAGATTATATAGTTTAATACAATAATGTTTCCTGTCATAGCTGGTTTTAGAAAAATAAAATTATCTATACCAAATAGAAATATGATATAATTACAGTGAAGACTATATTTATCACTGAAAGTCCTTCGTGTGTTCAAGTATAGAGACCAGGATTAAATAAAGTGTGGAGGATTGTGTACAAAAGGGATTTGTGAACTAGGGTTATTTATTTAGTATCCAAAATTCAATAACCATTCTATAGGAGCAGAGAAAAGCATGAATCTTTTCCTAGATCTTTTAAAATCTCAAGTCTGAGTTGTGGAAACACCTTGTAGTGTGAAATCTCATGAGACCGGATCCTCTATTTATATAAGCCACCACATCCTCAGCTCTTGTAAGCTGAGGATCATGCTCTGAAGAGTTAGTCATAGAACAGACGTTTCCAGGGTAAAGGGCTCTAAACCAGATAGCCTTTGGACTTTCAACCTCCATAGCTCTGTGTATGGAACATCATCATTTCTTGACAGTGCACTTCTGTGTTTGCAGTGCAGTGCATCTGTGTTATTATCAAAGAGCCTTATGAAAGAAAT
The DNA here is from genome assembly GCA_013399695.1 of Formicarius rufipectus. Taxonomy (NCBI): domain Eukaryota; kingdom Metazoa; phylum Chordata; class Aves; order Passeriformes; family Formicariidae; genus Formicarius; species Formicarius rufipectus. The sequence continues at coordinate 965,533 of VXAU01005175.1, forward strand.
GCTTATGGGAGCCCAGTGCAGTTCTTGCTCGTGGTGACAGAGGGGTCAGGGAAACATAAGAGAAAAAGTCATGCAGAAACACAAAATCAGTTTCAAGAGCAGTTTTGTTTTGGAGGTTTTTTTCCTATGTATCTGGAAGAACAAAAGTCTATGCAGAGACATTTCTACTAGTTGTCCTTTTTACTGTCTGTGATTCCAGTCAGGAATTTGCTCATAGAAACAGCGTGTGCATTACATGGGTTGGTGGAGCTGTAACACTAAGCTGTGTCTGCTATAGGTTAGACTTGTATTCCACTGGGCTCCCCAGCTTTCCCTGTGGGTGGCAGGGCTGCCCAGAATTTCCCTGGCAGTGTGACCACACTGTGCATCTCTCTTGAGCCCTCTGGCAGATTAGGGCCGTTTCTGTAGCTGTACCTGAGGAAGGGAAATGCTTCTGTAACCAGAAATATTGAGTTACATTGCACATAACAGGCTGAAAGGGACCTGAAGCCTCATCCAGCTCTGCTGTGATGAAATATACATATAACAAACAGCTGCTTTCCACAGAGCCTCTTGTTCATAATGGCAGAGGCAAACCAACATTTGTGCTGATGAACCCCCCCTGGCTGCAGGGAGAGGCTCCAGAACCTCTGTTACTATTCAAAAATTGGCCCAATGATACAAGTTTAGCAATGAGCCAGCAAGTTGGATTCACTTAGAATCAGTTTTATTGCCAGGTAAGAAATTCATATTAATATAGTGAATACATATGTTTACAAATTAACATTCTTAAAAAACAAACAAACATTTTATTGTAGGAAGTATTATTGGTATCATAAACTCTGTAGTTAACAAGTATTAACACAGATTTACTTACAGAACATACAGTTACTAAAATATTTCCACATAAAATATGCTCAAGTTACACGAAACCTGTGTGAATTAGAGTGCAGCTGTAATGTGTATCTAAAGCATATGGATTAACAGCAACATTCCATAAAGGGTCAAATTAAGTCAGCCAGTTGTGAAGGCAATAAAGAGTAAAGGAATAAAAGTAAGATAGTGGAGAATCTGGGTTGTGTGCAAAGTATTTGTCTTGTGGGCTTCGTCCACTTCTGATAGTCCTAAAACACAGGATCGGAAAATTTAGCAGCACACTTATGGAGAGGTACCGGTGCTCTCAGGATGCAAATCAACTTTGATATAGCTAAAAAATTGGTATCTCCATTTAACCAGATTTCAAATTCTTAGCCCTTGCATCCTTGACTAAGAAGGAGCACTGACAGTCAGTTGAGTACAGTAAGAAATGCCATTTCCAATTCTTCTTACAACATAACAGTTCTCACTCCTCCCTGAATGCTCTTCCAAAACTAATCTCCTGAAGAACTGACAGCTGGTGAGAATGCAACTGTAGTAAGACAACTAGTTAGGAATTAGCCAAATGACTTGTTTTGGGGGAAGGGCAGGAATTTAAGTGACAGACTGAATGCATTGCCTGCCATTCCATCCCAACTCTTTATCTCTTTGTGGATGTGCCAAAGTTTTTACAGGCCTGGGACTGTGAGTTTACTGCCAGTACCCAGTTCAAGAGTGGTTTTACTCATATAAACAAGGCATCCTGCTCATCAGAACCACAGTCAAGACCATGAGTCCAATTGTTTGTTTAGTTTAAACCCAGATCTCTTTGACATTTGAGGCGAGACCATCAGACTCTTCCACCAAGTAGTCCACCAAGAGGGAATGCCACTATAGAAAGCCAAACAATAGAGACAATATACCATATAACATTTAGTTGAACTACAAAGAACTACTGTGACTAAAAGCAAATACAAAATGAGAGACTAGAGGGAAAAAGTTTAAATTGGGAAAATGAAGGGGCTAACTAAATAGTCTTGACTGTGCAACCACTGCATGGAGATGTAGTCCATTTTCCCTTCAGGACAAACAGGGGAGGCTGAGCAGGGCAGAACCCTTGTCAACCTTAGCAAAACATGAGGAAATAGCTCAAAGGAACAGAGGGGTCACTCTGAAGAACAAGACTGTCATTGAACAATAGTAATACAGTAAAGGCACCACCCACGCTTAATTTCAGTCCAAAGCAGTTGAAGATAGGCAAAACATTTAGGTGAAGAAAGAATCCTGACAGTCTGCAAAGTGAGAATTGTTACCATCTGCCCAAAAACAGGAGGACTGAGAGGGAATATTCTGATGCCCTTATTCCCCCAGCAGCTTTCTGTGTCATATGATATGTCTCTTCTTATTTTGTAGGTTCCCAAAATTTCAAATCAAACGAAGTAAACTGAAATAAAATCTTCTGCTGTTTGTTATCATCCTGCAGAATTCTCCACCAGCCAGAAAGGTCCCATATGCTCTTAATTGTAACAGTCTTCATAAATTCCTTGTGAAAGTGTCTTTGTCCCTTATTGTATATATATTTTTTGCGTTCTCTATAGGATGGTGTGAAAGTACAATAATAGATGTTACGGATTGTACCAAGATGTTTGGTCTTGGTTTTTCACAGGTCTAGTGATTATTAATAGGTTTTATACAAAATTCCTCTCTGAAATAATATATTACAGTATATTGTTCTCTCTCTCTTCCTCTGTCTCAAGGCAGGAACATAGTGTAAATGTTTAAGCAGACATAAAGTTTCTCTGGATTGTGCTACTTCTCATCATGGATTTTAGTTTCAAGTAAAAAATTTTAGTCACAAGGATTTGTGTTCCATTGTGAAATATAAATGGAGTTTATAATTCAACCTTCAGTGTGTATTGCTGATTGGTATTAACCCACTCTTCGGCCTACAGTTGGCTGAATACCAAGAGTGTCCAGGTGGAACTTCCTTCTTTCTGTTCCCCCTTTTTTTTTTTTAATTTTATGGTTTTTAAATTTCTTTTTTTGCCTTCCAGTTGAGTGTTTGTGTTGTGTGTATGTTTGCGTGTGGTTTTTGAAGGATTTCATTAAAAAAAAAAAAAAAGGAAAAAAAAGAAAAGCAAACAAACTCAAACAGTTACTTCTGTCTTGCTGTTGGTTATGAAGTAGGGCTGCGGGCCCAAGTAGTGCTGGCTGCGGGTCGTCAGCGGGTCACTTAACGTCGGGTCTCCCATTCCGTGCTTGCCCTTGTTTGTGTACGCCTGTCTCCGCAGGGACTGGTCGGTGGGGTCCCAGGTCTTGTAGTGGGCGTTGTAACCCAAGGGGTGCGTGTGGATCTTCCCCGCCCGCGCCTTCTGCCCGTTGTGCCTCGTGAGGCCGCTGTCGATGGTGTATGCGCGCTCCTCATCCAGCCGCACCGGGTGGAGGGGCAGGCTGCCCTTGGCCGCCAGCTCTGCCAGATGTCGGCGTTTGCTGTAGAAGTCGTCGTTGACTTTGTCAGCTGGTTGGATTTGAAAGGGAGAGGGACAAAAGAAAAGATCAGTTGGACACAAGAGGAAGATTAAACAGTTTTGTCCTGATTATAGCAGCCAGGATCAGTTTGTCACTGTGTGGGTGTGTATTCTAAACCCTCTATGTCATTTTTCTCATGACCTGCTCACAATGGCCCGTTTACAGAAGCTGCCCAGGGCACATCCCACCCCTCAGGCTACAAACTGGGTCTTTAGGAACTTCTGTGGGATAAGGAAGTTTTCCTGTCTTCACACCCACCTGAGGGGTCATGTCTGCTAATGGGCCATCAGGGATGCCAAAAATATGCCATTGTTCACTTCACAGAGTAAATCACCCATTGTGAAACTCTCCACCCTGGGGGAGGGACTGGGCATTCCCATCAGAGCCCAAACAGATATAAGCTTGGGGTTTTGGGACTGGGAGTTCTCTTCAGATCCAGAGGAGGATCAGACCCTCGACTGGACTGAGACTGCCACTGGACTGGAACCATCATTTCCACCAGCAGTCTTCTTACTTGAACTCAGGGGAGTCCATGTGGTGTTCAGCACAGGGGTTGGTGAGCTCTGTTCTGCTCATGCCCCGCTGTGCAGGGCTGTACATCTGTTTTTGTGGCACCAACAAGTTTTTTCCTTCTGTATCAGTGTATTTGGTGATCTTTTATTAAATTGTTATTCTGACTTGCAATCCCATTCTGAGTTGGATTGATTTCTCCTGCCAATTTAACTCTAAACTAGCACAAGTTTACAGCAGGACATGCACAGTTCTAACTGTGGATCAGAACAGTTACGGGTGTGTCAGTAGGAGAAGTTCATGCCATCTCCCAGCCCTTATTTTCTCTCTTTGGCATATTTTTGGATGCCGTTATTAAGGCTTTTCATGTATGCAAACAAAAAGCCCGATTACCCTGCAGCTAAAGACTGTCCCTGCCCTGAAACACACAGGTTTTGCTGATGTTTACATTATGGGGAGAGGTCCTGTAACATGGGAAATTTGGGAAGTGTACAGAAGGACACAGGCTTTCTTGGAAATACTGCAGCTTCTTGAGTTGCACACCCGTTTAAATGCAAATGTGGGTCATGTGGATGTTTAACCAAGTCAGGTTAAAGGTCTGGTAGTGTGTGATGAGGTGGACCCGTTTTTGTTGAATAATGCCTTAGGGCAAAATTAAGGATGATATCCATTCTTCTAAGCAATTGGAAGCTCACTAGTGCTTTATGGGGCTGAAAATACTCTGGGTTATTGAAGGTTGGGTATTTAGCCTGTAATTTTACAGCCCATGAAAATCCTAAATTCCGGGTTCTGACATCATTTTCTGGTGTCAGTGCCACTAAAAATTACAGCAACAAAATCCTGCATTGCAGTTCTTAAACCTGGATTTTGCCCTCTGCAGTTTCTGAGGCAAGTGTCTTCCAGTGCACTCAAGTTTGATTGTTGTTATTGCTGGCATTTATTTGGCCTTGCTTGAAATTATGAACCCTGCTCAGGAAGCTTAAGAAAATTCTGCTGCAGCCCAGCAACCCATTTCAATTTTGGGACCGAGTTTCGGAGGTCTACGGGAACATAACTGAATTCCATTTTTTAAAGAGCTTGCCTTTTATGTAAAGAGGGTTTACTTTTACCCTTCAAAAATCTAGATTTTTATTTAAGACGGTGCCAAATGTGTGGATCAACTGGCACAGTGGTGTGTTAATCAGCAGTGGTGTGCTCTGAATGTATGATCCTGTCAGCCTGGATTTGACTTCTGCTGTGCCCTGGTAGATCCTGCCGTTTTCCTTGAGGCTGCAGAAGCCTTGTACATGTAGCTGTCTGTACAGCTCAGCTCCTCGTGCCTTCATGAGTAGGCTTTTAATTCCCTGCACTGTTTTTTGTTTAGCTTCCCTTTTTTTTTAATCTCCCCAGTATTCCTAGGAGGCTTTTGTTGCACTCTGAATTTTCTCCTTCTCTCTAGTTCTGAACTGCCTCTTTATGTAAGGCGGGGAAATTCCCATGAGCACCATATTAATCTTCAAGATCAGGCTTCAGTTCTGCATCCTCCTTGTCCTGGCCCCTCAACAGGGAGGAATATTACCAAAAGCAGCTGCTGTTTATCATCTAATGACAATTTTTGTATAATGACTGTGCAACTGGACTTTGCTCTTAAATCCTTAATGTCAGCATTTAAAGAGGTGATTCTTCTTCAATGAGCTGAAATTGCTCTTGGCCCTGCTGTAAAACTGGGGTTTGTGTGTTTTACCCATCTCCATCTCTTTCCTTTTTTAATCACTGAGTGAATGTTTTTCTGTGGCATACAGGTGTCTTCTGCTTTAAACAAATCACAGAATGGAGATAATGGCGTGGTCTAATTTCAGCCCATGATGTGTAATTGCAATTGCTTATAGACCTGTAATGTGCTACAGAGTCTGTGAAGTTCTGCTTTGATTTTGGGGTGAGTTTTTTCATTTGGAGATCTGTAATCTGAGTAATTAAGAAGTTATACCTATTTCTTCTTGCAAGAGCTGTTTTCAGTTCTAGATGTGGCTTGTCCTTTTAATTTGTTAATATTCACTGAATGCCACAGAACTATTGGATGAAAATGGGAGGGAAATGCATTTGCATTGCTAATTTCTCATTAATCTGTTATCAGCAATTGAGAAAAATGGTTGCAGAAAAGTCATTATGAATATTCACAAAAGTATTTATTTTTATTAATTTTTGCATCAAAGGCACTGCCTGAAAGCTGGTTAGGGGAGCAAATTTCTATATCCTATGACTTAGACCTTGTCTATGTATGAAAAGCCATGCTAGCTTATATAATTTAGATTCAGCACAGTTAATTATGTCCAACTTTTACTATAGATACATTTGTATGCCTGTTTCTCATTTAAATAGTTTAATTTGCATACACAAATTAAAAACTAAGCTAATTTCACTGAAGAATAAATGTGTAAGTTTGTAGTTTTAGTTTTATCTTAGCTATGCTGCAGCAGTTTGCCTTACTTAGCCAAGATCTTTAATCAGTTGCAAGGTAAATAATGACTTCTGTTTAGAGAAATAGCAGTAATGATGCAGTTGTGTAAATAATGACCAAAAATTGCAGATATTTGCATTGCCTGATTTTTTCCTGCTGGTTTTCTCTTTTGCATGGCTAAATGAAAAAGGCCACTAGAAGCTCAAGCTTCTTCCTCAGTGTCTTTTAATTTTTTCCCACTTGGATCTTTTCCCACTGCCAGGAGTGGTCCTGGGTCTCTGAATTTTGTTCCTTGCATTAGATGTGTTACTTGGATTTCCAGTCACATCAAGGCTGATGTCCTACAGAAGAGTAAACTGTATTACTGCTGTACATAAAAAACACCCCCACTGTTAAAACTAAGGGAGGAAGAAATCAGCTTCACAAGGATTGTGCCTATGACACATATAAGTGAACTTGCTCTTGATTATATTGCCATGTTATTATGTAACATTTTCAGCTCTTTGTTGCTTATGGAAGATCACACAGAAAGTGAAATGATAAATTCTGTGAATATGGTTACATTAAAGTTACTTAAACTGATACAGTCATAGGCCCTTTCTAGGGACTTCCCAGTTGTTGTCTGGAAACCAGGCTTGAAGAGAACGAGCCAGGATTTGATCTGTAAAGCAGATCAGCAGGATCAGCAAAGTTAAGTAGAAATGCGGCAAACACATGAGGAATGGCTGGTTCCATGTGTTTGGTGTGGCAATGCCAGTGTGGGAGAGCTGCTGTTTGTGTTTGTGCTGATCAAATAATGGTTTGCAGGGCTTTGCCCAAGAATTTCATCTGTGCCCAGGCATTCAGTGCTGACAGTGGAAGCCAACCTGTGTGTCTAATGTTTTAACCTCCCTAGAACTGTTTCCTTTCAGCTGGTCCACTCAGGTGTGCACAGAGGGACATGTGCCAGAAACGGGTGAGGGAAAATACCATTGTAGCAAAACCTGTACTGGTAAAACCAAATTGTTCAGTTGTTCAAAAGGGCTTTTAGCAAGTCCTACAGCAGACCTTTTTCTTCCATCCTGACTACATTACAGCTTTTATAACAGCACTGTGCTGTGCCCCAGTGTGAGTGCACAAACAGTGCACTTCTCATTTTCAAAGCAGAAAACATTCAGAATAGTGAGCAAGAAAAGTATATTAAGAGTATCCTGATGCCAACTACTGTAAAAATCAACTATGAATCTGAGGGAGTTTGTTTTTTTGTTTTGGGGGGTTTTTTTGTTTGTTTTGGTTTTGTTTGTTTGGTTTTGGTTGGGTTATTTTTTTTTTTTTTTTTCCGCTTAAGTAGATCCTATAAATGTTTTGTGGACTTTGAACACCTAAAGAGATATTTTGGAGTTAGAGGATGGATTTATGATGTGACCTTAGGTACATGACTCAACTTCTCTGTGCCTTGGTCTCACCTGCTGTAAAATGAGCTGTTAGCACAGTGGAGGAGGTTGTTGTGTTAGGAAGTTGAATTGCTATTTGTAGAGTCTGCTGAGATTTTGGATGAAAGGTGGTAAAGAAGTGCCTTTTGCATTGGCTTCTGTATATTGATCAGTAAAATAGAATGTAGAGATATCACTGTTGTGTTTGCAAAGGAGTAAAGAATTAGAATTGCAACATTGCCAAATAAACAATATAAAAAGAAGATTCAGAGCATTATTATTTGTGTTTCTCTTGGTTACTAGTTATAAATATGTTCTCAGTTTCTATATTTCTTTTAAGGTCTTTACCTTCAGACAATGCATCCATAAATTTAATTACTTTTGTAGTTGTTCATCTGAAAAAAAAAAGTTGAAATGTGAATTTTTTCCAACCTAAAGCATGTGCCTGGGAGGGGGGAGAACTTGGGCATTTGTTCCTGTTATTCATGAAATGAATAACTGAAAAAAATGCAGAGTGTAAGGATCAAAAGCAGCACTTCTTCCCAGCTGAGTACCTTAACTATTAAGATAAAGAAATGCTTTCTGTTCCTTTGTCTTTCTAGACTAGTAAATCTTGAATTTTCTTCTGCTTCAGAATGCAAGTTCACCAGGATGTGAATCACCAGGTGTGAATCCCAACAGAAGTTGGGGTGCATCTCACTGGGTAGGGAACTTCAATTTGAATGCCACTCAGAGCACTGGTACCAACGAGAGTAGGATCCAAGGGGCAGATCCCTCTGTTCCTCACTCTTATCTGAATCCAGCAATGTCTTGGGCAGAGTGACCATGACTTATTTTGGTCTTGAATTTGCTAACACTGGTGTCAAGTGTCTCAGAGTGGGACCCCTGCCTGTTTCCCTGAATTTTGATTTTGAAAGGAGATGGCTGCCATGCTGCTTGGGATAGCAAGACTGTGGAAATGGCCAGGAGAACCACAGTGGCTTTAGGCTCATTTAGATAAAGTGACCAGAAAGAAACAGGGTTTTCATGGTATGTTTTTCTTCAAGGTGCACCATTCTGCCTAAAGCTGTCACTAATAGAGACAAGCTTTATTCTTTTGCTGGTTGATAATTGGCCATAACCAAACTTGGAAGTTCACATATTTCTTCATAATCCACAGTTATACAGAGGAAGCACACAGAGCAGTGAGTCTCTCACAGAGTAAATGCCATGGATGAAAACATGTTTTCTCGAGTATCAGTGGCAAAACCCCTTGTGGCTGCCATAGGGCCATAATTTCTATGTGCTTATCTGAGTTATCTGTACTGTGGGAGGTCCTAAGGCCATGTAATGTTGTTGTCTTCCCTAACAGAAGTAATCTTCAAGGTCACTGTATAACCACTTGTGCCACAGAGGCATGTGGACATGCATTAGCATTGTGCAGAGCTTTCTTTGCCCTGTAAAATATTGCAGGGTTTTTAACTCTTTTCCTCATTGACAATGCTCTTATCTTTGTGGGTACATCAGATGGCTCTGAAAGCTTGCACCACATCCTACAGCTATGGGAGAAGTATAGGATCCTGAAAGGCAGTGCTGTCCTTCAGCTTTGTGAAAGTAGGCACCTAGGAGTGGGAAGAAGTCTCTGAAGTGAGAGAAGAGAATCCACAAAGGAGTGAGCCCTTATAAAAACTCTAAAGGCATTAAAAAACCAAAACACAAACTTCAGTGAGAGCTTACAGTCACAGTCAAAAGACACAAAAATACATACGGAACTCTGTCTCTCAGTAGATGGTTCCAAAATTGTTATCTGAACATATTTTAAGAAACTACTTTGAGAAATGCAGAGCTTTATTCCAGCCAGAAGGAGACTGTATTTCAAGTTAAGGGCTAGAGATGCAGGAAGCAAGCCAATGGAAAGGGTTGGGGGACAGGATAGCAATGAAATTGGTACAATGACACACCAACTAACAGCTAAAATGCACTGGCTGCCTGTTTCTGGATGTTTTCTGTGTAACAGGAAGGCTGTGTAGTATTTAACAGTTTATAACAATGCATTGGTTCTGCAGCCCTGAGTCTGCTGGGATGTGGGTGTAGTCACCTAAAGCTACGGGAACCTTAAATTTCTCTAAGTAATGAAAGTGAAAACTTAAGGAAAGGCAAAAGGGTAATGAATCCTGACTCAAAGACAACATGAGAATTTTGCCCAGGGAAATACTGGGATGCTGCCTTTGGTGGTGCTGTTTATCCTGTCTCAATGTGTGATTGCTTATTCATTTGCCTTTCAAAGCTGGCATCTAAGACAATATGTTCAAAAGCTTCCAAGATTTAGACCAACTCTATGTGAGAGTTCTTGCAGGATTTCATCTGAAAATCAAAGAAGTGTCATTTGTACGTGAGCACAAGTTTATTCTTGGCTGAGGGGAAAAAAACAAGGACAGAGTTCATCTTAGCTGTCCCCAGGTATGAATGGACTCCAATAAATTCCCAGAAAAGTGTGTTCCATACAGGAAACACTGGGGTGACTGTGTACAAGGTAGGGCAATTTTAAACCATACTAAATTCTAAGAAAGAGCAATGGTCTTTTAAAATTATTTTTGCAGCCCTCCTTCTCTGTTCTTTTATCGAGTTCTGAAAGTTCAGAATTCAGCCTGTGGCCTGCAATGCATTGACTTCTATCCTAAATATTTGTCTTTCTTCCCCCAAGAGTTCTAACATTATTTTTCCTTTATTTAAGACATTCTGACAAGAAAGACAATATTTTTATATCTTTGGGTTTTTTTCTTGTGGTTTTTATTCCCTATTACCGGCAGAGGTAAAGAAAATTACTTGATGCATAGAATGCACCATAAATTACTTTCATAAATTTTGTAGAACCTACTTTTTGTGGCTCTGTGTTATTCCTCTCCTGGTCCCCTTTACCACTTCATTTATTTACTCATTTCTTACAGTGATCTAGAGAGAGACCAAGCACGAAAAGACATTCCATATCAACCTTTTCTTCTGCAGGCACTGTTTGAAAAGAGCTTGTCCACCTCCAGACACAAGACTACATTTGTTTTCCCAGTGAAATAAAATTATTTCAAGATATGAGACATGAAGAAAGATAAATATGTAGGCCCAAGCATTTCTTTTCTTCTATCGATTATTTTCATGACAGTTTCTGAAAGGGCTGAAGAGACCAGAATATTTCTGGGATTTGAGATGCATTAGGAATGGCTTAGAACTGGGATGTAATTAGACTCTGTAAGTAAAGCCTCCAGTCTCAGTAATGTTCTCTTTATCCACTACAGCAAAATCTGCTGCTTGGCTGGGAACAGAGGCAGATTTTGATTAACTCCTCAGGCATCAGCCATCCTCTGTGGCTCCTCATGTCCAGGGTTACTGTTCCCTGGAATGCAAGAGTAGCCACATGTCTGTGAGCAGAACCCTCCTCTGACAAAGTGCCAAAAAGCACAGAACTGCAAAGTTGCAAAGCCTATTTTTTTCCTTTTCCCAAACATTTATTTACTGTGTGAGTTTAGGCAGGTTTCTCCTTGGACATATAAAACAGATTTTCCAGTTGGGCTTTGTATACTTGACTGCATTGATTTGCATAGTATTAAATTGCAATATTTATGATTCAGTTTTGCAAAGTGCTGCAGTGATACTGTGATTTGGTTTTGATGGAAATACTCCAGATACACACACATTCTACCAGATAGAGAGACCAGTGGCATGCAGAATACTTGAGTCTAACCAGCATAAGAAAACCATAGCTTTTCTATCCAAAACCAATGGATTCTGTCAACCTGGAAACAACTGGTGGCTACATCATGTTAAATTATCTTTGGAATTTTAAATGTTCTCAGGAAACCTGAAATCTCTTGCATGCAGATAGACAAAGATCACACTACTTTGTTATATCCTCAAGTGATTTAACATTTTAAATTCAGGCACCAGTGTGGTAAACTGCTCGTTCTTTATCATGCAATGAATGATAAACTTTAGAAGGAAATAAGACTGCCAGTTCTATTCTTGATCCAAGGGATGAAATTGTAAAAGAAGTCTAAGAGAATTAGTTATTCAAATCTGTGAATTTCTTTGAAAATGCAGCCAGTGGCTGTCCTGTAACTGTAAATCTGGTTTTTTTCATTATTTTTTTCCTAAAGGCCTCTAAGCTCATGGATTTCCTGGCATCTACAATGGCAAATACATATGAAAAGTTCTACTGTGAAATATTTAATTTTATCTCAGTTAAGCATATTTATCAGTTTGAGTTTTACTGGAAACCTTATAATGGTCAGAAAACTTACCTTTTGGAATAGGAACTGTCTAAGGAGCCACGCTGTTATACTTAACTTCTGAATAAAGCATGACTGCAGCATAAACTGATTATAGGAGAGGAGGCTTTGGCTTGCTTTCTAACACTGCTGTCCAAAGCCAAAGAGGTTAACACTTAGGAGATTTGCTTAAAAGGCTTCTTCCACTTCTTCCTTGGGTAATCTTGCTTGCTTTTTCTCTGCCTGGTTTTTAATGCTTCTCAAGCAAATCACTCAGGACAAATCTGATTGTGCCCCAAGTTTGCGGAAGCGCTTTCTCACATCACCAATAATAGGAAATTGTTTGCAACCTTTTAGGCTGGTGGGGACCTTCAGTGTGGGGGCAGAGCTCCATGGCAGGTCCAGGAGCACGACCTCTGTCTGTGTTGGTGCAGGGATGTGCCATGAGAGCCCCAGGGTGCCGGCAGAGCCGTCCTGGCAGTGCTGAGGGATGGCAGGAGGGGCTGTGCTGGCAGGGTGGGATGTCAGGGTGGAGTGGGCTGTGCTGTAAGACTGAAGGGGGCTGTGCGGGCAGGTTGCACACCCACCACTGGCTGGGTCACCTCCTAAGGGCCTCACAGTGCTCTGCAGTGTCATTTAGCATCAAAAAACACGTGTTTGTTTTCCCTCAGGTGTCGATTGATCTTACCTTACTGGAAAGGCTGTTATATTCCTAACCACACTTATTTGTAATAACCATTCTTAGCATGAACCTAATTTCATTTTTTTTCACACATTGCTGTTGGCATTCTTCTGTGTGCTGAATTTAATTTTCAGTTTTAATACTTTTTATTAGATGTTTTTGTTTCTTTTAGTATTCTACTGGTTATAGCTCTTACATGTAAGTCTGAATCAGCAACAAATCACCTACAAATACTAGTTGTGAAGACACAGAAAGCTGCATGAGAACATAGAAGACCCAATTCAGGTCTCTGAATGTGTAATTAAAATGTATTTTTAGTGCTGGAATGAACCTACATTTTCCTGTCTTTCAACTGGCATCATACTAGATTTACACTATTATTTCTGAATATGAACTGAGGCCTAAAGGGTTTTTGAATTGTACCAGATAAATGAAAAAAAAAAAAAAAAAAAAAAAAACACAAAACAACAAAAAGGCCCAGTGGTATAAGAGCTTTTCTTTTTTTCTTTTTAAATTTCATTTTTATTTGATCTGTTTCTTAACTGCTGTAATTTTAAATAATTTTTTGCAATTGTTCTGGATTGGAGTTTGTTTTTTTCCAAAATAATTGTGGCATAAGATGTTTCTATTACAAAGTTATCTTTTTCTATTCTTTTTGCCAGGAGAAAAAAAAAAAAAGAAAAAAGAAAAAAAAAGTTATAATTCCACAGCTGTACTTGCTCACATTCCATTCTGCATTCCCACCACAAAAACTGCCTCTTGTACTTGATACTGTCTTTAGAATAGGACCAAATTATATTCTTGTAGTGCTGTTGTTTGATGCTGTAGTATCGTGGTTATTACATATCAGATTTTTATTTTTTCAGCTTCTCTTTTCCACTTACCCTTTTTCAAATAAGGTGTTAGAGAAGGACTTTTTCAAATAATTAAGTGTGTGCATTACAAATCATCTTACTGCTCTTCTTTCCTCCATGACTCAAGCCCTTTGTTGTTATAGTACAAATGTGTAGGAGGAAAGCAATGGTCTCTGTGACTTTTATCTGTGTAATTCCTTTCAAACACATTTACTGTCTTTGGAAGCCCCTTTGCAGGACAAAGTAACACATGCAGACAAACTTCTGGTATTGACATTATATTGTTGATAAAGGAGTCATTCCTAGCAATTGTCTTAGTAGACCTCATTGGTGTTCAGGGGTCATTCTGAAGAACATCACACTCTGCTGTTGACACATATCCACATGCAAAGGTGGTCAGGGTTTGAAGTTGGTGAGAATCAAAAAAGAAAAAAAAAAGGGCAAGTCTGAATGTTCCCATCACAAACTGTAAATGCAACATTTTGGACTGAAATAGCTTAAACTCTGTTGTCCTCATGGAGGCAGATTCTGATGTACTTGAACAAATAATATTTTCATACAAAAATAGCCTAAATATGAAGCAGTAGAACTATGGAAAATAAAGTATGAGTATAGGAATTTAAGTATGTTTCTGAGGGTGCTTCTCAACCCCAGAATTCCTCAATTAAACATGCTGATTGTACTGGGATTTCAGAATTCTATTCTCTGTTGTTCTTTGGTCAGTTCTTGGGAAAATTTAAATCAAAGCCCTTCCTTAAAAATCTACTTTTCCTGTTTACCTTGAGTTTTCAAAAGAAAAAAAAAATCAAACAACTGAACCATAATAACCTACTTTTATATTTGAACATTTTCATCATAAAAGACTACTTAATAAATAAAAGCCTTCAGTTTGGAGTAACATGATTTAATTACAAGACTTCTTTTCCCCCAGAAATCATGCAAAGCTGTCACTTTGAAATAATTTAGAATGTTACTTCTATGTACTGAGTTTTGTAAATACAGCAGGTATTTACAGATGGTGAGGAACTCCAGGCAGATTTTCACAACCTCTGTTAATTTTTTCAAAACCAGCTATGAGAGCAGGTTCTGTCACCAGTAAAGTTGTAAGTTTTGACCATTTGGCAAAAATATTGCCATAAATTACCTACAAAGCTACAAGTCTGAAGGAAACTGAGTGGAGTATGTTCAGAACAACCAGTGCAGGGTAGCGGCTCCACAGTGGGAACTGTAAAAGTCACACTTGGGAGTAAATCCAGACTTTAGTTGGGATCCTGTGCAATTGCTATTTATCTGCAAGTGTTCACAACTGTTTTCATATCTTTATGATCAACCTCTGCACTTAAATAATTGATACAAAACTTGCATTGCAGAATGAGAAGTAGGTTTATATAAAGGCGCACGTTTATATTGCAAAATAAAGCAGCTATAGAGAAGGATGTTTAAGAAGGGATGCAAGTGAAAAATGCTTAACATCGTTAGACTTCCTCTTCACAGGAGCTGAGCCTTGTCTTTTATTGGTTAGATTTTATTGCCTAAGATAAAGTTTCATTCACTCAGTCATGTCTTCACATCAATTAATATGTAAGAAAACTCATGTATAATTCATCAACATTTCATAGAAATAGCTTGGAATAATCCATGCTGGATTTAGATTTACTTGTTTTCTTCCTGTGACCATCACTGATCCCAATAGATGGAAATAAGCCTGGCTACTGTCAGCTTGCTACCTCCAAAGACTGTCTTCAAAGGCAAAAGACAAGTAAAACTCAGTGTTAAAACTGTTTGTTTGTTTTTGGTTTTGTTTTTTTTTTTTTTAAAGAAAAGCTATCTGCAGTTTCTTTCCAGCAGCTTAGACGTCGCTTCTGCCAAGACCAACATATCCCCAAAGTTACCTTTTCCCAGGTCCATCTGTTTGCCAGAGGAATGCCTGGCCAGTGGCTGCTGGGATGTCTGATTACTTGCAGCAGAATTCCCCAGCCTGAGAAAGAGGATCCCAATTTTTACAGCATAATGAAGTTTTTTAAAAGGCTGACAGAGAATGTCAGCGAAGCAGATGATTTTGCTCAAGATGGTCAGGCTTTGCACAAATAACATATTTATGATGAAAATATGGGTACCTCACTGGAACAAGAAATGAGTGTGCTGGATGAGAAAATAGGAAAATATTTCGATCAGGACTCCCCAAGCATTTTTTATTTACCTATGACAAAATGCCTGTGGGTATCAAAGCCAATTAGGTAAATGACAGAGGTGGCAGTTAAATTGTTTAGTGGAAGCAAGAAAAGCTCTTGAAATTTCATGTGAGTGCACTGGGCAGGATTTGAAGTTTGATGGGTCTCAGCAGAGACATGGATGGAATAAGTGATACTCCACCTCATCTAACAGGGGGATTGGTAAAGTGAGTGCCGCCTGGCCTTTGCTCCTCTGCTGAAGGAGAAGGATTAAAATATGAAAGACTTCTTAACAAATGATCACTCAAAAGCTGCAAATTCTCCTGCCACACTGGGTTAAGTAAATAACAACCATAAAAAGGTAGCATGCTTTTGTGTCCTGCTTCCAGGAGACAGATCTGCAGTTCCAGTGTGGAATTGGGCAGATCACCTAGTCTAGCATTAGTCATGACACTGAACACACCTCTTGATATGTGAAATCATTAACTGGAGCACCCTCTGGATATTACAAAGGATGCATTAATCTGTATTTCCTGTCAGGTTTTTGTGGTGTTAAATCCGGGGAGTTGCTCCCATGTCCCAGATTTTCTTTTTTTTTTTTTGATCCATCTTTGTTGTAACTGCTTATGGAAGGAATAACTGAAAATTTCTTTACTCCTTCAAAAGAAAGCACAATTTCTTTTTAAGCCTTCCAAAGAAACATGGATATTTACCTTTAGATGTAACAGTGTGATTGGTATAGGAAAGTAAAATAATACAAACTTATTGCATCCAATAATTCTGTAGTTCTACTTTTTCTGAAAATGAACTGTATCAACCCCTGAGAATGCTTGGGCAGGTCTGTTGTGTCTTCCATTTTTCCAAATACAGTGTTTCTTTACAGCCCAGAGCCCAGTGAAATACAAGGAATGGTACAGAATCTCGTGATGAGACAGGTATCAGTTTCTTAGGAGGTCATTGTGAAGTCACTTCTATTCTCAAGAGATAGAGCTTGTCTCAGCATGGAGTTACTGCCATTTCTATGGAAATTGAAGGTCTGAGGCTTAAGAAAAGGCACCAACAAATGTCCCATCAGACAGGAGGATGGTTCAAAGATAACAGCCCAGAGTTACCTTCATGGTGAGCCTCCCCTTTGGATCCTTCTGAGTGTGTAGAGGACACACAGTGGGGTCAGTTTCCTCACATGCCTCACCTTTCTGAGGCAGATGTTGCCCTGTGCATTGGCACACATGAAGCCATGCTGTTTTCTGCAGGGACTGAACCAGGAGATATTTATTCTCTGAGCATCATATTTGAAGAATCTCTTTTCAGTTTTGCAACTGCAAGCAGAGCTGGCGCAGTCTAATATTTCCTTTGGGATCAAAGAACTGTGCAGCTTCAAGACATGCTGGGAGCTGTAGACTCAGAGATGTGATGGTGGCTCTGCTGCCAATTATATCCTCCTTCTGGCTTCACTATATCCAATCAATTAGATCTGATTTAATCCCACAGGAGACTAACAACTCCCAGCACCAGGGAATGCTTTCTGGGTCTGTGTTTCAGGGAGGAATTCTATCTATTGTTTGGGGTTTTTTTTGTCAAAGTCAAGTCCAGTCAATTCCTCAAAGGTTTGTGTGTGGGTGTGAGAAGAGAAGAAGAAAGTTTATGAAAGAAATATAAAATCATGTTAAACTGTAGAAATACTTGTATTCACAGCTTTTACTTGCATGTCTGTGCACCTCTTCTGGAGCTGAGTGATCGTTTCCCCAGGGATTTAGAAGTTTGGTTTGGGGTATTTTTTCATTTCTACAAGAAGCTCTAAAGAAAGTTAGTGCTTTTGCCTTTCCTGAAAGTGAAAATTAAGGCAAGAAAATTAATTATTCCCGAGTCAGATTCACAGAGCAGTGTGACTGAATAAACATGACTAATACCTCAGGATAGCGAGGCCAGTTCTAGCTCGAGGAAACTTTTATTAAGCAACAGGATGGTCTACAACTCTTACAACTTAGCAGAGTGGAATTTGCAGTTGGATTGTTCATGCTTTCCAAATGAATGTCTAAATGATGTGCATAAAATTTGTGATGAGCTACCTTTATATGTCCTGGGACTTAAATTTCATGAAGGTGTTCAGCTACAAGATCTCCATCCACTTGTAGCTTTAGGCATGTCAGTATTGCTTAAGTGAGCAATAACCATCTAAGCATGGAGTAAAAACATGGCTGATGACCTGGAAACAAGAATAATTTATGCAGAAAAACCTCTTTCTGCACTTTTCACATAAATAATCAAAAAATGCAAAAGCACTGAAGGAAATGAGGATCATGTTGTCTCAGGTGACCAAAACCTCGAAATATCTAAACACTGGGTGTTTATTGCCACACAACATTCAGTGGCCACTCTTGCTGGGACTGCTCTTGGAGCTTGTTAACCTTTTTCACTCAGTCTCTCAAATCCTTTGGTAGGAAAATCTGGCCCTGTTGAAAGAGATTCTATGGCTCAAAAATGGAAAAATAATGGATGAACAGAGTGCACCTATGAGTCAGTCAGATCAGTGAGTGAGATAGGAGAGACATTAGGAGATAGACTTGTTATCTCTTCGTTCAGGAAGTGTTGCTCTGCTTCATTTCCAAGTGGACCTCTACCTTCTGCCGATTCTGCCCTGGTGGTGGATGTGCCAAGGTAGAAGGAGAGTAAAATTGTAGTGCAGTGAGGGAAACAGGGAGCAGATCTCAGCTCACTATTACCTTGTGGTACTCCAAGCACTCAGCTGAGAGTATAAAATAGGCACAGAATGACTTCACGTCATTCAGAGATGCAAATGCCAACAGTGAGGTGAAAAGGTGAATTTGGTCAGCAGCCATGGTCAGTACTTTAGGAATACTGGAGGCTGCAACAAATAAGGAAATTCTTAACAAGAAATGAGGAAAACATTCTCTTCCATTGAGTGTGTGAGGGTTTGGCTATGCAGTTTGAGCTCATTCCTGTAAAAATATGTAGCTTTTTAAATAAAATACATCCACTCTGTCCTTTTCAAATCTCATCTCCCCAGTTGTGCTGAATCAGACACTGTGCACTGCACACATGTATGAACAGTCCAACTTCCAAATGCACTCTGCTAAGCTGTGTCATTTGGAGTTTTGGGTGCAGCTTTGAAACAGCTTCCTAAGGATGAGCTTGGCCTCACCACCGAAGTATGGGTCATTCTTACTCAGAATCACAATGCAGATTGATAGCAAGGGCACTGTTGTCTCTCGTTTTCACAAGCACTCGAATCTTTACTGAATTTAATGGAGGTCCAGACCATGATCAAAAGAGATTACTGTGGCTCACTGCTTTTCCATGAAGCGAATTCTCACAGCAGCCAGTCACTGAGGAATGAGTAGCTCACTTCTAAAATTAGCCAAATTTTTAGGACATCTGTAGTTTAGAAGAAAGCAGCTGTGTAGAAATTAATTTAAAACTGCCTCTGGTAAAGCTTCACTTTTTCAGTTATCTAAACTTCTTACCACTTATGGCCATGTTCTGATGAGTAATATTAATGTACTGTAGCTACAGTTGCTACGAAGCAGTAGCAATGCTTCCTCCTCCACCCCCATTAAAGAGAAGGGTTAAGCACAGTGGACTACACCCAAACAATGGGATCATGCGGACTAAGGGGCACTTAAATGGTTTGCCTGAAACGTATGGAGGAATATAGAACACATCACTTATTAAATTTCTGTTGTGGCAAATGAATACACCCTCAAGCCACTATCAATGAATGCAAAGGGAAATGGACTACACACACTCATTAACCTGCTCTGGGGACCCAAAAAGCCGACTCTGAATGCCAGGAGATGAAAAATGCCTTCTCCCTGTGACACGAATACCAGGTCAGGGTGAACTCAGTCTATGTCTGTTTGTTCAAAAGGTGCTGTCAGGTAGATTTGTATTGGTGGGCTTGATGTAGGCCAGGTCCTCTTTCCTGTCAGAGCCCTCCTAAAGCCAGTGTCAACCCTGCTGTGTGCAGTCTGGATTGCTTGATGTCAGTGCAATCACACACCTAGGCCTGGCTGGCGTCACGGAAAAGCCCCTTTGTGATCTTGGGATGTACTTGAGGTACTCTTGGGAAGAATTATGGCCTTGAGAGTCTGAAAAAGGGTGAAAACTGAGTGTTTAATTCTTATTCCATAGATTTATTCTGAAGGTGTGAATGTATAACTGTTTCCAAACCTCTAGTGTTCTATGCTGAAAAGTTTGGAAAACAACACAAGACTTTTGTACTCAGAAAATTCACCTGCATCTAAAATTTGGCTGATGGGGTCTGAGACCAGGAGATCTATGGGGAAAAAAAGAGAGAGGGGATAGGAAGGATAGGGTAAGAGCATGAGAAGATGGTGCCATCCTCCTGGAAGAAAATGTCCCTGAAAGTTATGTTTAATTTACTTTAAGGTTCTGAGAGGCATTATACAACTTCTGAAGCTGAAGTGCACAATCTTTCAAGGTTGATTTAACTGTATGGTTATAATCTAGCTGTTTTAAAAACCTGTACTCAGACACACAAGAAATATCTAGGTTATAATTTAGTAATTTCAAAAGAAAGGTACATTCAGTGGCTCTTGAGCAGGTGAGAGAAGTTTCTTACAGTGTTTCATCTCATTTTAGTATACTTAAGTAGCTTTTAGCTTTGATGATCAGCTTGACCTAAATTGACACCTGAAAAAGAAGCCTGATATCAGTGCATAAATCTGTGATAATCACCACATCATTACACAGCACCACCTTTTGAAGAGGGAATTGTAAAACTACTCAGTATTCAAAATTCAGTAGAAAGCTATTAACCCTTGTTTTTATAAATACATTTAAAAAGACCACTTGCAAGAAACAAAACCAACCAGCTAAAGCAAAACTGAACTACTTGAGATGGGACTTTGATGTACATTTTCTCAGAGGTCTGATATCCTGAAACGCAGATAAAGCAAAGTTGGCTTGTGATGAAAAGTTCTTCTGGCGTGATGAATACTAGATTCTTAAATCAAAATGTTCTCAGCTGTTCTGCTGTTTTTCTGAGATAAATATCTATGTCTGGAAATAGGCAGTGTGACATTGCTCTAAATTTATGGGGAAATGATGTTAACATCCATATGTGTGAGCTAAGCAAGGGTTAGTGTGAAGCTATGAATAGACACCCCCCCCGCACCCCCTCAGTTCTTGATGTGTTATTGTTTGGATGGCCTGAAATATAAGGTGATAAAAGTTTTCTCTCATTGCAGGGTGGGCACAAGGTATTTGCAGCCCCCAAAATCTATTATCAACTTACACATCCAATAAGAACATTATTCTGAATTTTATACCCACTATTGTCCTTTTTCCTCCCACAACTGTTTCTTTGAGGGTGTTCTACCACCAGCTTAAAAGAATATCAACCAGTCACAGAAAACAGGCACCACTGGGATCTTTATTAGGGGCTTTATCATGCACTAATTGTTTGAAATCATAAGACCTCAGAATATTCCTCCAGTGACCTACTAATGCACATCCTCCAGGAAATGTAAAAGCTCTTACTCTGGAAGTGCACAAATGCCTTCTCTCTTTGGAAGTATTTCACAGGTATCTAAATCATATGCTTAACTCTGAAGCATACTTGGTGTTTTTCTCTCTCATTTGTGCAGATAGCTGTGGAAAATACACATCACAATGCACGCACAGGCATATTATAGAATATCTCAAGCTGGAAGAGACCCACAGAGATCATCAAGTCCAACTCCTTGCTCCTTGCAGATCCAGGGCATAAAGAACTGATCTGTGCATGTAACATAGGTTAGACTTGCTGACAAATGGTTTGCAGTGGGCATGGTGTGGTTCTGTGTGCATTGAGAAGCACAGTGCATATGGTCAGCAGTTCTAGTCCCCCAGTTAGTTGTCATTACAGTTCCAACTGACGTGATAGTCTACATTGAATTCTACCACAAGATTTTCTATATGAAATTGCATCATAAAGCAGTCCAGATGAACAAGACTTTGTTTTTAACTTTGAAGCAGAATGTCAGCTGCCAACAGCAACACGCTGCTCTAAAGGAGAAGTCATGCGTCGTCGCTCACTTACCGACTGCCTTCAGAGAGGCGTACTTGTTAAGCTCTTTGCCTGGGGGCTGTTGCTCATATGGGTTTGTGATCTGTCCCAGGCTGGGATATGAATGTTGATGTGCCATCTGAGGAAGGAGGGGAGATGTTGGCATGACATTATTCATCTGTGGTGGATCTGTATTAAAGAAAATCAACAAGCATTAAGAAAGAAGTAAATTAGTCTTAAGGTTTTGACATCGTTATTGAGTACAGATTAGACAGGATGTGCCATGGGATTCAATGCAACAAAACAGTATTTACTACAAAGTGGGGGTTTGAGTACAGCAAACCTGTACTTCAAGCAGTTAATGGCATGATTAGAGGCTGACAAGTGATTGTAGCAACACATGATAACTTTTGTATAAAGAGGTCTTTGAACTAATAAACAGGTTTTCAAAACAACGGAACACCAACCCAAACAGTGAATGTGCTGCAGCATCAGGATACAAACCAAAACACAGAGTTTGTTCCAGGCTGGTTGAATACAGGGCAATATTCAGCTCTGTGCTGTTAAATAGCCAGGCTCATTTCAACTGGCTCGGGCAGGCAGCTGCCTGCACACAGTCACCCTGCTTTCAGCACCACAGCCAGCTCGGTTCTTTGCATAGCATTCTGCTGTCTTCTGTAGACATGCCCCACTGTGCAGAGTGTGCTTTTTTGGTTCATCACTATCATTAGGTGATTTCTTCAAAGCAAGCACTTTGGCCTTATGTTTTCTCCTTTGCTGTGACAATGGGTATCACAATATCATACCAAGACAATGTTTTAGGAACTAATTACTGCTTATGTGCAGCTTTATACCAGCACTCACTCCATATCCATTCTGGAGTTGATTTGTTCCTTTATAGTAGAGAATACAGCCTGTATACTTTTCTTTCTAAGATAAAATTTATTTGTTATTTTTAATGTTCAGTTCCAGCTTCTAAAACATTTGTTAGAATTATATGCTGCACTCCATTTGAAAACCTAAATTTCAATAGATCTCAACATGGTCAGAGTATCTTTTTCACTGAGTCTTTCTCCAGGCTGTGAATTTTGAGATATTTGGTGCAGAATGGCAATCCTAGAACCTTATCATGGCTTCTGCAATCAGAGACAAGCACATTTTTCTTCTGCAATAAAACCATGATGCTGGATTATGACTGTAACTCCCTCAGCATCAAGCACAGGGTAGAGATCATGTAGAGAGAAAGATGGCCTGTTATGGGAAAGGTGGTTTATTGTGATGGATGGAGTGGACCATCCTCCAAGTGCCTCCAGGATCTGGCAGGAGCCAAATATCCCTGCAGTTTGCCAGGATGTTAAAGGAATCAAGCCACTTGGCTTTGCCCAGCTCATTAATAAGCAGGAGCTCTGGAGTCAAAGAACAGATTTACTGCTGGGAGAGAAAAGAAAACAAAGGTGTTTTTCAACTTTCCTCGCTGTTGCTGCTGCCTCTGCAGAGCTCTGTAATTCACACACAGACCCAGCTTGTGAGGGCACTCTGAGGTAACAGGAGAGAAATGCTACAAGTGCCATCACCTAATACCAGTATGATTCTGCTTGCTAGTACTGGTTATTGACAGGCAACAAATGGGTTGTGGGTAATCGTTAGAGCTGAGTGAGAAATTATTTTCCCATACTAAAAGAATTTTACAGCAAATGTGTTTTTTTCCTTTATCAAAGAAGTGAAATCTGAAGTGGGACTCTTTCTTGCAAAGCTTGTGTCAGACAGGGAGAAATATTTTATACAAATAAAATATAAGTTCGGTCACTTTTTAAAAGAGAAATGTTATATTGGATTGAAAACAAGAAACTTTTCTGTTCAGAATTCCCCCCAAAGTATTGGAACACTATTTGAATCTTTTTTTGACAGTTTTACCTTGAAAAGATAAGTTTGCTAAGTCAACCCTTTCACAGAAACATGTTATTTTAAGGAATTGCCATTTTGTAATAAATAAAAACTCTCAGTATGTTTCTGTTCAGCTCTAGTACTGGTATGTCTGATGCACCTAAGTGGAATGACTCTTCTCTTGGAGCAGGAATTCATGAAATCCTATACCATTCCCATTCTATCTCTAGACTGCAGCTGAGGAAAGCCTCTTACTCTAATGGTTTGAACCAATGAATAGCTGACTTTTCTTTCTAAACCATCCATATCTTCCAAACATCTCTGGTTTCTGGTTGCATCTGTGAGCACACTGTGGAGCAGGACTGCCAGCACAACTGTATCTCAGTAAAGGGCAGCACTGAAGGTGCCAGCACAGCTGGGGCCTTTAACTGGAAGGAAAGAGTCTCAAGATGTTGATGTGAAATTTGCAATGGTTACTCTTTTCCTGAAATTGGAAAAAGTAGTGTTGCATTTTAGGGAACAAGTAATCAATTGGATTCTTCAAAATATTTTCTGATGCAAGGGATTGGTTTCAGCTGGCAGAAAGTTTAACCAGAAAAATCCCTGCCAGCTTCATCACTGACCACTAGTGCCAAGTCAGATCCCTTATAAACCAGACATCCTGTGATTGGTATCTGGCTTCAGTGAACTGGGACAACTTTAACCCAAAAGCTGTGGCTTTGCTCAGCCATTATTTTTGGCAATGTGACACTGATATTGTCCATCACAGTATTCCACAAAGCAGCTGCATTGTGTCATTGCCAATTTAGTATTTATTTTTAAAAGACAGAGAATATGAACATCACAACGAGTCAAAAAACTGTTTGTGCCACAGCTTGTAGCATGAATAATCAGATCTGATTAGCAATGGTGATATTGTAAAAAACCTGCAGTATTCCCAACCTATCTCATTTTCTGCTGAAGTGAGGAAATACAGTGCCAGCCTGCTTCCTAACCTTCCAAGACTTTGAGGAGTCATTGTGGACAAAGTGTTAGTGGTTTGCTCTGTCTTCCTATTTCCAGCCCTAGAGGGAGTTTGCAAAAGCATGCTGGAGCTCACCACGTGTAAGCTAGATGTCTGCTGGGCAGAAAATGAGGTAGGGAAAGAAAAAGAAAAATAAATCGGTTCTTCATATGCTCAAGAGTGCTTTTGACTGTAATTCCCTTGAGATGTGTAGGTATAGGAAACCTGGTAGGAGACATGTGGACAAGAAAATAAGGACTGGAAGGAAGCTGCACCAAAACCAGTTTATAACTAGAGACAGTGGAGTTTGCATCCCAGCCACCAACAGTGAGCCTTTGGAAATGGGCAAGGCATTGACTTCTGGTCACAGCCCTAGCAACTGATGAAGATTGATCATTCCATTATCTGTTTATTACCTAGACCTATTTCTCAGCCTGTGGAATTTAAACTTGTATCCAGATGTTACAGTTACCTGCTTACCGCATTTTTCAGGAGAAAATGCATTTTTCAGAGTGTTTTCATCCTCCCAATTGTAAATTTTGGAGTTCCATTAGTGTGTATCATGGTTACAATAATGCAATTGGTTGCTGTAATTGTTCTGTACTCTCTTCAATTAAGATGGGATTATATCTGATTTATGCACTTCAGTCAGTAACCAAGGAATGGTCATGTAAGCAATTATTAAATAAAAATGAGAACCCAATGTGAAACACCTGACACCAACCATGGTCATATGCATGAAAGTGGTAAGATAAGGCAAAAGCCTCAAACTGACTGTTTTGACTGCTGCCTTGTCTGTAGCATACATTGTGTGATCAATCTTGTCAAGAAGCTGCCAGGGCTATGGGAGGGACACGGGGCTGAAGAAGGGATGTGAGAGGACTGCTGGCAATAACAAGCTTGTTACGGCTCGAGAGCCAAGAGCCTGCCATGGGCATCCCTACAGCTCAGCCACCATCCTCCTCCTCTTCAGCCACAGGAGAGCAAAACCTCTTCTGTAGATTGGCCTGGAGATTCATTCCTTTCTGTACAATGATGTCAAGGATTCAGTGCTGGAAGACAGGGAAAATGAACCAAGTCCATAGGCACAGAACGACATCTCTCAGTAACTGAGTGGTTGCAGGCACAAGGAAAGAACAAAGGGGACAGGTAATGCAGTGACTAAACAGGAGAGGATGGGGGAAGGGCAGGAAAGCAGAAAGACCTTTTGCTAGAAAAGCCACCTGCAGACACATGTACAAAAGAAATGAGAACAAGACAGACAAAAGAAGTCTGGGAAGTCAAGGGGGGAAAAAATTCAGAGCAAAGTGTAATAATAGCCTGAGCATTTTCAGATACTCAAGAGAAAAAGATATGCCCTGAACTAACTGAAATTGAAAGTAACAGCTATGAAAACAGGATAGATCTGAGTGATTAGAGAATATCAGTATAAAATTGCTCCCCTCCCATCCATAACTCCACTGCCACCAATAAGCACATTCGCCTCTTTGTTCTTGAGTGTATTACACTTAATTATAAGACCAACTCATCCAGCGTTGCAAATCCACACTCATGTTCCTACAAGCCTCACCAACTGCAAGTGCAATTTCTGAAAAACCCAGATATGATGAAGCCTGTGGGATTTTAACAACTTGACTGTGCCTGTAGACTAATTCCTTTCAGACCAGTTCCTTCCTGGATAACAAGGCTGTTACTGAGCCTCCTGTTGGGCTCAAACTCAGATCCTTGCCTATATTCTTGCTCTTGCCTCTCTGTAGGTTGTGCCAAAACAATTGAACTCACCCTTACTGAGTTTTTGTGTTTATGCATTTTCTTACACCTATACAACTGAGGGCATGTGTGTTTGCAGGTATTGTAATGCCCATGTCATCATCTTTATTTACATTCTTTACCCCTTCCTTCAGATTAGCATTAAAACTTGTATTTTCAAAGGATGTTCTTATTCCCACCCAGCACATACAAGGGCATGTTCTGCAAAAGGTGGTACATCAAAATCAGGCTGCACACCTGTTAGATAAAGCAAAATAACCTCTGCAAGGTGCATGCTTATACCCTACTCTAGGGGTTGTGCCCCAAAACTTAGAAGCTTGAACCCTTTTTTTTTGTGTTTACTGTTAAAAATATCCATGGCCTTGTTCTCCACACAGTGAAAAAATGGTATTCCAGCTCTTGTTAAATGAATGACATTCTGCTGCAACATTTCTCACAGTCAAGTACAAGTCCTAAACTGAAAAGTATTCCTACCATCTAATCTTAATTTCTCTGCCTTGCAATTTGACTGATTTTGTGTTTTTGCAAGAACAGATGCTCGCCATCCAACTTCTGTACCATTCACTATTTTATATGCTTTTTTTACCACTTTTCAAATATTTGTCTCCATTCTGAAATATTAATTTCACTCTTTTCAATCTTTCTTCATCTGATAGTCTTTCCAAACTTTGATCGTTACTGCTGCCATTTCTCAACACTGGTAACCTTGCAATGTGGCTTGTGGGGTGAGGTTCTACCCTTAGTAGCATGTGGAGCTGTGTTATTCTGTGTATAAAGCTGTTATAAGTCATCCCTGCAAGTCTTTGTCCCTGATGATATGCAGACATTTTTGTTTTCTCCTCAGTGGTGCATAAGTTATGTGAGTATTGCCCCTAAATGTGATAGCTCTGAGACAATACGTATTTTTCATGGCAATTTATGCTAGTCAGCGATCTGTTCTGTCTCTGCACCATATCACAAAAACATCCTTGTAACACAGGCAACCTACCCATCTAATCACAATCACAAAAAAGATCTGAGATGAGTGGGATGGCATTTCATCCAGTAAAAAAGAAATGTTTCTGTTTAATGGAAGTGACAGTCTACAGTGTAAATGCTTGTCATCAAACATACTGTCTTGTGCCTTCCCCTGTCCTATCAAGCACTGTAGGAGTTAGTCCCCTGCTACGTGCTGGGATTCTCTGTGGTGCCACGGTACTGAGGTCTAACGCTGGATATTTTCTACTCTCTTCCTACACGGTTAACCTGCTGTCTTCCACAGTAAAGGTTGTGTGGTCTTTCACATACAGATACCCTCACTGGTTTTCTGAGGATGAGCTTTCCTCAGTGTGGGAAGATGCTGGCTGCAGGAATATGTTCAGTGGCAGACTCCAGAGGTACTACACTGCAGTGACACGCTGGTGCTGAGAGCTGTGCTGACACCCTGGAGCACAGGAGAGTGAATATATCCCCTGCTGGGAGTGGTTATGGAGCAGCAGGTTCACAGGGCTCAATGCCACCAGGATTCCTATTGCTTCAAGCTGAACATTGGAAGAGATAGGATAGCAGAGTAACTCTTAGCACCTTGCTGATCTAATTTGAGACACCAATGAACGAGGTTATTGTGGATTCAGTCTTCCTTAGAAAGCATTAGGGGAGGGAGATTCACAAGCTGAAGTGCAGAGACATCTGGATACAGGACAGGAGGCCAAGGAGCCAGGTCACAAAGTCCATGATGCTCTGCCCTCAGTGCATGTTTTAGGAGGACCTGATTTTCCTCTGGCAGGAGAAGCAAAGTGCAGGGACATATCAGTGAGCTGTGTAGTCACAGTGCTGATGTTGCTCCAACAGTGCCCTGTGCCTGGTTTTGAACTGCAAAATTCCCAAGTCTCCTTCCAGTGCAGTGGAATTCTGTGCTGCTGTCAGAGGAAGGCAATGCTATCTACACACACTCAAAACCAGATGGTCTCGTCATTCTGCATACTTTTATCTGTGAAGATGAGGACAGCACTAATTTGATGATACAAATCCACCCCCTTCCACCCTTTTAATTTTCTATCTGCATCCTTCGGGCCCTTACCTATGTGTAAGTCAGAAATTGTATTTCTTTGGATAATGACTGGGGGGGAGTGGGGTTGAAACATGAAAAAAGGAAAATTAGTAGTAATGTGGCCACAGAGGTGTGAGGCTCCACTGCTGTCTGAGTCCAGCCAGGAAAGGACACAAATGTTCCTGTAAATGTGCCTTTTTCTTACTGAGTGTGCTGCTACCACCTTATGTTTAAATCTGTGAGATATAGATAGATATGAATCTTTTGCCTGTGAACTCTTCTGAACTCTGCGTGACTGGTAGAAAATGAGGAAGGAGACAACTTTGTGTACCAGTTAAATCTGAGACTTGTAGACTGAAACTTCCCACTGTCTTCTAGATGAAGTCTCTGGTGCTCTGATGTGCTGTATGGTCTGTGGTCACAGTGATTTAGGAGATGGGACCTTCACTGTGTTTCAGGTTTGGGCTCCTTGTCTCTGGTTAGACTCCAAGTGTGTAGGAGCAGAGTTCTGTGAAATCAGTTGGCTGTTTTACTGCCATCCAAGGAGGGTGGGAGTGGAATATCACTGGCCTCATGACTAAACTGGCTGGAAGCCTCTCTCTTCTGCTTTTCATTTCCCTTGGGCTCCATGCTGTGCCATCACACTCACATTCTTGCAATATATTATGGGCTCCTGCTTTGCAAAAGAGCTACAGTTGGAGGTTGGTTTTCCACGTGGACTTTCATTCTGGGACACCAGATCTCCTTTTATGAAGGTTATTTTTGTGTCCTCTGGAGTTTTGCCTTTCCGTCATAACTACTCACAACCTGACAGACTTATAATCCTCTGATAGGATTTGTGACATTGTAATCTTCTCCACAGCAACCCATTGTGGCTTCACAAACAGAGGATTATAACCTCTAAGAAGGCAATGAGCAGATGAACTCTCGAGATACCAAGACCCTGCTTTCGTATCAGTTTCCAGGGCTGGAGTTGTGGGAGGGCAGGGAAAGGTGCTGTGTTCTCACTCCTGCCCACATTTCTGGTTTTCTTCATCTTCTTTTGCCTCAAGTAACAGAGTTGAGAAATTAATTAAACCCACCAGTTATACACACTTTGAGCACTGCAAATATCCTTAGTTATGCAAATTCAGAAAAGATAAATTAAGCAAATTTGACTTACACAACAGATTTCTTTTTCTGTAGAAGAATGTTCTTTACACTTTCCTGTAAGATATCAATTGTTTTACAAATCAAACACTTCTATACCTTTCCACAGAAATAAAAAGAATCCAAGATGAATGAGCCAGCTCAGATGCATTGTTTTGACTACTTTGTCTTTCAATGAAATTACTTTCTTTCCAACAATTAATATACTTTTATATAATGGGAATGTGCCTGCCATTATAATATTTATTCTAAATATGTGTATGCTTAGTTTATTGTTTTCTCTGACTGTAATGGTCTGAATATGTTAAAAATTCCCTTACTTCAGGCATTCCATTAGTTTGTCTATTAGCTATCCCTATACTATGTGCTAACAGTTTAGAAAGAAAAGACTAGACAGTATAAAGTTATAGAAGCAAGCAGGTTACCATACTTCCTGTTATGCCTGAGCAGTAAGTTGGCAGTCCCTTGCCTTTAGCTTCTGGGTAACAAATTGCCTGCAGGACTCTCACACTGTTCAAAGGCAAAGGCAATTATGAGCAAGATTTAAGGCAGAGAGAGAGAGTTAAAATTGGAAGGAAGTTTCTCAGCATTGTTTTCCTTCAGACAGCAGAGGTTGAGGACAATTTCACTAGTGAATCATCCATTTAATGTGGAGTTTGAGAAATATTTTACTTAAATAGATGTCTCACCTGAAGCATATCCCAGTGGCATGGTCTGTCCTCATATACCTGACCCAGTGGAGGTGAGTGTGTTTTTACTTTCTGGTATAATCCAGTATATTCTTTTGGAGTCTCTCTAGTGATGAAAATATATCATCATACAGTGAAGCTGTAATAGCCAGTTATGGATCTCTTATTTCCCAATCCACATGTGCAATGCTTGTTAATGTCAGTTTGCTGGTTTGTGTCAAGCAATCAAAAGCACAGGGAAAGAACTCAGAAGGTCGATGGTGAATTAGAGTTGTGTTCTCAGAGAAATAGTCATAATTTGCTATCTTTTAGAAGAGCAGAGAACAAAATGTATTGATTATGAAGTAGGATGCATGTTATCTTGTTGCATAGTCTCCCAGGAAATACAAATGACTGGCTTTTCAGAAGATGACCTCATGCCATACTGCTCTCAGGAGTGCTCCTGATAAATGTTTCTAAAAAGCCTTCAGCGAGGGGCTTCCCAGCCGCTATTCCAGTGGCAGCCTCACTGTTAGAGAGCAGTGTTCTGATTTACCTTCTCCTCCAGGTAGCAGGTGCAGTGCAGCAGTTCTCTTATCCTCCATGGAGATGGAGAGAGGAGGATGGCTATTCCTTGTGCTGCAGCATTATATGGGTTTTGAAGTGTCTGCACTACAGGAGTGTTTTAATTCTTCTCATGCAGAATGATTAGAGGTATCAGAAATCCAGTCTTTCCAAACACATCTTTCTTGAGGTTTGGCATCTCATCTCATATGTCTCATATCTTGCAGGATCTTTACTTTATTATACACCCTAACATTCCACTTCTTCTCTGGCATCAGGATACCGGTGTTGATCCATTTCTGCCTTTGATCCCCTAAAGCCCAGAAGTCCTTTTATGTCAGACTGCTCTTTACAATGGTTGTTCTCAGAACCTTGTGTCTCATTTAATGGGGCTGCACCTTGTTATTTCATACCATGTTTCCAGCTTTTTAGAATCTTTTGAATTCTAATTCTCTCCTTCAGAATCTTTGAAACACCTTCCCAGTTGATGTTATTTACAAATTTAATAAGTATATGTACACTCTTGCATTGTCCTCCCCATTAATGAAGATATTGCACAATATTTGAGATAGAATAAATCATGGCAGAAATCTGTTCACTGTATCCATCCATTTCAAAAAATAGGAATAATTTGGGATTATTCTCTGAGTGCAGTTTTCAGGCCATTTTGCAGCAACCTTTTAGAAACAGCTTCTGAAATCCTATTAAAAATCAAGATTTGTTATATCTACAGCATTCTCCCCTACAAAGGGCCTGTTACATTGACATTGAAGGGAATTGCTCAGGTTTAGCTCCATTTGTTCCTGACAAATCTACATTAGTGGTTATTCATGACCATGTTGATGTCTCTTCCTTTCTCCCTTCCTTTTCCCTGTCCCTTAACTCATGAATTAAATTAATACTAAATGATTTTGTGTTCTCTTTTAAGGCTTGAGTGCACACCTTTGAGAGTTTTACAGAATTTCATTCATTGAGTGAGTTCTTAGAGATAATGGCACTTAAAGGACTCAAGTCCTTTCTCCAAGTGTGCAGGATGAATCCTTCTGGGCCATCAAATGGGATAATTTTTTCAAGTGCTCTTCCAACCTTTCCTTCTTGTCCTCAGGTGTGACCCCTCCCTATTCTGAGGGTGGTTTTTGTTAGTTTCTTGAAACTATTGCCTTTTTTTTTTAAGTGAATACTGAAGTCCTGTCTTCAAAAAGAGACAATTTGATTCCTTCAATCTTCATATGTTAGCTTCTAATCACTATAAATAAATAAAAAGTAGTATTTTGGAGTCCTATATAGGGGTTGCTTTTAATCAGCACCAAGTCTTATCTAAGTGGGCATTTATATGAGCCACAGTAATTTGGATTGGACCTTTATGTAAAATAATAGCTTAACACTTAGCTGCTTAGTTATGATGTGTTCCACATTGTTATTTCAATAATTTCTAGATTCAAATTATTTCCTATTTGCATAATGTTGCTTTATTCAAATATATGCACAAGAGTTTCAGGGGAAAATAATTAGGCGAGACAGCCTCAGACTAATAGCTCCTTTTGAGAAAGAAAGTGCTGTCGTTGGTGGGGGGGGTGGTATAGTCTTAACTTCCCTCTTATATTTAGCCCACCTCATTTGCTCTAGTCCACTGAAGTGAATCTTCAAATATAATAATGCAAGCAAAGCAGAGTGAGAATGTCAGAGAAGAGTAAATAGAAAGCTGCTCAGTGTCACACTGATTTTCTCTGGAGCAAATCCCTTTGCCCCCTGCAGCCCCAGCACGTGTATACCGTGGCACCTTGCAAGTGGGTGGGCTGGCTAAAAGTTTCCTGCCCTGTTTGCAGAGCCTGCCATTCTCACCAGAAAGCAAACACAGCTAACCCTGCTGGGATTTGAGGAGAGGCAGCTCTGTGAGCTCCAGGGCTCCTCACTCACAGCCCCACTGCAGTGCCTGGCAGGGCTTTGCCTCCTGGCCCTTGCCCTGTGCTCCACACTGGTCACAAACCACTTCCTTGGCTGTAACTTTCTGTTACTCACAAATGTTTCCTACTGTAGGCACTGATGACATTTCATCAAGAGGTGAAATAACTCTGTTTCATGCTTAGGCACTAGTGACATGAAGAAATAGAAAATGAAAAACTGTCTTTTAAAATACACTTTCCTTTTCGCACTTAAGATTGTGAATTTCAAAACTGTCCTGAGAAACAGGGGAAGAATACCTGTCTGTTTTCCCCTCTGGAATTATCACTCGGGTATTTACTAGGAGAAGGATGTAATTTTTTTAATTTGATTTTATATTGCAGTTTTTAAAGGAAATCGATATCATATTGCCAGATACTCTTTAATTCTAGTGTTCTAAATAATCTTAAGGATCATTCAAAAGTATAGTAAGTGACTTTAGACTTTCATTACTTGATCTTTCTACTGATGATGTACATACCAACCCACTGGTGGAAGTGCCAAATAGATATGAGTGCAGAAAAGGGAGGACAGAAAAAAATCTTTCCAGAGCAAGGACACAGGCAATCCTGTATCAACAGGAACTTTATTTTCCTTTTTAACATTTCAGTGATGTTCCCATTTGATTTTGAGCCTTTGGACTTAAAAGACAACTGTGATAGCTGCTGCCTCAACCCCCATGTTATTTTAAGAACATCTTCTATGTAATTTCTGTGATCAATAATGGCCCTGCATATACACTGACGTGCAGCAGAACAATGACCTAGTTCTATTTTTGCATTTCAATGGCCTTTTGTAGAGTGACACCTCTACTGCTAAAGAACAGTGATGAACTTATGTTTGATAAATGAGAAAATCTTACTGCTTTGGAGAAGCCAATTTCAATGGCTCTAAAAAGGCTCCAGCCACCTGAACAGAGGTTGAAACTATCCATCCAATTACAATCTTTTTGCCAAAATACAATTTTCTTCTAAATACTGAAAGCAGTTATCAAAATAACTGCAGTAGGCTCAACACCACCAACATTCCTCTTGAAATGAGACTTAATGGGCTGCATTATCTTAGGCAAGTTGCTTGGTCAAGAGTACTCTTTAAGATCCACAGCTAATGTGAAGAGAAAGGTGGGAAAAGCCTTGACCTGTCCCTGTCCAGTGGTGGAAATCAGAATGGATTAGTCCTGTAAGGTTGAGAGCATGTGTGAGCTGCTGTGCTTTGAGCTCTGCATGCACTGTTGTCACCAGAGCCGCAAGTATTGCAGCTGGGACTGTTTTGTCAGATCAGTGTTCCAAGGGTGTGTGTTCCTGTCTTATGCTCCACCCTCTCTCATCCTGCCATTCCAGAGATGAGCCTGAGACCTGCAGTTCTTACTGCCACAGGATTGTACTGTTGTCAGGTTTTTCCTCACAGCCTTTTTCATTGCTTATTTCTGTTCTACATTATCCTAAGTTAGATCTTCCCTCCCTGTCTCCCTGCTCCCTATAATCTGTGCAGGTAATGACTGCTGGCTGTGTGCTGTCTTCAGCTGTGTTTTCCCTGATGTTTATAGGTCTGTGCTACATTACCCTGAAAGGCATCTGCACTCCAGGTGTCTGTGCTATCTCAGAGAGGCAGGAAAAGGACAAGGATCCATGAGAATATCTCCAACTAACATTTTCCCCCCCCACTTGAGTGTGAGTCTGCAGCAAAGAAGGTGACCTCCGTAACCTACTTGTTGGACAGTTTCTTTTCTTTGGAATTAAAAAGCATTCACGAAGTCTCTCAAATATTAGGTTATTCCTCCTATGGTCTCTATTTGCTTACTATTCTATTCATTCTTCTTTCTTACTCATTACAAACTCGTGCTTTGTATAGTTTATAAACTGAAGCAAAAGTATAATGATGTAGATCTGATATTTTGGAAACTATCTTATTTAGTGTGATGTTTTGGTTCGTGCTCAGGCCAAGCCTTTACTTTGCTCTTTCTTTCATTTCAAGAATGGCAGAATCAGAAAAATGCAGAACATTTACAAAGCTCTGTCTGAACGCATTTCATGAGCACCTACTTTGAACGAGTTAGGCTGATGTTTGGAAACTGAATTTCAGTAATTCAGCCTGTCCTCTGTAGTGACACCTCAGCGCTGTTTCATTTAGAGATGCCCTGCTGATGAATGAGGTTCACAGTATCTTTCACATCCTCAGCAGAGTGCAGGTGTCAGTGTTTATTTGTGTTCTCATGGCCAGTGTGCCCTAAACTCACACAGGAGCCCTGGACCTCACTGAGCACAACTCACCCCATTCACCTCTTCTGATCTTCCTGATGAGACTGACTTATTAGTTTTGCTCTCTGGGCTGTGTTTTATAATGTCACCAGGAAGTGACTGAGATCAACAACCCTTTTCACAAAAGCCACTGAATAAAAATGAGTTGTTAAATTAATTCTCAGTCCCTTGCAAATGAACATGTGTTGCTTTTGCACTGAAGCCTTGGAGGTGAGATGGTTATTATTCCATGAGAGTCCCCTGAGCTCTGGTTCTGTCTTTCATTAAACCAGAGGAACTTATTTTAAGTCTGATACATAATCAGTCTCACTGGTCTCTGTATTTGTGCAGTATTATCTTTCCTAAATGAGGCAATGCACTAATGATTGACATCTCTGTCTTGGGGATTTTTCATTGTTTATTTAGTTACAATCCAAACAAAAAGCTGTTGTCTTACGGTCCTTTACTTTGCAGTGGGGTAGGTTGGATGGGTTTTCAGAATGTGTGAAACCTTTCAAAACTGGACCCTTTTCCTCTTAATATCTTGATACTCAAACAGAAATAGAGAGTGTTGGGCTTCAGTATTTTGTTGCAGTGCCATTACATCAAATTTAAGTTATTTTAAGAACCATGATTAGCTGATACAAG
Source organism: Formicarius rufipectus (assembly GCA_013399695.1). Taxonomy (NCBI): domain Eukaryota; kingdom Metazoa; phylum Chordata; class Aves; order Passeriformes; family Formicariidae; genus Formicarius; species Formicarius rufipectus. Next base: position 1,001,124 of record VXAU01005175.1, read on the forward strand.
ATGATGAACGGGGGACTGGGGCAGTTTATTTAGCAATGATGCTAATTAACAGGGCTGTTGAACCCAAGTGTATCTTGGCATGAGAACAACACCCAGGACAGGTTTTGAATGCCTGCCCAATGCTACCTGCCTACAGTAAAACATGTAAGAAGGCAAGCAGAATAGGAGACAATTTATATCCCTTTATAACAAAACCTTTGTCATGTCTGTCTCTTATTAGCCAAACTGTTGTCACCTACTGATCTTTCACAGCACAGTTCTTCATCTCAAAAACAAAGTATAGGCCCAAAAGGAAAAGTAAAATTGATGCTTCTATTCTCAGTCATTTCTACTTATAACCCATTACTCTGCATACATTATTTTAATGAATTGCAGAATGCCTCTTTAGCTTTCTCAGAATGTCTTCCAAGAACAAGGCTTTGTGGACTCCTGCCAGGCACACACACGTATGATTTGTATGCTCCCTGTTACTTTCGGTGCTGGTAGCACAGCTGTTTGGGCAGCCGCCTCCCCACACTTGCTTCACTCGTGTCTTGCTCTCACACTCAGAGAAGTCAAGGTCTCAACCTCCTCTGCCTTGGTGTCAAACACAGGCAGGTGCTCAGGGCCCCTGTTCTCTGTGAACTCTCATTTATGACAGCTTGGATTACCAGCCCCTGCAAACTGACAGTGTGGGCACCACATTCTCGTCAGGAGCTGGGAGTGGGGTCAGGTTCTTGTCCCTGGGACTGTCACCTGCCTGAAAGGCTTTTTGCTCAGGAGCAAGACCCTCCCTGCTCAGCTGACTGAAGCAAGGTACTCTCTCAGTGCTGCACACATTATTATGAAAAGTTTCCCATGCAGTTTTATTTTTATTTGTTTATTCCTGATGTGTTAAGAATTTGCCAGGCAGAAAAAGGCAGAGTCCCTGCCCCAAGGGGAGCCTGCTAGAAGCTCTGATATTTGCATGCCTGTGAAGTTCCTCTGTGACCAAAGGCTGTGTCCTTGTATTAATTCTGTCGGAACTATTGCTTCTCACAGCATGTTACTGTAAATAATCTCTGTTTACAATAATGGATCATTACTCAAACTTCCCCCAGAAACTCAATATGCTGTTTTTCTCTTTGTCTTTATTGTGATTTACCTCCAACGTTAATCAATGCTAACTCAGGAAAATTCTCTCTGAATGATGCATTTACAGCCAGAAATACCAGGGTAATTAGTTCCTTTCAGTATAATTACAGATAAATCATATAGTGATAAGTTATTCTTCCTTTCTGTATTTAATTATGGATTTCTGGACCATGTTCTAATCCTTTATGTAGCATTTCTATGACCTATTAAACAACTTTCATGTTTCACCCAAGGGTGATTCTTGCTGATGTGATCCCTTTGCTGGGTTGGTGGAGTAACCTGCCTCTCTTTCCCTCTCTTTCCAAGGAGAAAACAGGTAGACCTTCAGTTAAACAGGGCTCAGAGTCCAGTACCTCAGTTCCTGACTACACCACAGTGACCTTGTGTGCTCATGCTGAGGTCACCAAGAGACTTGCTATGTTAGCAGTACGTCTAGTCTATGTTTCAGAAACATTTCCACCAGGGGTTTTTGCATTTTCCATTGCAGAATTATTAGAATACAGCAGTGTTTTTTCATTTTAGCTAGTCTGTACAGATTTCATGGCAGCTAGAGTTTGCTCATTGCTCTGGCCTGGCGGAATGGATTTATGCATTAGCAAAAAAAAAAAAAAAAAAGTGTTAAGATGAAGCAGTTTAGTAGGAACATTTTAGTTTGCAATGGGAAGAAATGGTTGAAATGTATATGATGATATCCTACAGCCTTGCTTTATCAAATTGTTGGAAACAAAAATCAAGTTAAACAAAACTTTATAAGCAAGGATACATCAATAATATCTGCAGGAGTGAGGGGTCTGGCAGTCTGATGCAGCACATCCAGTACAGAGCCTTTTCACACCCAGTGCAACCCACACATAATGTAATTTTGTAGCCAGAGACTCAGATGTCTGCATTAGAACTTGTGATCTTAATGCACAGAAAGCATATGGACAAGTAACCCTCCATTTGATTTCAGCAGCAAGATCTTTTTGATTAAATTCCGTATCTGGCAGAATCACTCATATCCCCAGAGAACCACTAATGTTTTGTTATATCCTCTAGTGCTTGGGGGAATTCGCATCAAAAAGCCCCAAGTAAATGCAAAAAACTTTGAAACAGAGTTTGCCTTTCATTAAATACCCATTGTCCTTGCAATTTAGAGTGAGCAACTGAGTAGAGAGCATTATATACACAGAAACAGGACAGGGCATCAGAACAGCTCTTCTTCTTAATACTCTGTCTGATTTATGTTGGGGTTAATAAATGCTCGTTAACCATAATTCCCTTCAGAAAATTGTAGGAGAACAGGGATTATTTACTTATACACTGTACATATTTCATTGCACATTATGGATATTAATGATGCAATAGCCATGCAGAACATGGAAACTAGAAGTGTGTGCAGTGTCTCTCCATATTTTATGTGGTTTTATTTAAATGACTCAGGTGTGTTTCCAAGCTGTGGCAAGACTCTGTGTTTTGCCTGTGATCAGCATAAGATGGAGAAAGCTGTACAACTCTGAGACCATTGTCCCAGGGATAAATACCATAAGAATGCCTCCTTGTGTGTCAGCAGTTATTGTCTTTATTGAAATAGATTGCAAGATCTTTCACTCTTCAGATTGGAGACAGACCCAGAAGGCAGATAAATATGTGCTTAACTGCCAATTATGAATCTGTTTTGCCTTGGCAGGACTAAAAAATATAATAGAACTTTTCTGTCTCTTCTCTTTGAAATTCAATAAGAAAAGAAGAAAGATTTTTTTTATTATGTTTGATTTTTTTTTCCTCATGAGTGGATGAGCACCCTTTGCTTAGCTATTTCTTTTCACAAAATAATAGAGGCTCAAAGGGCATTTCTGTAATTTATTATACATGCATCGGTCCACTTGACTAGAGATTGGTGGAAGAACCTGACCTTTATTACAATAAAGTGAGTATAAGTGAGGAACAATTTTGATGTTGTGGGCACTCTTTCTTGTAGCTATATATGAGTATGTGTTTGTTTTAGAATGATAACTATTGTCACTTCCTGGTAAGGTTTCCTTAGAGAATAATCCTTATTCATACTGACACTTGTTCATACTGTGCACTTAAAACAAAGGCTTGAGAGATTTTGCTCTTAGCTAAAGACAGTAACTCTTCAGCATGCCCAAAGGAGGGCAACAAAGCTGGCAAAAGGGCTGGGAGATGTGTCCTGTGGGGAGAGGAGAAGGTCTTTGGCCTGGTCTATTTTGGAAGAGAGAAGGCTGAGGGTGACCTCGTTGCTCTCTACCAATTCCCCAGGAGAGGATGTGGAGAGGGAGGTGCTGATCCCTTCTCCCTGATACCCAGTGATAGGATGTGTGGGAATGGTTCAAAGCTGCACCAGGGAAGGTTTAGACAGGACATTAGGAAATACTTCTTTACCCAGACGATGGTCAAACACTGGAACAAGCTTTCCAAAGGGTTGGTCAATGCCCCAGGCCTGTCAGTGTTTGAAGGCAGATGGACAAAGTCTTTAACATGCTTTGACTTGGTCAGGCAGCTGCACTGGGTGACACTTCACTTCCCTTCCAACAGTCTGTTCTGTTTTTTTAGGCCCAAAGGTAAGGAGACATGGCTTAAACAACTGCTTTGCAGAAGTATTTTATTGTGTTTAAACTACACATTGTATGCTGCAGGGTATTAAAACATCAGGCTTTTCTAGGGAGTGGAGGTGCAAACAGCTGCTGTGGTTTGTAAGCAGAGAACTGTTCTGCCAGCAGCAAGGTTGATGGCTCTTTGTTAATTTGTAGAGTTTGCTGGGGGAGCCACACTGCTCAGCCTCTGCTGTCACTTTGTGTACAGAACAACAACACAAAGGGTATAACAGAGGGCAGGGGCAAAGCACTACTTTGTGTTTTAAACCTGAACCTAAAAACTCTCAGCTCTGTGCAGGAGTACGTGTGAGTTAGAGGGGCCTCTGCACGCAGGGATCTCAGCAGGGCAGCTGAGTCTGCCACAGCCCAGCACTGGTGTTTTTAAAGCCAAACCACCTTGTTCCCAGCTAGATCAGGTACTGCACATACTCATCTCATGCCTGTAGACACATTACTCATGTGAAGTCCTAGACCAGCTGAGGACAAGGGTCAAGATCAGGCTTTCACCATAATATTTTATTTTCCATGTGGGACCTATTTGATAAAAGCACCAGAGCATGGTATAATAAACATCTAAAGCCTCTCCACACAAGGGCACTCTGCAGGCACCTGAGTTCTTTCCTGGCTGAGGAGCACATCCCTGTGCCTGATCCCTGTGGTGAATTGTTTGCAGGGGGGGAGTGGGGGTTGGAGGAGATCCCAGGTTTCAGCACCACGGTTTGCAGGAGCTGCTGTCGGGAGTGAGCCCTTTGCAGTTCAACCTTCAACCACGCAAACTGATTATGCAGGGAAATAGCCAAGATTTGCATGAGGCACTGGAAAACATGTTATAAAATTTTAATATATCCTTCTCCAAATACTTTAGTTCATACCTATTTTTAGGTAGAGCTCAATTAAGCAATATCAGAGCCAATATCAACAGCAGAAAGTGATATAGCTGTATATAGCCACAAGAAACAGTACCTGTTAATAATCCAAATCATTATATCACTTTTGTATGCTATTGTGTGATGGTTTCCAAAAACAGAATGGAAAGAGATGTGCCAAACCTCTAAAGTTTGGACAATTATTGCAGGTTAGCAGCAGTTACATGTGAACCAGGACAACCACCCACTCCTACGTTTGTAGCTGTGCAATACTAAACGAGCTTAAATCTGTTGATATATTGTAGCCAGTGATTGTATATGTGTCTGCTTCATAAAAAATCTCTATTTTTACAGTGTAATGCTATAATCATAGGAAGAATAATTTAAAAAGAAATAAACAAAAAAAACCCCAAACCAAACCACAGAAAAAAACCCAAAACACAAAAAAACCCTCAAAGAAAACAAAACCCAAAAACAAAGATTTAAAAAAAAAAAAAACCTAAACCAAAAACATAGAATTATAAATACATAGCCAGGAAAGATTAAGGTAAAGCAAGATGTTGCTTGGGAAGGTCAGCTGCCCTCTCAAGAACAAGCCAGTTGAATCCTTCATTCAGGGTATGATTCTTTTAAATTTTTTTTTGAAGCATCAAAGCTAGAAGTGTTAATAAAATGCAGTAATTCTGAGCAAATACAAAGAACTATAATTTATGATTTGTTAAATTATGAATTCACTTTTATTCCCTAAACCACCTGAAGCTAAAAGAGTCTGTGTGAAGACTTGAAGCCCTGTAGTAAAACTTAAGGCCCATTGCTCAAATCTAATGAGTCTCAAATGAATAGTTCTGATTTCAACTCAAAGTACAAGTAGAACAGCCTCTTGGATGTCAACTAAATACAAGTACCATAATCCTTACGTAACAAAAATATTGAGTCTTAGTTCTAGCTATGTAAAATTATATCAGACTCAGTTGTGAGTACATGTTTTCCTGTGCTAGTATCAGTGAGAGGAAAAATAAGCAGAAATAAATGTCTGTGGGCAATTCAGTTATAATTGCTGCTGGCATTAATGACATTTATTATTCATGTGTTTTTTCCCCACTCCTAAATAGCATAGAATCATCACTATTTTTTTATTCTTCAAGAAGTATAAAATGAGGACTAAAAATTTACATCTTGTATATTCATGTAAATATAATGTTTTTCTCTTGTCCCAAGTCTTCAGAAACAGACTATTTCACAAGAGCCTGAAAGAATGCTGTTGTTTATCTCTTGGTTGTTCTTAGTGTGCAATCCACAGGGCACTAATCCCGAACACACCGAAGCCCATGGCACCAGAGCTGTGCCCAGCAGTGATGCTCTCAGAGGAGGGATGTGCAAAGCAGCCTGATGGGGACAGGCATCCAGCTTTCGTGGAATTTCCTGCTAAAGCTGATCAGAAAGGCTTGGACTGGAGAGCACTGATTTGTGAAGATCAAAGTAATACCCAGAGGCAGTTTGGTTTTGGCCAACATGAAAGAAATGCACATTTGGAAAGTTGGATGAGACTCTGGCCGTTTATGTGCCAAGCTCCTCTGCTCCCTGCCCCGTGAGCTGCTGGGGAAACAGGAGCTCAGAGCTGCTCCCCAACTCCCTCATCTTCTACCACACATCTGAGGAGCTGCTGGGGAGAGGGCTCCAGCCCTTGGCTGCTGGGAGCTCTCCTGGGGGCACAGGGATTTTGGTTTTGCAGCTTGCAGCTCCTCAGCAGTTGGCCAACCAGCCCCACAGCTGTGTCCTGTCCGTGAGGTGCAGGATTGTCAGTCACTGCTGGACTGGGCTTTTGCAGAGAGTGCCAAAAGCCTTAGTTTTCATCCAAACCGGAAGTGAACCAAATTCTGACATTTCTAAACCCTTCCAAGCACAATCTGCTCACATTAATTTGTTACTCTTAGCTGTAATTATGGTAGTGGTTTTTCTTGGTAGTAACAACAAAAGGATGTGTACTTATCTGTTACTGAGCAATAATATATATCCAGAATTTCTATCTTGCAGCTCCTATCTCCAAAACAAACCCAAAGTGTAGAACATATTCTGCTGGAAAATGCATAATCAGGAAAAAAAATCATATAAACAAAGTTGCAAAATCTCTTGAAAATCTAGTTACAGTGGAAAAGCATCCTTCAGCAACCGACGTTTTAATAGGAAATAACTCAGCATTCTGCTGACCTTTACAAGTTTAGCCTTTATATAGGAATGAACTGTTTGAAAAATGTCTCTAATTCAGTTGTCACAAAGAGACCAGACTTGTGGTTGATCTGTTGCATGAGCAGAGGCTTCATTTTGATTTTTTACAAGTATTAGGCTTGGTCTTATACTGTCTCCCATAGTTCTCAGCTGCCTGGTCACATCTGTTTCCTCACAAACAAAAGGTTGCTTGATAAAATCTGTTTATTAATAAGATAATGAGGATGCTAATGAAAAAGTAATCTTGGCAACTGTTGTTGCTTACATATTCAAAACCAGACCCTGTCTCATTTACAGGAATCCCACTGTGCCAGGCTGGCTGATGAAGGAGGAACAGTCTTACTGCTCATACACACTCAGACATACATATATACATGAGTGAGAAGAGTACCTTTGATCTATTTGCTTATAAGCACCAACAGTGTTGGCTGCTGCTTGCTACAGTCAAGAGTATGAGACATACTAAGAAAACATTTATTACCTGTAGAGCTCCATGACCAGAGCAACCCAGACTCCAGCTGGAGCTGGTCATGATGTAATAATGCCACTTGCTCACTGCTTTGGACTCCTTTGCAATCAAATTGAGCCACAGGCCGACAGGAGTCCTGCTCAGCCTCGTGGTGGGCTCACATGCAGCGAGCAGTGAACTGTGTTTAGGTGGATGGCTGGATGGGAACTCTGTCCTTGTGGCACAGAGCAGCCCACGGGAAAGCCCAGGAGGGCTGGGATGAACCAACAGAGGGATTTTGGAAGGACTTTGCTCTCCAGAGCCAGGGTTCTGGAGCACATCCTGGCAGGGGTGCAAAGGCTGGGTGGTTGCGTGGGAAGGGGACCAGCTGGGCTCTTTCTTCAGCGTGTACACAAGAAAATGAGCGTGAGAGCTCTTTTCATGGAGTCACAGGCACAGTAACGAGTATTATGCCTGTTGCAGCCACATGGAACTGCATTTTGCCCAATTCCCTTCCTCCACTTCCTTTTCAAAGGAATAACAAGGGAAGGATGGCAGAGCTGAGAGCCAGTAGCTCCACGGGAGGGCTTTGGGGAAGCCCCAGGGGTGATGCTGCCCAGTCCTTTTGGGGCTCCTTGGCACTGAGCCCTCTGTCCCTGCCTGGCTGCCCAGCTCCAGTGGCTGCGGTGGGGAAGGAAGGAAGTGCAGCTTCTCTGTGCCTGCTGGAGCACTGGCAATGCCTGTAAAAGGGAAAGGCTCCTGGCTTTGTCAAAGATCGTATTTTTTGTTTGTACAAATAGCTGATAGGAGGCAGGGAAGAATTGCATTTATTTCTTGCTCATGCTGTATATTTGAAGAAGCATTGTATAAGGACTGATGAAAATTACCTTTCTACCTTTGTTTTTTTGTTGTTTTTTGTGTTTTTTTTTTACCAGTTAGTTTCTTTCTCTCCTTAGTGGCACGTTTTTTACACCCAGAATTGCAAATGTTCAGCTCTTCATGGAATGACCTTTCTAAAAAAAAAAAATAATAAAACCAAAAAAATTTTTCTGAGCATAAACCAAAGCCTCTCTAATTAATACCTCAGAGAAATATTTTTAATGATTTCTTAATGCTTGTGTATTAATATCACATTGAAGTGTCAAATTCCCGGCTACCTTGACTTGACTGATGACAAGAAAAGAAACATATTGTCACCTACTGGAATCGTCCCACCTAAAATGTCATTCTTTTTCCATGTGTACATAATGTGCATTCGGTGGTCCGCAAACCCCATAATTGCACTGAGGTTTAGAACCGGTTGTCTAACAAGTTTGTCATACTCATGCTTTCATCCCAGGGATTCATCTTCATACCCAGACCCTCCAAAAATGTAGTGGAAAATTTAATTATTACTACACCAAAGAAATTGTGGTCTTTCTGTTAAATATTAGTCTGATTTACAGGCAGTTTTAGACATAAATAAGTAGCTCTTCCATTTAAATCAAATGAGGGAACAGCTCTGTCTCTTTTTAACATGTGCCTTTCTGATACAAGTTGAACCAGTGCAGCTTTGCTGTCTGAGAGCTCCACTGCCTTCAGGTGGAGGGGTTTGATTGATTTGTTAGTAACTGTACATAGAAGGCAAAAAGATGAATTACTGTTGGAAAAACAACTGGAGCTGCCAGCTCCGAGCTGGAGAGGAGTCACCAGAGAATAGTCTTCCAAGTGGTTCACTAAAGGGAACGGGAGAAAAAGATCAGTAGCTGATTAATCATGTTGCTGGTGTTTTCAGGGACATAGGCTAAGAGAGAACCAAATGTTAGGAAAATATTTTTTGAGGGAAGACCAACAGAAAAATCAGAGGAATACACCCACTGACAGTGTCATGTAGAGAGTTAAAAGGAAAGAAAAGCAGATGAGAGGACAACTTATGAAGGATCAAATCAAAACCATAAAAATAATACTTTTCAAAGGTCATAGCAATAAAAGAAGAATAAAATGAACAAGAAAATGAAAAAGGAACACCCTGACATTGTATTTTCTTGTGACTAGCTATCACAGGTGTTGGGGGCTTGCTTGTAAATGACAAAATGGCAGAGTCATCTGTGCCCTCAAATCATCACGTGTAAATTCAATAAACACTGAAAATCTGCTCTGACAATAGAGCTTCTATCCTTGGCAGTGGAATTTCCTAAGCCATTACTTGTCAGCTAACTTCTGGAGGCATTTCCTTCAGACTGGACTCCCCTGTTGCAGAAATATGAGCTGGGAATTTTGAAGGCAGCAAAATATCACCAAATGCAGGCAGAAGTGGCAGCCAGACATAGGGAGGAGACCCTTCAGCACATCACATATAGGAAAACTCCCCCTTGCCAGTGTCCAGCGTCCCTGGGCAGCTGAGAGCAGGCTGTCTCACTGCCAGAGCTGAAAAACACTGAAGCTGTGTCTGTCAGAGTTCCATTTGAAAGATTTAATGAACTTCATGGTTCTGCTGAAGAACAGAAGGGACTTTTTTGTTGTCAGGATGATTTATTAGTAATTGTAGCTATTAACATTTTTTAAATGTTCAGTAATTCCTTCAATACACCTTATAAATTGACCTTAATAAATATGTGGTGGGAATCAGCTTACCCTAGTAATGGATCTTTAATAGCATACAATAGCTATAATTTACCAAGATAACTTCTCAGCATAGTTTAACTCCTAATCAGCCCTAGGGACAGAGATAACCCTACAGACAGTTATCTCTTTTTTAAAAGTGTAGTGTGAGAAAACAGGCATGAATTTGTTTTTGCAGATTTCCATCAGAGTAAGTTGCGTGTATGGGAACAGCCAGCAAACAGCAAACAAAAGAGGATAAACATAGTTTCACTTTAATCGAGTGCATTTATCATCTCCAAATTCACAACTTTGATTTTTTTTTTCCTTTTATGCAATTTAAAAACATATCGTTACTTAATTTTATTGTGTGGGCAGACTTGGACTAATGTGAATTAGAGGCAACAAATTTCCCAGCAATTCTGCTTCTCTAATAGAGCTACAATGGTCTAGACCAATTCTTAGTGGGGAAGTCACATGAGACTGACATATGATGATGTACCAGAGTCTGAAAGGAAGCTGTGATGTCAGAGAGAGATTCCTTCAGGTGCCTTGGCCTCATGCCCAAAATACCTTCAAATCTGCTGATACTTGACCTTCACTTCCCAAAAATATCTCTTGATGATTCTGGAAAACTTATCCAGGGTAACCTCCAATGTAAACTGGAGGCCTCCAGGAGAGAGAATATGTTCAGAAGTGTGAATAGCTTGGGGTAGTGCAGGTACTGAAGGAATTGTTCTAAGTTACCCATAAAGCTTATGTTCAGAAGTTTCTTTCTAAGTGCACTTGTTTCAGCTTATTTAACTCGTTTAAACAGTCTACTGCAAAGCCTTTGTTCCTAATGACATTTTAGTTCTCACTGAAGAAACAGACATCATGTAATTACATCACTGCTGTTAATTATTAGACCTCTCACTTTTCCTGTGATTGCTGCCATTTTGGGGCATGCTGTTTTAGGAACAGTGACTTTTCAGAAGAGAAGATGCTTTGAATTAAGTCTATAGCAGCAAATTCAACTTTCAGGTGTTACTGTCTTTTTCTAGTATTACCAAGCCAAAATGTTTCAATTAATTTTATGTATAAAACTATACCTACTATGCAAAGCCACATAACCAATAAACAAAGTAATAATTTCTGTCAGATTGCTTTATTTTTGTTTCGTTCTCTTTCTAGCTCCTTTAGTTATCTTTTATGGGTTCATGCATCTTCCATGTTAGTACTCCTGTATTTTGAAGCTGCATTTCCATTGTGGTGATTTTACTTGTAATCTTCCTCTCTTTCTCTGTCCCTCACTCTCCCATCCCCTTCCCTTTATTCTCTGATTATTTTCCTGGCCATACTTTCCCAGCTGTGCACAACCATTCAATTTCTGAACTGTCCATTCCATTTAAAAATACATAAATGGCAGCACATTCACTTTTACCTTTTCTCAGTCTCATGTCTGTGAGATTCTCTTTTTGTTGCAGTTACTGAGGAGTGGAAAATAAAGTTTTCAGCCTCACAAATCACTGGTTGTTACTTTGGTATGGCTCCATGTGATTTGGGTTTTTCCCAAAAAGCATGAAGGAAAGCATTCCTTCTGCCAGCTCATTTCAAGGTTCAGGGGAACTGCCTCACCCTTAGAGAACACAGGGATACACTCAAACAGTATCAGGTACATTTTCAAAATGGTGCTTAGGAATTACACAATTCATTAGCAAATAATTGAGATTCATTGGCACAACTCATTTGCTGCTTGGAAAACGTTCCCCCATAACACTTGGGTTTTGCTGAAGTTAAAAGAGTTTGTCCAGCTGTGATCCTTGGGTAAATGCTCTGCCTGCCCCATCTCTGCCCCCACTGGGCATGGAGTTGGTGTGGATTCCTTCTCCTAGAGCAGGAAGGCAAGTCGGGGAAAAGTGTAGCTCTTCTGCCCTATACTCACCTGTACCTGACGCAACACAAGAAAGTTTGTCCATTTTTATTCCACTGCCTGGCCCACAGCAGAGAATTAGGAAAAATTTGGAGCTTGGAGGAGATAGGGAGCTTTCTACTGCAAAAACTGAATACCAAACAACAGTCCTGGGAAATTATTCCATGAAAGAAATGTTCTTAAATATTAAAAATTCTCTCTGCCTAGTGCTCCCTCACAAAGCTCTTCCTGTGTGTCTGAGCTCCTGCAGTTACTGAGGTGCCTCCAAAGCAATCGGAGTCAAATCCTCCCATCTCTCAGATCAGGTGAACGTCTGGTGATATCTACAGTTACTTCACCTTAACCAGGATGCTGCAGTGCAAGATTTGGTTTGTAACTAGTTAAATGGTGTGAAATTCCATTTGCCACCTGAGACTGCAAGAGAGGCCTGCACTCTTCCAACACAAGCTGCTTGGCACTCACACAGAGTGTTGAGCAGCCCAAGGGATCTCAGATTCTGCTCTCACATTCCTCCTGAACCGTGCCTGTCTCATTTTGGCATAGCTAGGTACCAATTCCCAAGTACAGCTAGAACAGGTTCTTTTTGTCAATTCTGGTATCTCTTGTATCACCCTGGAGGAATCACTTTTGTATGTTGGTGTGTTGGCTTGAGCAGAGATGAGTTTCTAAGCTGGTGTCGTCATAAAGGAAAAAATAGCAGCCTTGATTCTTGCTACTGTATACGGAAATATTACAGAGTGACGAAAAAGATGTGCTAAACAAGAGTTTTCGTCTTTCTTGGTAGGATGAGTGACTATATGGGGGAGGTGTTCTATGATTTTTTCCTTTGGGAAAGGCTCTCAGCCTCATATCATTATACTTTTATACCTCACTTGGACCTAGCCAAGCTGAAAAGATATATTCTCTGGAATTCCGTGGGTGCGTTCTAGCACAGTGTTACTTTATCTATGATCAGTGGTTATCTTGGTTGTGGAACTGGGTATGTCAATGTGTGACCAACCTTTCCCCTCCTCATTAACATGTGTTGTGTAAAACCTGCATTTTTTTCTAAAATTGCGCTTTAATGATAGTTAATATAATGGCAACAGATTAAATCTCAGAGTAGTCCATCTAGGGAGGAAACTCTGAGGAGAAGCTTTATGTGGGATGCTAAATCCTTGTAACCCAAAAGATAAGAAAGCCCTGCATCTATGGGCAGGATCATGACCTGATAAAATAATGTTATTCTAATTAAGATAACCCTGTTTTCTGCTGTTGCTTATAGCTTTGAAATGCTGCTGCCTAAACATAATAACATGTTGTTAAAGGGAGTTTGTACCTATAAATATGTATGTATATTTAAATCCTTAATCTGAATTCTCCAGAAAAAGAATTATTATGTCTGTATTCCTCAGTGGGGATGTATAGCCCTTGCACTTCTTCCAAGTGAGTTGATAGGTACAGGTACACATGATGTAACAAGCCAAGAAAAACATTAAAAAGGTGAAGTACAACATCTATAAAGGGACATGGTGAACTGAGATTAACTTCACCTCTGTGTATAAACTGACACACAGCAGCAAAGCATCCCAGAGGCTTGGCATGTGTGTCAGTGGGGCAGCTGTTCCCAAGTATAAGTAAATACCAAACAATTGTATGTGAAGAAACACTGACATTTTCTCTATAACTGCTCTTTCATATGTTTTTTGGCAACAGTAAGTATTTAAGTTTATACAGTATCCTTATTAGAGGTTCCTTAGAATGTCTTCAAGTGAGCACCTTGGCAGAGACAGCTAGCTATTGGATAATTAAACATCTCTCTCTCTGAGTATAACTCCCTTCCTTATTGTGCAGAAAAGGGCAGAGTGAGAAGTGCAGGTTTTTATGTGTGTGGTTATTCACAAAGTCTGTAGGGGGCAGGATGATGGCAACATGCTGAAAGCACACCACATTTTAAAAGAGTACACCTGTTGGATTCATTTTGGAACAGGAAGTTTAAAATTTTGCCAGGGTATATCTCCTCTATATTCTTCCACTGATTTATCTTAAATTTGTTTTCTTTGTAAACTGTTTACCTGATTTCTCTTTACTATATGTCAAAAGGAAGGCTCTGTCAAAAACCCATGGACTGTAACAATTCTCTGTTGTATGATAGAGAGTCTGTGGGCATGTTTCTAAGGCAGGTCCATGTGCACTCCTTCAGAAAATCTTTTTTTCTGAACCAACTAACTACTTCTGAAATGAAACTTAATTGCCTAAGTCTGGCTGCTGCTTTATGTACTTGGATGACAGGATGTGAAAATAGTTGCTGCTTGAAAGCAAGAAGTGCCCCAGCTGACTGACCTTTGCTCCTGATGAATCTTTTCAGTTCCTACCAGAAGAGGAGAAAAGCAAACCTTGTAGCCTTCCCAGTCATTACTGATGACTTTGACAGAGGGGTAGGGGAAGATGTGAAGATGAAAACACATGGGACACAAAGTGCTGCCAGCACAAGTGGGTTATGGCCCCAGTCCTCCCAGCAGTGAGTGGCCCACTGGTGCCATTCATCCTCCTGGCAGCTGCTGCTCTGAACATTGTGATCTCCTCCAGAAGGGCAGCTCCTTCATCTCTGCTTCAACTCCTGCTTGTAAGTGGCACACTACACACAGGATCTGCTATTCTAAAAGAGCAAAGATGTTTTCATTTTCAAACCCCTGCTAAATAACTCCTAAGTGCTTAAGAAGTACTTGACCAAAGTAGGAAACTGTGTGCCTTCCCCACCTATTCTAAACTAGAAATTACCCACAGTAGTACAGGTTGAGAGGAAAGCTCTGCTGCTCTTTTGAAATCTTATTGAGAAACACGGATTTTCTACTGGAGAGATGTATCTTAGTGTCAAAGTACTTACAGTTTACACTGAGTATTAGTCCCCTGAGTCAGGAAAAGCACTTTGTGGATTTGACACTATTTTTAGAAAAAGTTCCCTTGTTTCACAGATCAGGAGACATGTTATCAGTTTCCCTAAGATGAATACAAACAAACTAGGAACACAACAAATAGGTGCTTAGGCTGTGTCAGTGGGCAGAGGTTGGTTCACACCTTTGAGCAGGCAGTGATTCTGCAGGACAGGGATTTGTCTGCAGTGTGTTTGCACTCCCATCTTCAGGATGGCCATGTCACCACTCCCTTGGAGTGTCCTGGAAGCCTTCAAGGTCTGTGTTCCTACAAGCAAATATCCCACCCTGAATCCCAGAGCAGTGTTTTGTTGCCTAAGTGAAGTAGATGGACTTTTACAAAGAAGTAACAATTAATATAACATGACAGTTGTTTTTCAAGTTATAGTTTCCCTTCTTTACTGGACCAATGACCAGACAGGAGGAACAGCATTGTGGGAGCTAAAGCTTTTTTTGCAGAATATTTTATATTTACGTGCTTGAATTAATGACTTCATGGTTTTTTATGACTCCCTTTCTTTTTATCAGTCAAATTAGGAAAAGAACAAAAATATCACATATGTAACTTTATGGGTCTCTCTTGCATTTCATTGTCATTTTTGCCATATATATGTAGTGTTTTTCCAGCTAACTCAGAATCAACACTCCTGCTCCAACAGAGCCCAAGTCTGAGAAATCTTGTTGCCTTGTGAGCCACATGCACTCCCTAAAGGTGTGTTAACAAAGAAGTCCTTTGGAATTGTGGTTTTGTTCATGCATAGTATATGCTTCAAGTAAGACATTAGTATTTTCTTTTTTATGTCATTTTTAAAGAAAAGTACAGAACAACAAGGTGCTACAACTTGGTAAAGATACACCAGTGTTTTACTGTGTTTTGATACTACCACAGATGAAAAGCAAAAGAAGCTTAGATACAGTGCTTGTTTCATTGTAGGTTTCCCAGGAAAAAAAATTTATCTCAGTAAATAATTGAATCTAATACTCACAGTTATAGAGTAGTTTTAGATGTGAAGCAGACCAGAGTTAATGGGCCAGATGCCAAAAGCAGAGATGTAATCCTGTAAATTCCTGTTGATTAGGGTACTTCCCATGCACATCACTTTATCACCATAAGGGTTTCTTCTAGGAAATATAGATCAAAGAGTGCAGTTGCAGTGCTATGCCTTTCTGTGCTGCTGCAAGCCAAGCAAGGTAAAAGAACAAACTTCTCAAGTTTCCCAAGGCACAGAAATTGCCTCCCTGGACAGCCCATATTGTTGCACCACAAAGGGGATGTGTAAAATAGAGAAGCTTGCCTGGTGTTCCTCCCAAAAAGGACAAACTTGATCTAGGGATCTTTAGAGGATGGAGTTAGGGAGGCAGAACACTCAGCTCTGCAAGGAAGTTAAAAACAACTGCTTCAGTAAATCTGTATTTACTATAGTGAGAAATATTGATCAGAATTAAATAAATCCCCCAAAATCTACCATCCAATTAAAACCAACCCTCCCCTGTCACTAGTCTAGTGGATAATTATACAATTAGAAACATTGGAAATGTCATTACTAGAATCAGATTAGGGAAATTTCACTTAATAGAATAAGAGTGTCCCTGGTGACAGCAGATGGGGAGGTCTGTACAGGGAACAAAATGCCCCATCCCTTCCTCCATGTCCCTCCAAACATTGCTGGGCACTGGGAGAAGCCCAAGGGCAGGGCTGGGGTTACATCCCCAGGCACATTGTATGGCTTTACTCCAGGGCAGGAATTGTATTTGTTAGCATGGATGTCTTGTGAGAAATAGTGCACTGACACTCTACAAATCAGAGTCAAGTATTCTCTATATTTAGTAGGTTAAATATAGCAGTAAAGTCAACTGGGAAATCTTAAGCTCTGCTGTGAAGAGCTGAGCCATTAAGAAGCAAGAGAGCTGTGCATATAAAATGGGAATATACTCACTTATTGGACCTTCATCTCCTTTGCTCAGCTACCCAAATTTACAGTAAAACCACAGTGTTTCCTCTCTTTGTTCAGATGATCTTGTTATTGAGAATGTTCCTTGACAAATCTTCTATCGAGCAAATTTGTTCTTCCAGAGGATGCTGGAGCACCTGGGCAGTGACCCTGTGAGCAGCTCCTGCTCATGTGCCTCTGTCACAGAAATAAGATTGAGAAGGGCTCTGGCTGTGAACGCAGGATATTATTGATTTCCTTGATGACAGAGGCAATCAGGATGTTTGGGCAATGTGTGTATTTGACAAATAAGGGCCACAGGGGTATTTAAGCTGCAGCAGCAGAGACACTCCATCTGCTTTACAAATTTCATAACATTGATACAGGAGGTGCACAAACTGCTCCCCAAATGCTCTTAGTTGCCAAGCATAGCTACCATAAGTGGTGGCAGAAGACTTACAGTCAACGTAAATTGTCAAGTTCATATATTTTATAGGTGACAAAAATAAATGGCAAATTTCCTCAGATTTGGGTTTGATGCCCATTTGAGGATGACATTTACCTAGTGGGCAATAGCCACTTGACTCGGAGAATTCTTCACAGAAAAGACTGTATATTAATTTCCAAATAGCTTTTTTTTCATTCTTGCTTTTCTGAAAGATACTTCAGATAATCCATGTGCTCCCTGAGAGAGCTCAATGCATCTTAGCAACCACACACTTCAGCATTGGTAACAGTTCTAATACTGGTCTTCAGTATCACTCAGAAAAGTTTGTTTAGGCTTCACAGAACTTCTGAAACAAAATGTTCCTGTTTCACATCAATTTCTGAGAAACCAAAGTCTCTCCTATACTTGTTCTGAGAGCCAAGCTGGGCTTTTGGAGGGCTTGGTGGGAAACACATCAAATAGTTAACTGATATATGTGGCAGTTTTCTGAAGCATTTCTTCAATAGCAATATTCACATCTGGGTTCTTTGCACTTATTTATTCACATGAGCTGTGTGTTAAGATTAACATGGTGTCACAGCTAATGCACAAGGACTGTCATTACCTGTTTGCCCTGCTTCGATTTTCAAATACTTGTATTATGGCATAGTTGAAGTTCTCACCGGTTCATCTTCTCACTTCTATTATAAGTCATCTCAGCAGAGAGGAAAAAGACAAAGTAAAATTCTGCTCACATCTTTGTATGTTTTCTTGCAGCTCTTATTGCCACCAAAACCTGTTTCAGGTGCTCCCACTCCACCGGTCTCTTATTTGTCCTGCTATGCTGTCCAGCTCAGTTGCACAGATGCAACTGCTTGTGGGTCCACACAAAGTGGGTCATGACATTCTCAGATTTTTGTTTTGTTTTTGTCTTTTTTTTTCTTGGTTTGTTTTGTTAAAGAGTGACACTGGGGAGAGGAGAAAGTGATGAGAATAAGGGCAGCTCAACTGTTCTTCCAAGGGCAAAATTACTCATGAAGTTACATCCTTATCAGTTATAAGTCACCTCCTGTGCTCCTGAGCACAGATGGTGCCACAAAGGCTAATACAGCGATGTACGATAATGGCACAACCAAACCTGGGACATTGATGGTAGAGTCATTCCCTTCCCCATAGTTCCAACCAGGCACTCACCACTTGGTGCATATATACATCCTAAAGACCCATGGGTTAGGGACCAGCAGCCCTCTGTTAGATTCCACCTCTGCTAAGCAGTTACCTTTTAGTGACAGAAACTAAACCTCCACTTTACCTGTGGGAACCACTGCAGTGTAAAGCTCAGGGGAAAATGAGAGTGTAGATGACCTGCTAACTTTGGACCTTGTTTTGGCATTAGGATAAGTCCATTCACAAAGTGTCCACAAGAATTGCACCTTTTAGCACTCTTCCTTCTCTTTCACTTATGTTATTTTGTCCTTTATCACTTTCCAGTACATGCAAATACTGTGCGTGTCCCCACAGGTGCTTTATGTACTGCGTACCATCACAATTTCTCATACAAAATACCTGCAGAACTGAGTCTATCATGCTATCATTGATTTATTCTGCTTTGTTGAGTCATTTCCCTTTTTAAAAATAGAGTATTGCTTTATTCTTTTATTCTGTTACAGAACTCTATCTAATGAGGTTATTTTTTGTGATGAGAATCCTGCTATGATAAGGAAGACAGCAGCAAATCAGCTTAACCCCAGTGAGCTCTGTTCATCCTTGCGTAATCGTGAACTTCTGATCTTGTTTAGTTTCTCTGCTTTGCAGAGTTCTCTCTGGCAATCCCATCAAGCTTTGATTCAACAGCCTATGATTTTTTATCTGTTTCTTGGAAGAGTTTTGTGAGCTCTTGGTGCAGGTTATTGAGGAGACTGAGTTTTATTGCTCAGAAAACACTGACATTGTCCTTTGATAACTTTCTTCTGTCTAGTGAATCATATGACACAGGCACTTTCGGAGACAAAATGCTGTCAAAGGTGGACTAGCACCTAAATGCTGATAAAATGTCTGGGTGAGAGACTAGATTGTGTTTTGAGCTGTTATACTCAAGGAAGGGAGGTTCTGAAAGATTTCTAAACCCAGAGGGACTCATCAATACCCCTATGGCATCATACCTTCTAATGATGAGTGTCAAATTTACTGCTGCTCAGCAATGTGCATTCACTGTTCCTTTTCTCCATCAGCAGGAATGGAGAATCAGTCCCTCCTATTAGACACACAAATGAAAAGGCTGTTAAACTGAATGGAAGTGATATTTGTGCTTCTTTGGGGTTTTTTTGTGCACCTGGAGTGCATTGCATCAGAGCAAAATGTGTGAGCAGAATGGTGTTAGGATGATAATGAAGAAGGTCTTTAAGTTGGATGGTCACTAAATGTGTTGGATTCATGACACCAACAAAGAGAAATGTTTTTGTCCACACTTATTGCTTTATCTTTCTCTTTAGATCAATAAACTCACTCTAGTTACTTTATTCTGCTTTGGACTGCACAATTGAATCATGCCCTGTGCTTCCCCCTGTCTCCCAATGCATAATGCAGAAGATTCTTGGTGTTTTAAAGGAAATTCAGCCTCCTTTGGCTCCCAGGTGATTTGCATTGCCAGCACCCAGTCTCAGTGCCTTGCATCTCTATTCTTTTCATTCCTCACTCTTTTTCTGCCTGAGTTTTGTGTAGTGACCTACATCTTCTCTTATACAGAGAAAAAGGCATTGAGGCTCTCTACAATTTTGTCTTCATCCTGCTTCAATTTTTTACTTTCTCTTGATCCTTTTTCAGGTCCTATAAAGCACCTCTTTGTAACATAAAGTTATTCTCTCTGCTGAAAGCAGCTGTCCATCTTCTGCATATTACCCAAATAGTATCTGATGCCTTTTTCTTGCTGATTGATGTCTCTACAGGAGACGGTGCATCTATAAAGCTGCTGCTTACCTCTAATGATATTGCCAATACAGTTAACTACAAAGTTCAAATAAAGTAAAAAAAGAGGGTCAAGAAATCACTGCTAGGCACTTAGTGGGATGAAACTGGTAGATTTAGGAAAGTTTTTTAGGGTAACAACATCAATAGCACTCAGAGATACAGATCTGTTGTAAATGTTCATGTCAGTTGTTCTGAATTTTTTACTGAATTGCTGAAAGTACTGCCTAGCTGTAGTGTTTGTAAAGGTGATCCTACAACATCCAATACTTCTGCTTCAATTTTTATGTCAGATATGTGGTATCCAACTTGCAGTATAAATCAAAAGTTGTTGGGGTTTTTTTTTATCAACTAGACCTCCACGAGCTGTAAACAAGCTGCTTTTCTCTGCCTCAGTGGTTGCAGTAGTTTGTTGTGGCAGACTGGAGTCCACGTCACTGGAACTTCTGCAGTGCTAACTCCTGCAGGCAGGTTTGGGGGCTTGTTGCACTCAAACAGGCATCTGAAGCCTACTTATTCTGTTAGAAGGAATTTATTTTTGTGTTCACTGACAACTGCATTGGGATTCAGTGTAAGGTCCAATTTAAGTTGAAACTGCCTCACCACATCTCACACGCTGGAGGAGGGATACAAGGAAAGCAACAAAGGAGACACTTCCTTCTGCTTCCTCCTTCTCCAGAAGCAAGGGTGGATAGTTCCCTGTCTACTGCTTCACCTGCCCTTTGGAAAAGCAATCAAAGGATCAGCTCACACAGCTCTACTGATACCCCTCCTGTTGCCAGCACTGGGTAGGCACAGGCAACAGCTGAGACTGTGCACAGCATTCCAGGAGTTTCACCCAGAACATCTGGGAGAGCAGCAGCTGCAGCGATTCCTCCTGGCTGTTGGCAGGATGGAACATCCTTCCCTACCTGTGCCTTGCTTTTCCCAACCCCCCTGCCCTGCTGGAACCCCTGAGCTCCCAAGGGAGACATGGGAAAGCTGCCAACATCCCATGGATTCTGTGGGAGCTCTTCAGCCCTATTTACTGCTGCCACCAGAGAAGCCATCCTCAGTCTTTGCCATTCCAGTGCTGTGCTAAATGCTGTGGGATATCTTGGACAGCAATGTGTGTTAAGAGCACATGCTGGCTATCATTTTTCATTGCCCTAAGTCTTGTAAAGTCTGTGTGCCAGTACAAAATGGATGGCAGATACTCATATAGTAGCATTTTGCACCCAGAGCTTGTTGTTTTACTGCGTGGTGGGATAATTTATCAACCTATATCTAAAGTACCTCCTGCCCTGGAGACACATTTAAATTCAACTGCTTAGAACATTAACTTCTTTCACTAATATGAGTGATCAAAATGTGTAACTACTCAAGATATTTTATTTTTTAAAATGGTTAGTGTGTGTGCAAGGTGACTAATCACCTATGAGATTTCAGATGCACATTTAATGGTCACAAGGAGGATTTGTTAACCCTAGTATAATTTGGATTCTATACTAAAATACTGTCCTTTCACTCTTTGTTTAATTCTTTCAATGCTGTGCTTAGAATCCTATTTCCCACTTGTAGTCAACCAGATTCTGGCCCAGAGAATTGCATAAATGCTGATGACATGACTAGCACCTCATGTGAAATAGAACTTTTGTGTAACTTCTTCAGAATCAGCGGTTGAGAAAAAATTATGGTTTTTTTATTATTTGATCTGGTTTTACCAAATGCTTATGAAGCATCTTCTTGGCTCATGCCGTAGTGGTTCCAGGAAAACTGGCTATGTAGAAAAGATATTAAAAAAATCAAAGCTGCTAGTGCAATATTAAATATTTCTTGAAAATGTTTAACCATCCCAAGTGAAATCATCTAACAACAAATTTGGAGCACATCAGCTTGATGTTCCTATGTGCCATACTGGGAGAGTTTCATGTGTCTGACCAGAAAACACTGGTATATATTCTTATTTAAATGCATTTTTCTGTCTCCATCTTCCTGTTGTTCTAAGTAATATATTCCATACAAGATGAATTAAGCAACTTCTCAACTCTGATATTTTTCCTCTTATGGTTCAAAAATAAGTATAGACTGGTACTCCACAAAAGTACACACTGAATCATTCTCATTAATTAAGGATTGCTTTTACATCCACTTCAAATTACTTTAATAATAGTCTTGAGATTATCTGTTTTGTTGATCTGAAATATATGAGCAGCTGTGTTACTCCTACAGTTTCTGCCAAGTCACAGGAATGCAGCACCTATGTGCAGCATCAGGGTCCTGGGAGAGCAGATGGAATTGCCCATCCCTGCAGTTCTTGTTCCTGATTGTCCAATTAATATTCACATTGGTATTTGTTTTATTGTTACACTCTTATTCTCAGTGAGCCAATACTTCGGGCAGGTCAGTATGATTAGCAGAGTTGGGTCTTCTGAGGCTTCTTTTCATGGAAGAGCCTGAAGCTGGAGGTATGAGTCATCTGCTTAGTCAAGCATGTGCCTAAACACCTTGCTGAACTGAAGCTGTGGCATGGACACCACCATGAAGTCCCCCTGCCTGTAGATAAGAGTGTGAATCCCAGCACAGCCTCCCTGACCTTTGCATGCCTCCTGTATTAGCAACAGTGAGCTGCTGATAGCTGAGATAGAGCTGTATTGGAGTGCCTAGATCCTTTTCCATACTGGGAGCAATGGTGACACAGAACAGCAGCCACACTGCTGGGGCAGCTGCTCTGCCCATGTCAACCAAGAAAATACCCTTCTTTACAATTGCTGACACACTGCTGACAGTCCCAGCACTACTCATTCTGATAAATGCATCTCCCTTTGTGCTGACACTGCAGAGTTTCCAAAAGCAGACAGAGGTCTCCTGTCTTCTCAAGAGAGTTTTCCATATCTATCCTACCTTGTGTTCTAAGCCAGCTCCTGGTCACTTCTCTTGTCTCTGATATCAATCTTCTGAGTGGCCAGCAGGTCAAGCTACTGCAGCAGATCCCACTTTGCCAGTGCAGCAGGGCCAGTCTCAGAGGCTGAAGAACTGAGGTGACAGGACACAGAGTATTTGACTCACTGTGGAACAGACTTTCAGATGCTGATCATCTTTGAGGCCCACTTACAAACCTTTCATAAACCTTTCTTACTATATCTGAGGTTTATATAATACACCCAACATAATCACTGGAACGTGCTCAGTTTCTATGGTGACGGGTGCTGGTAGAGAACTCTGAGGCAGATGAATTGGAGAACAAAAGAGCACAGGAAGCCAAGAGTCCCAAGTTCACTGTGCAGAGCTAATTTGTCTGTGGAATGTTTAAATAATAGAATTAGAAATGCTACAGGAAAAAGTAAAGCAGATGTAACTAACAACAGATCTCATCTGGTATTGGCATACCTAACCCAAGCTGTTCCTGTGTTCATTTATTTTCTTAAGGTTCAAAATGGTTACTCAGGCTTAAGGATGCAATAGAGAAGTTGGCAGCTCAACTAGAACTGAACAGGCACAGAAAGGGGTCTGAGATTGAGATCAGTATTGTCCAGTGTCAGTGGGATTATCTGAGGAAGCACTGGAAACTCTTGGAAGACTCAAGGTGGTATAAGAGAGGTATGGGACAACATTAGGCAAAGCAACAGAGCCATAAGGGAGGAGAGATCACTCAGCCTTGCACCAAGTCTATTTAACAGTTGCTCTCTTGCTCTTCTCTCACTGTTCTTTTTGCCAGTATTTAATTGAATAAGTATTACAGACATTAAAAAATTAAAAGGCTTTGCAAGCAGCAGAGTGGTATAAAGCACTCTGCATTTGCCAATAAAATGCAAAGTTCTTTAAGCAGGAGTAAAACAATATCTGTATACATTATTTGTATACATTTTCCTTGCCATTGCAATTAGTGACAGCAGTCACTCTTTTTGTGGTTTGAGCAATATTTCAAAATATTTCTCTGACTTTCCTTGCCTGAAATCCCTTGGTGTCTCTTATAGCACCACTGCTGTGATAGTCACTGTGCTGTTTGGGAAACATTATGTGCTTGACTAACTTCCCACTATTTAGGTTCAAAAAAATACATTTCCTCAAGGTCTGTAGAGCAAGATTTGCAGCTCCTGCAACAAAGCAAGGAGAGGATAGGCTTGAGTTCACTGACCACAGCCCTGCAGCCTGACATTCTGCCACAGTTCTGACAAAACTCCAGGAGGCAAATTGCAGCTTTATTGCGTCTCTGAGCACAAGCAGCAAAACCCATATCCTTACTAAAGGTCAGTAGAGTTTGTAAGTGCATCTGCTTAGAGAACAGCAGCCTAATCTGTCCATTTGACACTTATAACTCATTCACAGCTAAATGTTGTCTGTGTCCATCTTTTGTGGGGGGAAAGAGAAGGAAAATATTAGGATCTGGAATAAGACAAAGGGTTAGGAGTAGAAAAACTCATGCCTTTTGCTTCTCTTTGCTGAGCTTTTACACAGTATTCGCTTGAAAACATAGGACTGTATGTTGTCTGAATCTCAGATCTGGATTGGAAAAAATGGAACAAAGATCAGGGGACAGACAGCAGACAGATTTACTGGATTTACTGTAGTATCACTTCCCCTGTGATGGGCAGGAAGAGGGAGAAGGGATTCTTTGCACTTTTTGTATCCATGTGCTTCTCCTTTATATGCACCACTTAAATATGTTGGAAGCATTTTGTTGACAGCAGGAACAAATAGTTGAGACATGCAGAAGGAAGGCCAGGAGAAATGTCTCCTTTTTTCCCCATGCTCTGATAGCAGCTTGGTCCCAGATCCAAGTTTGAGCTCAAGAACTCAGTTTTCACTCTGGTGTTTGTGTGCCCTGGAAAGCAGCTCTGCCAGTGCCTCACACTGAGTTTCCTGAAGGATTGGAATGGACAGCATGTTTATTAGGTTACATGTAATTTCTCTAACTGCTTTTTCATTACTGTGTTCCAGCATGTTTAAAACCACAAAGGATGAGATTTAACAAATGTAACTTGCTGCAGTTTCAGAGTTCCATGTTCTCTTGGAAACTGCCAGCCCCTAAATGCCTCTGTAATATGGCAAAGATGGGACCAGGAGATTAATAAAGTTTTAAAATCCCTTCCTAAGCATTTTGTTAACTCTAATATGATGTGACTTGGCAATTACTAGAAACCTCAGAGAGACAACTCTTCAGATGGAAGGGTTTTTAATAAACCTATTAACTTGGTAAGTGAAGTGAAGTGAGTGAAACTCTCAGGGGTTTCATTGATCCTTGTCTTTTTTCCGTGGTGTCACAGCCCTCATGTTTTGTTTGTTGAATGTTTTGTTTTAAAAAGATGCTGAGTCTGAACATGATCTTGACAGGAAAGCCAAAATGTCTGCAGCTACACCTAAACAGAGAGTTACACTTAGCAAGTGTTTCTAGCAAAGGGAGAATTCCTGTTTGCTAACTAATCCCTTCTGGAGAGAGACTGTGAAAGACTGTCGCTGCAGCAGTGAATGTCTGCTGGATTAAGAAACAAACTTCAAGTCTACCAGACTTTCAACATTTTTACAGAAGCATCTAGAATTCAGTGCCTTTAGAATTCAACTTGTGTATCTCTCCAGGTGTGACAGAGCACCATAGTCCCATAACATCCATTATATCACATTCCTGTCTTCTGCATTGTGATACATCTTTCCATTCAGTTTTACTATCCTAAAAATATATTCAGGAAGTGTCTTAAGCTGATTAAAAGGGCTTTCTCAAAGTGACTAAAACTGAAATTAAAATGCTCTTTTTTTTTTTTTTTTTTCTTGATGTGTGTGTGAAATGTGGGGGAAAATCAGTGTAGGAATTGTACAAAAAGGCTTAAGAGTTAATGCAAATGCTTCCCTTGAGATGTACTCCAGAAAATGTTATTCATGTGGCAATCAGATAAGTATGTAATATACCTTTGGTTGTCTCATCTGTGCATACCATCTTTGCGACTTCTGTGTTCCCATCCCAAGTTACCAGGTGGTTGCTCAGGTAAAGCTCCCTGGTTGGAGGGGGAGGAAAGGGGATCAGTTTTTATTTATTGTCTCTGAGTTTATACTCATTGCTCTGCTTTTTCATAGGTGGAGCTTCATTTAGGAATGGGTAGAGTGTGAGACATCATAATGCCTGAACTGCTTAGTGTGAGTCACCCTTTGTAAAGTGTTTATCGAACTGGGCATAAACAGTAAGTTACACAGAGTAAATGTACAGAATAAATAACAATTTTAGGTTGTTGTAAGCCCTTCGGAAGTCTTTGTTTTACTGAGGTAACATTCTCTTGTAAATTGATGTATTCAGAGCACAGTTCTGATACTACTGTCATTTAAAGCAGCATAAATAGTAGCAACTCAAACAGTCAGAGTACTTTCATTGCTGTGAAAGGCAAATGTCAAAGGCACTGATGAGCTCCTGTGTTCAGGATGTGATTCTGATGGGGTGACTGAACGTGCAGGACACACAGACCTGGGCAGGTGCCGTGGGCTCAGCTGAGAGAGCTGAATTCCCAAGCTGTTGGGTTCCCTGTTGCACCAGCCCTGGCAAGGCAAACAGCTGTCCTGGCACTGAGCCATTCCCCTCCTTGTCCTCTTTTCTGAGCAGCCGGGATGTTTGCTGGGCTGTGGGCACTGGGGCTTGTGCAGCTGTGGGCTCTCTCCTGTGTCTGTGCTGTCACTGTGGTGTGCTGCCCTCAGTGCCCCCCAGGGCCATGCACTGGGGCTGTGCCAAGGGCCACCGTGCCTCAGAGCAGCTGCAGTGCCACACAGTGCCAGCCTGAGTGGGGCTGTGCAGCCACTCTGAGCGCTCAGCCCATCACAGGACCCACACAGTGCCAGTCTGAGTGTCCTGAGTGGGTCTGTGCAGCCACCCTGAGCGCTCAGCCCAGCACAGGACCCACAGGTGCCACTGCAGACACCATTTCTCACCTGAAGGCTTTCCTGCCTTGCCTCCAGCTGCCTCCCTAGAAAGACAAAGGTCTTGGGAGCCTTTGTCTACCTGCCAGGCTCTGTAAGGTGTCTAAAACTACAGGAGATGCCTATGTTCAGGAAAATTAATTCCACCCCAGGTATTAGAGCTGAGGAATAGCTGTATTCCTGTGAAGGAATCTGTTTCAGAAGTCAGACCTTGAGCCTTTCTTTTCTCTGTTGCAGTCTCCTTGTTCTGCTGCATGCTGACAAAAGGCCAAAACTGCTGCACCCACTCTCTTGTTCCATAAACGCCATAGGCCTGTCTGCAAAAGCCTTCCCTGCAAATCTGTGATGGGTGAAGTGACTTTAACAGGTTTTAAAAATGGTTATTGCTCTCTGTTTCACACTTTGCAAAGTATAGCCAGACTACTGTGTAGAGTTTGAGCCTCCCCAATACACAGAAGATGTTGACAGTGAATGCAGTGGTGGGCCATCAAAGTGGGCAGGGGTCTGTGAGGAGAGCCTGAGGGAAGGGAATGGATTTGCTCAGCTCAAGAAGAAAAGGCTAATTGGAGATCTTCAGCTCCCTGATGGTGGAGAAAATGTGGAGCCAGATTCTTCAGGGGATAAAAATGACAGAGCAAGAGGCAATGAATACAAGTTGCAACATGAGATTCACTGTTAGGGATGTAGTGCAAGTTGTGGAATTCCCATCGCTGGGCATAGCTCAGAATTTGACTGGACAGGGCCTTGAGCAATTTTATTCAAGTTCACCCTGCTTTGAACACAGGGTTAGACCAGTCAAGGTCATTCTAACCTGAATTATGCTGTCATTCTAGTCACTGACCTGAATAGCATGCACCTTTTATTACCAGATCTGAGCCCCAAGCACAGTGCAATACACTTTCAGGCTCTCTGAGAACTAGGCACAGCACTGTTTTGACTGTAGATTTCAATCACCCTCTTTAACTGAGTTTCCCAGGTAAATCACTGCATGACTCCTAAGCTTTTAGAGCTCCAAGTTGTCAGTGTTATTCAAATAAGAATGGTCTCCTTGAGCTCACTTGGGAAATTAAATAACTGCAACTGTGACATGTGTATTGGTCCAGTAAATCTATTGAAATACCTTGAGAGACACTCAGAGAGCAATTATGTCATGTAGTACTCTCATGTGTGATCCTAATTTTGGGGTGAATCAGTAATATAAGCTTCAGAACATGTATCTAGTGGACTTCACAGTTTTACTACAGCTGTTATATTTCCAGGGTGTTTACTATGCTTTTTGCAATGTTTCTATGAGGACTTAATGAATGTTTTTGTTTCATGCAGTTTATTCCCCTCTTGTTCATGATGCAGCTCAACAAAAACAATTTTATTCCAGTGGAAGTCCTAAAGAGCTAATAACAAATATGTTTTGTGTAATTGTTGAAATGCAGCATTTGCCCATTACAGTGTTCTTGTACTGATCCCATCCTAAGTGTTATATATTCACTGTAGTATCAAATGATTTTATAAAAGTGTGATTTGTTCTTCAATTCCTTGGTGGATATTGTCAAGGAACACTCCTACTTGTTTTCTTACACCATTTCTTTAACCCTAATCTTAATTTTGCCCCATTATTTTTATTCAGAAACATTTTAAACAAATACTTTGCTAGTATTTAATTTTAAAGAACACTGACACGACCTCTTAAAAACTCTAATATTTAACTCACAATTCTGGGGGTAATTTTTCCAGTCCCATAAGACAGTGGGAGGGCATAATACCACAGTGTATGGGATGAGTTGGCCATATCAGTTATAAGAAATAATGTCCAATCAGTGACTTCCTCCACGGTACCTAATTTGATATAAATCCCCCTCAAAAATTATAATTAAAATATTTTTCTATAACATTAGATTTAAAAATAAAACTCAGCTTGAGAAATGCAAAAGGAAATCTATACAAATGCCACTGTTATTCAAGTATATGAGTCCTGACAACACCTCTTTTCTTCTTCAAAAGAAACAGCAGTAAGTAACTGAGATCTGTCAAGTGCTTTTGCATGGTTCATTAGCTATATTGCCTCCACATTTTCACATTTTTAAAACATTTTAAGTGCAGTCACTCATTCAGATTTTGACAAATAGAGTTTTGCTTCTCATTTTAAAATGTGTCATTTACAAAGGAAAAACTGAATCCTGCAATTTCTAATCAGACTTTTTGACAAAGATTTTGGAAAGAATGTATTTGTCCTTTGCTTGGACAAATCCATGAATAATCACACTCTCTGGGAAAAATGCCATCATTTCAACCATTCATCATTGCATAGCAGCATTTTGATCTTCTCCCAGAAAACACTGCTTTCTTTTGGAGTAGAAGGCATTCAAGTTAGCAACACCAACTAGTCTTCAAAAGACACAAATACACATGTCCTGTGGTGACCAGCTTTGTTGCAAAGTCCCCAAAACTAACTCATACAGTTCTGGTTAAACTTTAGCTGTTGTCATACCATGTACAACAAACTGCTTAATACTTTTCCCATATGAATTTCTATAGCATGATCAACTCAGGTCATGTTGCAGAAATTACTGCACTATTAAGGTTCTTTAAATGATACAAGAATTTTTGAAATTCATCTTTTGCCACCACTTGCTGTAGCTGAGCAAGCAATAATATTAAATCCTGCAGAAGTCCTAGAGAATAAATATGGTAAATGATGAAACTAAAATCTTACCATCAGATAGCAACAAAAAATCCATCACATCACTGGTTTCCTAGAGTGGACTGTGCTTGCTTCAGTCAGCTCAGCAGCTCAGGGTGAGCTATTCTCCGAGCTTTGTGGTGGGCAGGAGATTGTTTATTTGGATGGGGGACAGAGAACAAAGAAGCACATTTGACCACGTGGTTTTCAGAAAAGGAAGGCCTTGAAGTTCCATGAAGTATTTTTCTTTCCTAAAATACATTTGTTCCTCTTTCCTTCCCTCTGAATTTCAATATGATGCTCTGCTGTAGAAAATGGAAGCAATACCCTTGGTCATCCCAGACCTCTTTCAGCTCTAGGGAGATAAAAGGAGCTGATCAGTTCCTGTGGTTTGGAAAATTCTGGCTTCAATATTTTAATTCTTTATTTGTTGCACAGGGACCATTGTACTACAGTTACTGTAATGTTTTGACTTCTTGCTTCTAACCCCTTCAGTCCATGGGCATCTCCTCAAAGCTCTGCTCTATCCTGAAAAGTCTTTTACACAGAGCAGTGCAGGGTCCTGAGAAATCTTCTGGAAAACAAATATGAAATCCTGATAAAACCCATATTTGTACAAACTGAACATTCCAAGCTGTTTTCTTCTTACTACCAATACACTCTCACAGAACAGCAGAATTTATTACTAATGATAAAGGTTTTATCTGTTTATTTGTTCTTGCTCTTTGAGAGGAAATCCAGAGATGTCCTATAGAAGTAAGGCAAAGACGGGACAGAACATACTGCAATGTGCAGTTATGGGACATGGTTATTTCCTGTAACCTGTGAGTTTTGGAGTGAGATTATACTCTGTACACCTGAGCTAAACCCTGTCATGCTCAGTGTAGTGTTCAGTTAAAAAATAAATGTGTATAATTGGAATATTACCTTACTTTTCCCAAACATAGGTGGGTTTGCTATTCTTGGCAGAACCACTACCTCTCTTTTAACTCCTACTTCTCCTTTCTCTCATCTCCCATGCTGTTCCACAGTCAGAGCTAAATTAAGAAAATATGGGGAAAATCTCATTCATGACATGTGATAAGTTTTGCTAACCTTTATTGTCTTTTTGTGTGTGTGTGTGGTTTTTTGAGAAATAGAAGTCAGAGCCTAATCTTCAACCCAGACTGTTTAGCAGCTGCTCAGTACAGTTCATCTGTACTACAAGAAACTGCTTCTGAATCCAATCTGAACCCAAGAAACAATATGAGTCAGAAAAAAAGGTCAATAGTAGGAAAGATTTCAATGTCAATATAAACATTTTCTCACAAAAGTCTGACTCTGTTCTTGTTTTTTTTTTCTGATGAAGACGAAAGGGTCTTTTGAGGGAAGCCTACATTTTCCTGAATGAGTGCTTAGCATCTGCTCAGTTTATTTGAAAGCCCAGGTAAAAGGGGAGCTGTTTGGAAGGTCTGGATCTCTGTTTGAAGAAAAGCATCTCAAGAGATTTTGTTTTTTTCAGCCAAAGGAAGTTAATGTCAAGCTTTAACCAGATGAACAATCTCCCAGTATTAATGTTTCGCTGCCTGGAACATCTTTGGACAGCTGTAATATTTGTAGCAGTTGCTTTAAATCATCACTTCTGTCAATTTGAAAATGCCATGGTATAAAGTTTGCAACCTTATTTTTTTTCACAGTGCCACCCATTATAAATGCTGCTGTTCTGAGGAGTCAGTTAATATGGCATTATATTATACAGTATCTCATGTGACAGTGGAAGTAAAATAATATCATAGCTGGAATATGTTGTGTTGGCTTGAAATTTCTGTGCAGATTGCCATTGGGATGCAATTTGCATTCAACTTTTGCCAAAAATATTAAATCAGTCATTTTTTTATATACTGCTTGATTTCAAAACAGAATTGTCAGGAATGCAGTGCTTTGTGCCTTGTAGATAAACAAAAATCAAAGCAATTAAGATTTAGACTGTGTCAGATGGTTACCAGTTGAGGTGAGTTTGTACCTTCCTGGGCTTTGAAACAGATACCAATGTTCCAGCAACATTTAATGAAGAACTTTACAAAATCAACTGTGATACTTCAGATGAGCATGTGCTTTCCCAATTGCTGCTTCAGACAACGTCACAGACTATCTTTGCATCTTTCTGCCACATTGAAGACTCTGTATCTGATGAAATTGGTTTAACATGTAGCACCATATAATTGGCAGCCTCTGTGACTGCACACCACACCATGGCACGGTGACTTTCAAAACGATTGGTAGCAAATGGAAAGCTGTGATTGAAATGAATGGAAAGTTTGCTGCTTTTCAGTAGGATCTTGCGTAATAGCAATAAAAATAATACAGCATGTTGTTTGCATTTTAAACTTGCTGCCTAGAAGGGTTCTCTGTATGGGTGATACAGGTTCTAAAAACAGTCAAAATGCTTTTAAAGTGCATGGAAACAGAAGGTATGAAGTGCTCATTCCATTTTCTCTCTACCTCTCAACCCACCTAAATGCACAGCCCCTGTTCCACAGGCCCTGTCACTCGTGTGAAACTAAAAAGCTCTGTCAACATGGAAATTCTCTGGACTGTCAATTCCCTTAACTAATCCAATTTCTACAGACAGAGCATCTGCTGTGCTTTAAGTAAGTGCTGTTTTTGCTGATAGGAAGGGAGAAAGGTATTGGTGGGGGATCAGGGCTGGAATCTTCTGCAGGAATCAGAACTCCATTTGCAGATAATTAGTAAAAGTAAATATAAAATAACAGCTGGTTGTGTTGAAGAAAAGCCTTTGGAGACCATAAGAAATTGTGTTACAGTTATAAGGAATATCTATATCTCAATATATATCAAGGAAACTGTATAACAGAATTTGGCCTGAAAACCTAATGGTGTTGCTGATTCATCTCATGGGATAATCTTCCTTCAATGGAAGGATCCTTCAAACCTTCAGTGAGCAGATATCACTCTACATTCTATTTTCAATCTTCTACTCATTCCCATTGAAATGGGTAGAGCTTCTGCACCAGTGATTTCAAAACCATTTTATGCAGCAGGAAGAATATATAATAATAGCAAAAAGACAATCTGTAGTAAGAAAAATAGGTTGGTTGTGTGTCACACATGACTCAGCAGAGTCCATATTTTGTAACTGTTCAAAGCACTCCTTTGGCAATTATTCCTTCTCCCAGTAAAGTCTTGGCCTCAGGCACTTTGCCATATGTCTGAGGAGGGAATGGTGCAGTGGGAAACCTACAGCTCTCTACAAGGCTGAAATAAAGCAGGAGTTGCACTATGATACAGGTTAAAATAGCTAATTAAATATATTGTTACTTAAAATTAATTTGCATCATGTAATGTAATCCCAGGAACCTAACTTTGCTGCATTAACCAGTGTCAAGAAAGAATAGCAAGTGATCCACTCAAGAATAAAATGTGTTTCCAGCTGTCTTCATGTGGAGCAGAGAGGCAGCAAGCTGAGCAGGAAAGGTACCTGCCCATCTGTCTTGTCTGCACTAAAATCCCTGAATTTTTTCTTTCTATCTGAGTGATGTCCCTCCCAGCCCCTCCTGATCTTTCCGTGGTGATTTGGTCCTTCCCCTGTGTGCCATAGGTGCTGCTCTCCCCCTGCAGCCCTGAGGCTTGTGTTACACACCTTGATTCTGCAGCCTCCTCACACTGGGCCCCCTCAAAGGATTCCTTCCAACAGCTGACTGGGCTGGAATTGGGAAAACAGATCCCTGTCCCAGTATTTTCACCTCTGCTGAATGCAGGTACCACCTGGTGCTGCTCACACGTTTGTATCTGGAATGTTTTGCTTTGCTCTGATGTGCCCCTGTCTATCACACTGCAGCTGTAGCATCCCTGACATGGGGAAACAGGCAGCAGGGACAAATTTTTAAAAGGATCAAAAGTGCCTAAAGTCACACAAGATGTTTGGCTTCATAATTAGGTGTCTTTTAAAATTTCAACTCTTAAAACTTCAGTTTCTGAAATTGCATTTGTATCAGAATTCCAGCTCTTGTCCAGAAGAAGCTCATCTAAAGAGGAGGGAGGAAGAGGAAGGATGAGTTGCACAGATGCTCAGGGCTCACTTGGACAGAAAAGGATCAAAAGTTTCATAGAAGTATACCCTGAAGTTTAAAAATATAAATAGGGAAAAAACCTCCAAAATATATGCTTTTTTTAAAATTCTGATTTTAAACTGATCTAGTGGTGTTCTCTGGGTTTTCTGAGGTCTAGTTAATTTTTGAAACCTTGGCTTTAGCAACATTATGTTCTTAAATTAATACCTAGGCTGAATCATTGCCCTCCTGAAGACAACGGGAAGATTTTAGCACAAAGTAGCAGCTTCTTGTCACAGTATCTCCGTTTTTGGCCGCTTGCATCTCATTCTATTATTCAAGCATGGGGGAAGGATTTGAATGGAGAGTGTTGGGGGTTTATTTTAGTTTGTTTAATTATTAGCTCAGAACCAAAAATAACTCAAGTCCTGATTTACTTTAACACTAAGGGTCCTATTCATAGAATCCAAGCCACAACCATGAGAGAATTGCATAACTTAGGAACATAATAACTGTAATTACCAGAACAGCAAAGGTCACTGGGTCCATCACTATTGTTTCCTAATTTCCCTTTTACTTTTATCCCCTTATAGCCTTATTTCATCCATTCCTTCTTTAAACATCTTCTCTTGTTACAAACATGAGTGAATTTGCTGCCCCTGAATTAAGCAGCACACTAACTTTTCCTAAATATCTCCTTTTCCCCCCTTAAATGCTATCACTTTTCAGTGCTTCCTTCTTCTGCTTCACATTTTGGTTTGAATTTTTAATCAGTCCACTGAGAGTGGTGCCGTTCCTGTCATCAGCTGCCCTTAAAGTGATGTCTGTGGAATTTTTCCACTGTGGAAAAGCATTTACTCACCTTGCTCTTCACAGCATAAATCTGGCTAATTAAAAACTGTTGCATTTTCACTCAACCCTTACTTGTTGCCTACTTTAAATCTAGTTTATTGTGGGGTCGTGGATCTTTCACCATAAGTCAGACCGCTTGGAAAAAGTCAAGTTGCTTGGTACTCAGGATTTCTCCAAATTTGAAGTGGACTAGTTTTGGCAGATGTTTGTGTGCTTCTATTTTTAAAAATTCATATCTTCCCAACATGTTTTATCATAGCATGGCGTAGAAACAATATCACTGACTGGCAAAGTAACATTAATCTAGGGTAAATGTCAAAACAGGGATTTCTCACAAACAGGAACCTCTTACTGGTAAGAAAACTTATAGAACAGGGCTAAAGAAAGCGAGGCTGATTGTTGTTATTATGCGACAACTTGGATTATAACTTTGGTAATTATGCCATGTCATCTTTCTCGACAGTTTGGTTGATCTGGTAAACTCCCCACACAAATCCTTTTTATGTTACTAGTATTTTGAATGTAAATTTTGCATTTGACTTGGGAGGCTTTTTGAAACATTTTCATGCTTGTATTTCCTAAGAGCTTTGTGACTGGTGCACGTTTTCATTCCTCCTGTGGCACTTTGGAGGAAGGACTCACATAATTTCTCCATGGTCTTGTGTGTCAACGCTGCCTGGTGCATTATCATGTCAGGAACACACACCCACTGAGTTACCTCAGGCACTGGTCATGATGGACCTTGCCTAGACTTGTGTTTTGGTGCCATCTGGAAAAGAGTGTCCCTGCAGTCCTTTCCCTGTGCAGTGCACATCTCCAGCTCTGGTGAGATGGCTCAGCAGCTCACACACTACCCAGCTGATACCGGGGTGAGCTCCCAATGTCCTGCTCAGGAAAGATCAGGGGACCAATAATGGATTTAAAGCAGCAGCCACATGGAAATGATGGAAGTAAAGTCAGTCTTTTCCTGGGTTTATAGTCTGGTTTTAACCTGTCTCCCTCTGAGTCTAAAAGCGCTTGCTTTAACCTGTAAACCCTCTCAGGCTCAATAAATTAGAACTAACATTTTTTCCTCACTGTCATCCCTTACCTGAGAACAGATGCTCTGAGTAAAGCCACTTTGTGAATAAAAGTCCATTAATATTTTATAACTAAATGAATAATAAAAAATAAGAATAATATTTGAGGGCATGGGAGATTATTCCAAAGTGATTTAAAATACATATGCACATTTTATTGCAAATGTATGAGCTGCAATGACTAGTCGAGGCAGACTGTTATGTCATTGTCTGGACTCTTTTCCTGCTCCTCTCCAAAGTGAAATTAGAAGTGTGGAATGGATTAGAAAGAGCACGGAAGGCAAAACTCCTACACATTGGTTAGTGAATCTCTGTGGGCTGTTGAGGCAAAAGGAAATGAAGTGGACCATGTATTAAGGTCCTCTTCTCAGTGGAAGCCAAACTTGGTGTTTTGAGAGAAAGGAAAAAGGTTTTTGAATGGTTTTACAGATCAAGCCTGTTAAAAATTAAATGCTCAGCAGTTGGTGCCTGCACTTTCTGTGACTTCCTTTAGCTGAAATACTTCACTTTCCAAGTGCTAATATACTGAGAACTGAATACTTGATCATAAAATAATAGTTTTGTAATTGAGTTCATAAGAAATTAATCTTTATTGTGCATTCTAAGAATCAGAGAGGTTTCAGATTGCATTAGGTCTCAATGTTTTGTTTAAGATTCAGGCCAAAATCTGTGTCCATACACAGCCATGCTGCTGCACAATGACCGTGAGCTAAGGGGTCAGTGTAGCCTGGTCCTTCCATACCCAACTTGGGCTCTCTGGTTTCTCCAAGTTCCAAACCATAGGACTCTCATGGAGAGGTGTAACATCTGCACAAACATGGGCTTGTATTGTCAATACAACAAATTGGCAAATCCCTCTGCAAATTACTTTCTTGCCCCAGTGGAGTGAATTAATTAGGAAAAGTTGTATTTGAGTAGCTGCAACAGCCAAAAAGAGTAAAACTATATGAAGAAGTAAAAATGTCCCAACCCCGTTGTAAAGTAGCCTGATTTCTGTCAAAAGGAATTAATTCCCTTTGAAAGGTACTCCACTGCTAATTAATTCACTTGCACCTAATGTGTGATTTCAATTTAAAAAGCTAATCCCCTTGTGTGAGTTCAAAGAGGTTTCTTAAAAAGTGGAGCATTTCAAATGCCTATGAAAATGCAAAGAAAATTGAAGGGGGTTAAAACTTAATCAGATCTATTATTCCCCCAAAAGTGTTTCTAGAAAGGATTTGTGTGAATGGCTGTGTATACATGTATATGGAACACATATTATATATATATGTGACAAGAAATGAATGAGCTGATCTACAATAATCAAGACAGTGACAAAGATTTCTTAATATTTAGCCTAACAAAGGCTTTAAATAGAGCTATAAAAATTTTCAATTTGGGAAAAAAAAAAAAAAAAGAAAAAAGAAAAACAAACCAAAACAACAACAACTTTAAAACTATTATGCATAGGTTTTATCCTGTGGTGCTCCAGTATGGTCAGGGAATCTCCTATACAGATATTTTGACCAGAATACTTCCATTGAGAAATGGACTTGAACTGCAAGAGCCACAGACAAACTAGCACTTAGCTGAGACCTAAATGCAGTTTTATCCATATACAAAGTAATTTCATTCTTTTGACATTCAATCTTTTGACAACAAATACCTTTTTTTCTCATTTTTTAAAAATTTCAAATACTTCAAAGAGCAGAATGAACTAGAAAAGTCAATTTCAATAAACACAGACATTTTTAAATTGAACTTTTTATTTTTTGTATACAGTGACACAAAACTTGTATTTCTCAATTTGAAAATGCATAGAAAATCAGGTGACAGGAGCCACCCAGCTATTTTCAGAAAGCTGCATTTTTTGAGAAAATGCAATAAATCCTCCCCAACCTATTGCATACTGCAGTGCTTAAATATATTTATTTTCTGCTCTATTATTTATTACTTTTGTCCTTCCTTACACTCTCATGCCAACTTCATTTATCTTTATTCATGATAACTGAGGATTGTGGCAAGGAGTATTTGTTTGAGGACAAACACTTTTGCAAGGTAATGAAACCAGCTCCTGACCTTCAGCTAGGAAGAAGCACTGTGGGAATAAAGCTGTGAGGAGGAATCCCAAAAGGATTAACCAGATTCCCCTATAAGAGCTAGCACAAGCCTTGAGATGAAAATTCAGGTAGCTGGAAGACCTGCTATTAGTGGAGATGTTTGCCAAATTGAATCAAGAGTTGAGAAATTCTGACCATCTCTGTTCTGTCCCCACATCAATGTGTCTGTCCCTGAAGCCTGAAGTCTTCATGTTTGTCAAGCAACTTTTATGCTTGCATGAATAGTCCTCATGTAACTAAAAAAAAAACCAAAAAATCAAACCCCCTCATCCCTCAGTGTAAGCAACAACCTGGTGTTTGCTGGTTAGCAGCTGTCTCTGAGCCCCTGTACACAGAGAGCTCTGAACATCCACTCATTCCACTGCCATCCTCACAGAGTGCTCAAGTGGGATACAATAATAGGTCAGGACAGAGAGAATATCAGAAAATCCCAAATAGATTTTTCATGTTGCTTATTGGAATCAAATATATCCTGGGGCAGTGAGAATGAGAGGAGTTTTCAGTCCAAAAATAGAACTTTAAAGATTTTTTTTCATCCTTTTCATAAAGCATCTGAAAGTCTGAGGAAAAGCAGGGAAAAGGAGGATGAAGTAGGAAAATACCTTGAGGGATTAATGTTTGTGTCTCAAATAACACTTTCATATTTTGCAGCTTTCAAGCTTTCTAGTTTGTTTTACTTTTTTTCTCTTTTGTTCTGGGAATAACGGGTTTGTTTCCCATGATGCTGCTTTGGTACATCAGGTGGCTGCTGCTCTAGTTGTGCTCTGAGGAGTGTTTATTAAAGGGGAAAAGTCCCTCCCCTGGATGCTGTGGTGTCCACACAGCCCGGGGGTCCCGTGGCCCTTCACTGCAGCTCAGGCTCAGCCTCCTGCCCACCAGCACTCCCAGACCCTTCCAGCAGAGCTCTGGAGGAGGCTTGTCTGGAGGTGCAAACCTCACAGGCGTCCTTGCTGCAGTTCCTGAGGTTCTTTTTGCTTCAGTCCTAATCTTCCTGACTGGCACTCGAGCAGCCTGACTTTACCTTCTGTTGCTTATGACTGGGAAAGGTTTCCCTAAGCCACAGAGAAGAAATGGCTGGTGGGGGCCTTGTTAATATTCTTTGTGTTTCTGCCCAGCAGCCAAGGGTCCAGCTGCAGAGGTGCCATTGTAACCAGCCTTTGCTGTAGCTGATGAAGTGCTCTGTTTTCTTGGTGATTCTGTGCTGAGACGTCACAAGGATTTCTTGTGTCCTCATCCACACTCTCCTTTCCAATCTAGGAAAGTAATTTTTCATGGCAATTCTGGTATTTCTTTTTGTGCTCTTTATCATGTCTTATGTTCAACTTTGATACCTTATAAATCATCATAGTAGCTAAAAATCACAGCCTATACCCAGAAGTGTTCACATGCCATTTTCTATTTCCTACATGCAAACCATAACTGGCATGTGCAAATCAAGGCTCTAGACACAAGTGCCTATTTTCACAAAGGAAACTGATGCATGTTTGCTTCTGTGAGTGACTAAATACAGGGCAAAGACTGAAGATGC
This sequence comes from Formicarius rufipectus, assembly GCA_013399695.1. Taxonomy (NCBI): domain Eukaryota; kingdom Metazoa; phylum Chordata; class Aves; order Passeriformes; family Formicariidae; genus Formicarius; species Formicarius rufipectus. Next base: position 1,040,260 of record VXAU01005175.1, read on the forward strand.
ATAATTTTGGACAATTCAGTTCAAAAAATATCATGTGCTTTATTTTTAACAACTTCTGATTATTTTTTTAACTAATTGCTCTTGCTCTGATTCATATCCCTGCAGAGCTGTGTGTGTTTGTAGCTCAGCTCTGCCTTCACAAAGTGAGCAGTCAGCAGACAGCAATTAGTCCAAGTCTGAGAAGCTTGCTCAGTATTTCTATTACAACCATCACTCGGGGCTGCACACAAGGCTGTGACTAAATGTCTTTCTTGGAAATGCTTCTTAGAAGCATAAAACTGAAAACATTTTCCTGGTTCATAATAAGTGGTTGCCTATTGGTGTAAAGGCAAGAATGATTTAGCAATACCATAAATATCGAGCTGGTTTAGACACAATAAGGATGCACTGACTGTGACCAGCAAATATAGGATGGCTTACCTTATAAATGTTTATAATACCATCTCCACTTTGATAATTATCACTCAGTAAGACATTTTTTCTTTAGAAAAGGCTACAGGCAAGGATGTTTAAAGATGATTAAGGCTGCAAAACTAAGCATACAGAAATGAAAAAGTACCTTTTATCTCGTTAGAATGAATATTTTATAAGACAGTCTTTAATCACACAACCACACGTTGTGTTTTCTATGTTTTCCTAGTGCTGACAATTCATTCAGCTTTTCACGTGAAGGTGGATAAATTAGTGGATAAACATATCTAATAGTTAAATAGAAAAAAACCTGGGAGTGCAGGAAGGAAACTTTTAACCCAGTCAGTGCTGTGTTGTCTCAGTGGGGCTGAGCTTGGCCCTTCTGCCTGCTGGGAGCAAAGCAAATTCTCTTCTGCTCTTGTTCCTGGAAGATCTCATTATGTTGGTTCCTTTGCATCCCTCCTGTGTTACACAGAAAATGCAGCAGCCTGATGAAGGTTAGAAAGTGAAGTCACGTCAGCAAAGTCCTTTGGTGGGGTGAGGCCTGGGGAGGGGTCTGGATTTTCCCACCAGCCCTGCATGGCTGGTACAGCAGGTTTGTGGCAGAGGCTTTTGCACAGGTTGTACAGACTAAGAGTGCTGATGTCTGGGGAAAGTTTGTTGAGTAATACAAGTGGGGCTGGTGTATTTGACATGAGCCAGAGCTCCTTCTAAAATATCTAAATCTCTCCTTGAAATACACGGTTTTCTTTAGGATGCAAGCAGTTTTCTCTCTGTTTCTTTCTTAGAAATCGATGAATATATTCATTCAATAGAATTCTTACATTCAACAACAGTCATTATGGCTCTAATATAAATTAGAACGCTGGTTTGATTTATATTGGATTTTGTATATCAGTCTGAATAGATAAAATTCAAAGAAGTTATAAGGGATTGAAACTAAAGTCTAACAGAAAAGAGTTACAGGCATGGAAACCATCCAGTGCATAGTGAGTTCTTAAGTTTCCCTTTTCTCCCTTAAGGACTGTTTTTTTCTATCCTTACTCAAGGAAGTGGTGTATTTTAGGGATTACAATTGTGTAAAATAGTGTCATGAACTTTCTGGGTTTGTAGACAAGTCACACTGACTTCCTCCACTACATTCAGGCAGTGACCTTCAGGATGAAAGGTGACCTTAAACATCCATAGGCCCACAAAGGCTGGAAAAGATGTGCCCCAGGACAGCAAGTCACAGCCTCAGTTCCTCCTACAGTGCGTGAGATCTCAAATGCTCCTGTCTAAGATGGGGAAAGATAAACAGTGGATTAGTGCCTACAAATGCATCAATTATTTGGTTAGAGTTTCAACTGTTTTACTATAATCAGAAAATCCTTCTGTGACTGTTTCTGATCTAAAGCAATATTGTACTGTGAATAAATAACCATTGCTTGTACAGGATAGATTTAAAAATCTTTGTTTACAATAAATGGTATTATTTTTCTTTCTTCACATCTGACAATATAATACAGTAATGCTGAGCTGACTCATACATTGCAATGATTCAGCAAGCTTGGAAAGTCAAAAAGTAGACATAGCTGACTTGAAAACTGGAGACACTGAGCACTCAGAGATACATCACTTGGCTGTATAAAAAGTAAAGCAATTTCAGTGAAACTGTTATGTATCATGTACATCTACACAAAAGTAAATACAGGTTGACCAAAAATAATATACCAGGGCCTGATATTGCAATTAATGAAGTGACATAAATACTAGCAACTTAAATGCAAGTAGGACTTGAATAATAAAACAGCTCTACTTGATATTTCTTAAGAATCAAGACATCTAAAAGCAAAAACTTATAAAAATCAGCAGGATTAAAATGGTGGAAAGGCCAATTTTTCCACAGAAAATCCTGTCTGACACAGGATGACATTAGAAATGGCTACTTTTCAGACAGTCAACTGATCACCAGTCCAGCTGTGCATCTGGACCTCCTTCATAACAAATCCTATCAAAATACTTTCATATTTCAGCTTTGGAAGATGCAATTGGATTTGGAGAGTCGATGCTCTCAAACACAGGGGACCACTTAAGGAGTAACAAAATAACAAGGCATGGCCTTATTAAAGAGGACCAGCCAAGGAGAGAATTATTAAGGTCCCCGAGGCGGAAGGTGGGATTGACAGGAGGAGGAGGAAGCAATAAAAAAGAACTAAATGGAGAGAGACAGATTGAAATTAGATGGCAATTACTGAAAACATATTATCCATGTCCTTCAAATGTGGTTCTCTATGATCCAAGTGTCTGGAAAAATCTAAAAATTGGTTTGTTGCCATTGGGCAAATTTAAATGCTGAGCATTTACACTTCTGACTCCTCTAAATAGTATGGAACAGTGCAGGTGAGATCTTCAGCAAGTTTAACTCATTTTTGCTCCATTGGCATAGAATGTATGAAGTCACCAAAGCCAAAACAGTTCACAGTAACTGAAATTCTGACCCTACAACTCTTAATGTATATAAGTTATAGCCAAATCTCTTGGGCAGGTAACTTCCTATTTTCTACAAAATCTTCCATTAAACAATACTTCCCAAAGTTACATATGTATCTTTATATATGTAAAAATGTTACAACATTAAAAGATTCCCTGATGATACTTTTTTTTTTCCTTTCCAAGATCTTTTTTTATCTGATCTTTAGTTAGATTTATAAAACTCAATGTCTAAGTGTGGATGATGGTAAAGGCTTATGTGGTAGGCAATTGCCTAAAAGCATATGTTGAGTGTTGCAAAACTTAACAGCTTAAATAGCAGCGATGAAGATTTGCCTACAATGACAGGATCCTCTGACATCTCAGTTTCCAGGTTTAGGTTTTTAGACATCTGTATCTGAACTTTCCAAGCTTTGATTCTGTCATGAACTCAAATCTGCATAGGTTAATCTCAGTGACTTTGATTTGAAAATGTTGACATCTTTCTTTATTGTGTGAGCATTTAATGCCTTTTGTTCGTGTCTGCACTGATATACCATAAAAATACACCATTTGTTTTATTGTTGTGCTTCAGCACTGCCAATTCTATTCTTAGCTGTAACCTAAAGTATTATGACATTCAACAGACAAAACAGGTGTTATGTAGGTGTTGGCTACCTCCTAAGAGATATTCTTACATGGGCAAGAAATTAATCTGAAGTATCTGTATTCATTTTATCAGGGGCTTCAGTGCTAGAATAAGGGATTGTTTCTGTCTGTGTTGTTTTCCTCCTTTAAGAACTGACGTTTTATACTTTTTTCTTTATTTATCAAAGGATGCCACCTGGGAAAACCTTAAAATGTTCCAACATGTATCAGATAATTTCTATTCTATACCCTTGTCTCACCTGTCAACCCTGATGTTCTCAATACACCAGCTCCCAGTGTCTCCTGTTCCAGTGACATCAGCTTGATAACTCATCTGGTACACTTTCAAACACAGACCTTCGTACTTAGCATGAGCTTCCTATCAACATTCACAGAGCTAATTGTTGTCTGCCTTCTTGTCCCCTCCTTAGGCCATTTTCCCCTATGATGACAGAAAATTTTGAGTGATTTTGTACCTGCTATGCTTTGACCTCTCCTTTTGTGTTCACCAAGTGTTGTCTCACTGTGATATTGGACTCCCCATTTGTTTCCTGGATCCATCTGTTGCCTCTGCCTAGATGGTATTCTTTGTGACAGCTCCTGCTCATGATTATGTAGGTGCTACAGTAATACAAGGTACAGATCAACCATAACAACATTCTTATCTCTCCTGTTTTGATAGAAGCAGTTTCATAAAAAAAAAAACACGTGTCTTTTAGTTACCCTGTCTTAAGGGAGAAAGAATTAGAAGATGTAAAATCAGCAGCCCAGAGCAGCCCAAACACGTAACTTCAGTGCTTGGATCAAGCAGACAAGCACCAGGTTGGGGAAGTTTCCCACTTCAACCTGACATGTTCACCTGCTACTCACGTCTTCATCCCTCCCAATGGGTTACAGACAGAAGCTGTCCACGTAAACAGCGTCCTCTGCAAAGGTCTCCTGCGGGGGGATCGCTCCGGCTCTTCCCTCGTGGTGCGGAGCGAGCAGGGAGGGCTGCCCTGGCATTGCCCCTGCGGGCTGCTTTCTGGCGCAGGGCTCCTGCAGCTGGGCAGCATCCAGGGCAGCCCTGCCAGCCCTCCATCCTTGCTGAGCGTGTGTGTGTGTGTGTGCAGATGGCACAGCCCTGCGCACGGACTGCCCCCGGAGCTGTCCCTCTTCGCTCTCTGAGGAGTTTCCTCCTGTTACTTTTGTATCTGTGCTCTGGCAATAGACCGTCTCCAGGTGCTACCAGCACTCCATCACTACGTCCAGTTGTCGAAACCCAAAGGGGCCTTTAAGCCTCCTGGTGTTTATTTACAAAAGAGAGAAAACAGGTGTTTCATGAAACGCAAAACATAATGCGTCTCCAAGCACATCCCTTGCCTAAAGAGGGAGTTAACGAAAGTGAAATCAGTTCAGGCTTTCAAATTTATCGGAGCATGACCACAGGTACAGCTCATAGCTCGAAGTGTTCGTGTCAGATGCAAACGCCGCCCTGGTGTGAGCAGATGCGGGTGAGGGAACTCCCCCGGGCACTGCTAAGCTCAGTGCCACGGGCAGCAGCAGCAGCGCAGCCACGGCTGGCAGGGACGAGCCCTTCCCTGGGAGCTCGCAGCACCTCCGAGGGGCTGCGGCCACTCTGCGGGTCCCCCATGGCACTGCCTGTAGTTTGTAGCCCTTAGATAACTTCAGAGGCTCTGTCAGGAGCTCTCCGAAGTCTTTGTTAACAGGATGCCCTAATTTTCTCCTTTTGCTATGCAAAATCTGCTGTATTTTCTAATTGACAAAAGCACTTAATGAAGTTCAGTGCTTTGTGCTAAACACTCTAATTTCTTTTTTTGCATATGCAGCCACTTCAAAGGTCTTTTCTAAACTTCAAAGACTACCTTTTGAAGTCTCTTAAATTGTGAGCCAGCTAAAAGGATTTACATCTTCCATTCAAAGAGCATTTAAGTAAATATTTTCACTGGAACATATTTTTTGTATTTCACCAGTGTCCCCCCACAAAGAATGAAAGATATTCCTGCCCACAGCAAGTGGGCTGCAAGTGGATGACACCTGGAGGGTCCTTTCCAATGAAAACCATTCTGTGATTCTAAGAAAATATTTGCTGTGCTAAAAATTCCTGTACTGCTCCTTGACAGAGACATGTTTTAGTAAGATAGCTATTAACATATGCATTTTACAAGAATGCTACATAAAATAAGAATCTGAAAGAAAGAGGGACTCAGTCTCCTTCTGATACTGAGAATATTACTTTCTTAATTCCAGTGAAATTTAGGATAGTGCAAACAGATGATTTGGGTGAAATGCTACTGCCAGTAAAGCCCTTCAATGCTTTGCCAACCTGACAGTAATTATAACTTGAGGATTCTGTCAACATGCTTTGAGAAGTAGGCTGTAATCCATGGCCACAGGGATATTGTGCATGTGCCTCTTCTTTCATTACATTCCTCCCTAGCCACAGGGAGAAGCAGCAGTTTCTCATCAGAAAAAGTCTTCCTCTTTTTGGCCACATGGATTTGTTATTCTGGATTGGAAGAATAGGACAAGTATCCATAAGGATTTCTATACCTGGGACTGTACTTTCAAGTTAATTAATCTCAGAACAATAATTATAGCTCAGGAAGAGGCCCAGGGCAGGTATTCTCAAAAGTTTCAGTCTGGTTTGTTTTCAATAGTTTGTTTCTCGATTTTGCCACTGTGTAAGTCATGAAAGGTAGACTGGCATCTGAGAGTCTGTGTTTCCTGAAACTGTCCTACTCTCTCTATAAATTTAAGTATTCTGTGAATTTCCTCTATCTTTCTGATATGCTGGTTATAAAAAAACATTTTTTGGTCAAAAAACAAATTTTTAAATCAAAGTATCTCCAAAACTGAGTTAGCTTTGACAAGAAAACAAAAGAGGAAATGGAAAAAGTCCAGCAAATTATAAAAAATATAATTTGAAAAGAGCTCAGGATTTAGTTTCATACTGCATGGGAATTGTTTAATGTTTCATCTTCCCTATTTAAAGACATGTCAGTAGCAGTGGTGTGGGGTATTCATGTGCCCAGCTATTGGCATGCACTCATATGACAGTTCTATGGCAGTTGAAGATCAGGTTACACTTTTTAAACAACTAAACTCAACAGATATTTAGTACTGACTGATAAAATATCTCAGGCTTTCTTCCTAACTTGTCTTCAGTATCATTTCCTCATCCAGAGTGAGAAGAGGAGGACACCTGTTGTCTCTGCCTCGGTAAGAAGTCATTGGTTTTGCCTTGTGGTTCTGTCTTGCCATTCCCCTTGTGTTTGGCTGAGACTTCATTCCTCTATGCTTTTCTTTCTGCTGGGAATAGATTTAGCCATAAAAGTAGAAGACCTCTTTGATTTCCAGATCACACCTTTGCAGTCACAAGAGGCTCGTGTGTCTGGGAGGCCAGAAATAGTGTCTTTCTGAAGTCCTGTCCCAGCTCCCCTGCTATTGGTTGGACTGGCCCCACGCCCTCCAAATGCCAGTTCTGAGCTGTCTTAATAGTGTACAAATATCATCTTAGGCATCCTAAATAAAAATGATACACTTTCAAAGAGGCCAAGCACAGATCCCGTTTGATTTCCCTGGGATTCATAAAATGTAATTAGGCCACTTACACAGAAGGATCCTTGAATGTGAACACATTTTATTTATCTAGGTTAGACTATTTTGGCCTATTGTTTATTTCATAACCAAGGTTGATCTACTTTTTGCATGCACTACAAGGAATTAGGTTTCTTCCAGTCCCCTTTAAACCTGTTGTTTCAGAAATATTATCATTATTCAATCTCAGCTCTAAATAATGACTCTCATTTTCAGGTAGACAATAGTTTAATTGGTAAAATAGCGTAATTGTCTTACAAAGTGTGTTCTCTGCCGAGTTATTTACAGTGCTTTCTATACAAAATGTATTATTCAAAACCCAATCTGTGCTCTCGACTTGCAGACTTCACATACATTACAGAGGCTCATCTGACTTTTTCCCTTCCATATTTCAGCACCTACATCTCTTAATATTTATAGTCTTTGAAAAAATATTCAGTTCAGAATTTCTTCACCTTTACAAGCAGCTAATCTAAAGCAAATATCAGGACAGACAGCATGAGTACACTTTAAGATGATAAAACTCCCTCTGCTGTCCTTTCCAAGTCATTGAACAATAGTGGCAACAACAGCTTTGCTCACCTTTCTGCTGGTTTTCAGCAGTTGAAAACAACCTCTTCAAGCAAAAGAGTGGAAGCAAAGGCTCATATACTATGTGGAATCTCTGTTTACCTGGCACATTGCTAGGAAGCTACTGTGATCCAGTGAATTTCCATTTCCCATTGAAAGGAATGAAAAGGCAGTGGGATCTTTCCCTAAAATGTGACATTATATTGCATCAAGCTGTTCTTGACAGCTCTGATTGCTGTGTGCTCAGCAGAAGAACAAGCACTGCTGTTTTAAGCTGCAAATGGGAAGAATAAAGGTTCCTGAACTTTCTGCCACACCTGTTCTCACTCACAAGCACGGATGAGATACTATTAGAAGGTAATACTAATTACATGAAAAGTTAATTAATTATTTAAGACCTTAATTAATCAGGAAGCAACACGAAGTTCTATCAGCAAATGCCAGGAAACATGTGAAATCCCTGTGACTGTTTAACTGGGGAGATGAATGCCTTGTTCAGCAGTGCCTGCATTGCACCACTCCCCCTCCTCCTGTTGCATAACAGCCTCAGCTGTCCCCCGGGACCCGCTCCGGCCGGGGGATGTTCTCCTGTCACTTCACCTCGCTGGAAACCCTCTTCCCTGCTCCCTAGAGCGTGGATTGCCAGTCCTGGGAAATGCTGGTGCTTGGGATAGCTCTTACCTACCTGCTACCTTTTACATTGTGCTACATTACAGTTTTATGAATTTCCCCTGTTTCAGACTTTAGTGGTACCAGGACTGTTTTTAAGCCTCGATGGGTATAGTAGGGAGCCTCAGAAATAATCTTCTTGGGTCTGAATTTTAGCACTCCCCAACTGCTGGCTTGCTCCAGTGCTCAGGGATCTAGAATCCTTTTGAAATACTTCATCTAAAAAATATCTTTAGCATGTGGAAAAGAGGATGCAGGAGATTACCACATTAGAGTAACAGTATTACTGCACACATTTTGAGGGGTAAATGGCTGCCAAGTCCTGGTTAGAAACTTAGAAGTTTTCCTTAACAGATGGAGAAAAAGAAAGAGCACTCATTGAATTAGTTTGATGCTAAGAAAAAGTTTAGATTTAATCTGAGCTTCAAGAGAGATTCATTATTATGTTCCCAGCTGATTTGCCCATCTCAACATATTTCTTTCCATCAGAACCTTACAGCTGTCATTTATATTTTAACATGAGCTTAAGATATTATGTGGTTAACTGTGAACAATAATTCACTTTCAGCTGCAGTCATTTTCTCTCCCATAACAAGACTTCCATAAATCATTCCTAAGCAAGTAAATAAATCGCTCAGTTCCCACCATGCACCATTATTAAATTTCAATCTTTTCTTAAAAATAAAGATTAATGCATTTAGTAACTGCAAATTACTAGAACTGCCATCCTTTAAAATATTATCTCCTGGTATGGAATTGGAAGTAGAGAAATGCATTTACTTTTAGGAATTTGGACATTAATCATGTGGCAGAAGGGGCTCACTGTATACATGGAAGCTGGCAGTGGAGTGGAGCTGTGTTTGACACCTACAAAAAAGGCAGGAGAAGAATCCAATGAAGCTTCATGCTGAAGTATGGAAGGGCTTGTGATTTCCTCCACAGTGCTGACAGCCCTTCTGTGCCCTTGGGAATGCTTTATGTTAGTTTGTCAGTTAATTTTTGTTCAGGAAACATTTGCACAATTTCATTTCCCTGTGCTGACTTGCAGTAGAATCAATAAGCCCCTTCAGGGAGCCTTTTGAGGGATCAGGTCCTTTTGGTGTCTTGTTTGTATGACAGATAAGACTGTCTATGTGGAATGAAACGGTCACACCAAGAAGACAATGTTGAATTTGTTTTTATTTAAATGGTTCTAATAATTTATCTGTGGGTTTTTATGAGGGCATAAGGCTTAACATTTTTAGGTCTTTTCTCTTTTTTGCTTGTTATTCTTTTAATTAAGGTTTATTAAATTCATAAGATTTAATTTTAAGAATACCTGCTTTTACATCAAAAGCTTGATCTTGTACAGAAAATCCATAGCATTTGGGTTTTAATTTTATTGAACGTGAAATATTGTATGGTGAACCATTTTGATTTAAAAGAACAAACAAACCAACAAAGAAACCAAAACCACATTACTTTGAAATTTTAAAAATTCTCTTCAGTTTGAAAGATTAATTTGAAAATTAATCTTACTGGTCCTATTTTTGTAATTAAAACCTTTATGGCTTCTTCAAATTACTAATTTTTCACTAATTTAAAAAGTTACATTATAGTAGGAAAAAATTCAACTGAAATTAATTAGGAACCTCTAAGACAAGAGCATAGTTCTCTGGTACCATCTTTAACATGTGGAAAAGAGGATGCAGATTACCACAGCAGAGTAACAGCATTACTGCACACATTTGGAGAGGTAAATGGCTGCCAAAAGCAATGGCACCAGTGAATCGGGATTTAATGCGTACTTAGGAAGCTTAAACAACATGTACAATGGTCTGTCTGTGCAGAAACGGTGCTTGTCAAAAGTGGAAGACAGGATCTGAAAATCCAGCCCATCCACACTGAGGAGAGATGTGCTCAGGAGCCAGTGGTGCCTAGGAGGTGTGTTACATTTAGTGTTCCACACTACAAATTAAGTTCCAGATCTCTGCAAATATTGTACTTACACCTCTGTGAAGTTGAAAATGCAAACAGCTTCTTTGACACAGCCTAATTGAATAGAAGGAGCTTTCCACTGCAAATGCTCAGCATACAATTCCTATTGTATGTACTTTTGTTTGTGTGGTGCAGCTGGATGTGGCACATGCTGTTATCATCTACTATACAGATCACACTGTGGAAAGACCTGGAAATGTGACAAGAAAAGCTTCTCTTGTAGCTGGTTAAGCTTGCCAAAAATTGCCATGTTGTGAGTTTTCTTTCTTTCTCTGATGAAAAGAAAACTCATGTCACTGCAGTTGTGGTAAGTGACAGAAATAGCCTGAGGTAAATAAACACACAGACCGATTTTACTCAGTTTTTCCCCACATAGCAAGAGTTTTGCAGTTAACACAAAACCTCCCCGACAACTTCACTGCTCAGGAATTTAGTGCCTTCTGTGCCAGGTGATGTAGCCTTGTGCCTTTTCTTGATCTCACATTTTATAGGTTTAATCATTTCCACTCAATAACCAAAAGAAACCATACCAAAAATACTGTCCACAACTACCTGGTGTCATGAGTGAAGCAATTTTTTGCCCGTTTACCATGTCAAATACCTGAGAACAGCAGGCACACTCCTCACATCCACTTAAGCACTTAACAGAGTGTTCATGTATTGATTTTTGAGTGTCTTTTAAACCACTCAGATGAATTCATATGAGCATTGGAGCATTTGTGAGCTGTCCAAATGGACATTGATCATACATAATGACCTTGCTTCCACGATTTCTTTATTCTTCCTCTTTAGTCCTTTCTTTTTATTTTTCACTTTGGTTTGTCTAGCCAACATAAATTACATTAAGATTCAGTCCTCTGGCAGCAGATGTGTCTTAAATATTTTTGTCTTAATAAAAGAAATTATATTCTACATACATGTCCAGAGTTCTGCATTAACCTCACGGTAGCATATATTTCTCATCCAAATCAATGCAAATGAGAACACGAGAGTTTTTCTCTATAAAGGATCATTCACTATAAATATATAAACCACCCAGTGAACTTCCTTAACTATGGGATCAGACTGTTGGCAAGAGACAATTTACCTGCTCAACCCATACAAACAAACAAACAAAAAACAAACAAACAGAACACAGTTAAGCTTCATCTTTTAAGGTTTAGCAGAGCCTAACACTTCATCATTGCTTCTTGGAGTAACCTGCACCTACTCTGCACTGGGAAACAGTTTCTTGAAAGCTCTGGAACTGCTGCAGAAGGTTTCTCAGTGTGCTGTAGGCTTCTCAAAGGTGTGTGTGGCTGAGATTGGCCTCCAGCACTCCCTCAGCCTCCCGGCAGCCCCAGGGCAGGGAGAACTGGGGAGCTCCTGCTGCCCCGTCCCTGCCTCTGCTCCTGCCCTCTCGCTGATTCTTCACCTTCCTGTGTTACTGCCTTGCTTTACATAAAGACAAATTAACGTTCCTTGGCAAGATTCACCTTAATAAAAGGGTCAGAAAACCATTAAATGGCCAAGCCAATGTAATTGAAGCAGTAGACCAGAGTACAGGGCAGTCTTTAGCACAACCTTATCTCTTGCGGTGGAGTCATATTGATGGCTGGTGATTCCTGTCCATTGTCACCCAAGAGCACACTTTTGGCAGAAGTGTTGCAGTTACTCTGATACACAGAGGAGTCTCACAGGCTGCGTTTTTCAGTGTCTCAGGTTTTACTGGGGAACTGTGTTTTTATCTGCTTAGTTAAATCCACATTTAGTGGAAGAGGCAAAATGTTGTTTTACTTTAATACAACTGGTAACAGAGTTTCACCCACAAAACTACAGGTCTCTGTTAAAAACCACAATTCCCCAACCACAGTTCATGTCAATGGTCATTGAACATGACTGTACTTCCACCTTTTGCTGCTGTCACTCAAAGGTTAACAAATACAAGGATTTAAAAAGACCTTTTGTTCTACAGGTTTACTGCAGGGGTATAAGTTAAAAACATATGTAGACAGGGACATGTAAGCAAAATTAAACCAAATTACTTTGCTGCAGTAGTCATACATTTATTTTAGGTCCCCTTTCTATGCTATCCTCAACAGAAACAAATTGTCTTTAAGTAAATTTCATTTTACTTAAACTTTACTTGAACTAAAGCTTTATTTCTGTTACAGTATCCACATGAATTCCGAGCTGTATTGAAGATACTTTAAAATGACATGGCTATTCAATTAATTCTGCTTTGCTTTGCTGCTCCTCTGTCCCCATGTAGACATGGCATCACAGCTGCTGAACAGCACCCCAAGGGGCTGACCTTGGCACGGTGATGTAAAGGCTCTCTGCGTAGTCTCTCCCTGGCACTCCCTGTTCCTTTCACCTCTGCTGAATCACAGCCATGTACTTTGTAACAGGAGCTGATAGGGATCATTTATAACGGGGACTCTTTTTATACACACAAAACCACTAGATAGGTACATTTATTAAAAGGCAAAAAAACAGGTGGGGTTTTTTTCTTGGGTTTTTGTTTGGGTTTTGGTTTTTTTGGTGATAGTTGGTTTGGGGGTTTTTTAATTCATTATTCAGGCTTCTGTGCAGCTGTATTTTTTCGATGGATGGATGGCTAGACAGATAGACATCCTGGCCTTAGTGACCCAGAACTGTCTGTCTTCCTATGTTCCTGTGATACAGTTTGTTTCTTAAGATTAAACCATCTTTAAATTTTAAGAATGTTTGGAAAATGTCTTAAGGTTGCTACATTTATGAGATAAGAGGTCATAGAAATAGTTACTAATTTGAATTGTGAGCACAGCAGCAATGAAACTGAGGGGTGGGGAAGCAAACCATACTCAGGTACAACAGGGAGGCTTTGGCTGACCCTGCTAAAGGTTAAGGAAGGCACATGGTCTCCAACAGAACACATCTCCTCTCAGTGCAGCAGGAGTGCCAAGGCAGGGGGCAGCCCAGGGGACTGGGCTGTTTCTCCTGTAGGTGGAATGCACATTCTCCAACAGTGCGCCCATGGCTTTCCAAATAATTATGCCCACAATCAGTGCATGCAAGCTTGAATATACCTGTGCTGCTCTTTCCTCTAAGATCATAATGCCCAACTCTACTAGAAATAATTGTTCAGCCCAGAAAATCTGAGTTAAGTAACAGGAGAACACAGTGGACAAGGCAAGGGGATATGAAAACTGGCAAGTAAGTCAAGCTTCTTGGTTTGGTATCCCTGTTCTTTGCTTTATTTTGGTTTCTAGAACATTATGTTTCACAAAACACATTTTGTACTTGGTTCCTCTGTGCTGTCTTTCATCCAAGGGATCCCAGAGCACTTTACACACATTATTAATTAGGCCCCAAAACAGCCCTGGAGGTAATTAAGAATTTATTATTGTACAGATGCATGAGCTGAAATAGTGTCTGAGACACAGGGCCTTGTTTACATTAAAGGCCCCTTGGACTGCTCTATTAACATGAAATGTCTTTAAAATAGTTGTAAATTAGATTCTAAGGAATGTTAATTCTTCTTTATCCTTGTCGTTCCTTACGCTAGTTTGTTCCCAGGCCAGTTAATGTTCCTGACCTTGCACTGTGAACTGGCAGAACCTGTTGTGGTTTAACTCCCCTTTTGACCTCTGCACAGAGCCAATTGTATGGCAAATCCAGCATTGCTCCCCCATCCTGTACATCAACAGCTCCCTGAAGCCAAGCGCATAACCTGCACATTTCATCAGTGCCATGACTTCCCTGTGAATCTGCATTTCCTACTTACAGTGCACAGTTTCAAGAGGAGGGAGGAAAAGTGTCCCTGTCCTGATCTGTGTAGTCTGAATTGCTGAAGGTGGCTTAGGTACAGCTGATTAACTCAGCATTGCAGTGAAGCAGAAACAAAGTGTCTGTTGATTTGTCTCATAATATGGGTGATAATTTCCATTGGAAAAATGCTCATTTCTTCTGTTTATATTTCCTGCTCTTGCCTTTAGTTTTGATTGCTGAAATTCTTCCTAAGTTTCCCTCTTAGGTAACTGTTCTTCATTCCGTTTGTCCCTAAATTTACGTATCAAGCATGACTTTCCTCTGTTAAAACTTCTGGTTTTTGGTGTGTCTTTTTCTTCATTCTCTCTCTTGCTGTTCTCTCAGCAAGTTTGAAGCAAAATAGGAAACGATATTGCTGCTTTAAACACAACATAACAAATACTCTGCTAGGAATTTTCTCAGTATTCTGCCTCTGCCCTGATCCAGAACTCCTTGCTGTAGGGACAGAAGGAATTTGTCTCTGCTTCTCACTAACTCATCTTCACTGAAGCCGTACCTTCCCAAAGCTCCCAAAGGAGGCACAGGAAACTGTTTTTTCAGCATAAAGAAGGTAAAATGGAAGTCTGACAGTAACAACTCTCCTAAAAAACCTTTTCAGTATGAAAAAGGGACTAGTTTGCCTGGCTAGTCACCAGTCACTAGATTTCCACTTCCTCTCTTGTGGAGAGTGATCAAGCTGTGTTTCAAACAAGCATTCTTTCCTAATCAGACAAGTAGATACTGTGCATGAAAAACTGTGGTTAATAACCTGGGCTACACATTTCAAATGAGGCAAGGAAGGCAAATTCAAGAGCAGAATTTCCTTTGTTGGGATTTAGTAGACATGTTTCCCTCACCAACTGAAGCTGTTCGGAATTCCCACATCTCCAGAGGCATCTCTGGGGAGCAGCTCCCAGTAAACCCAGTGTGACTCTGTATTAGTGTGGCACTGTGTAAAGGTGGATCAGTTCTGGTTTGTACTGTGCTGAATTGGTTCCCAACATCACTGAGCTACAACTCCTTCCCGTCTCAGGGTTTGTGTCATCAGCACTGATTCAGGATCTTCACTCTGCGCCACAGACATCCCTGGGGGTCTCTTCCTGTGCACACAATTCATGGTGTCAGATGCTGTTTAGAGAAGCATGTAATCCCTTTTTGCTTTCCCCTTTCCACTGATGATGTCAGGGTAGTGGGTTTTTTTAGTTAATTGAGGTACCTTCTGTCATTGCTGCAGTAGTAGAATAAAAAATACAAGCAGTGTTTATTGCCAGTTGATGTTCTCCCTCAACAAGCAGGCTATGAATTTAAAATACATCCAGCTTAAATGTGGAGGACGTTCTGTACAAACCTAAAGGCTTTTTTGAATTTTGGACATAAACCACTGAACAGCTTCCATTTCACATTGGGCTATCTAGTCTTTAGTAAGTATAGAGTAAGAAACACATATACAGCTGATGCACAAACTGGTAAATCTTTGTCTCTTATTTGTCCTGACAAGAAGTTGCTGTTCAGTTTATTTTATGAATGAAATAAACTTGTATCGATCCACGTGTATACATAAAAGACTTCCATATTCTAAACATGAGGTGTTTCACATTTTATTCCCTGTGGCCAAGGCTTCAGACATGAACTTAGACATTTATATATCACAAATACCCTATGGCATTTAATATTAAACCCTCTCTCTCATCACTGCATTACCATGGCGCAAACATGAAAATAAGACTGGATAGGCTTTTGGGGTTATCAAATCCAGTTATTAACTTTCTCAGGTAACCATGGTATAAATGGCTCCCATTTGCTTTGAGACCAATGGCTTTCCTCACTCTGACAGATATATCAGTTTGGGAACTCACTTTTTTCATTATTAGAAATTTATTATTTGCAACCTCTGTGTGTGCAAAGCCAGTCTGCACCAGCTTGTACTTGTACCAACCTGGTTCATTAGCTTAAACAGCTCTTGTGCTTGGTGCTTCCCTCCAATATACTTAAGCCAAAAGCAGTTTTGCCTCTTGTCCAGATGTAATTCCGCTTGGGTTGCCACACCAGCTTCTTTTAATCTTATTCAGTAAAACAGATTTGGTTGGTTTTTTCCCTCCTTGACCTCTCTCATCATCCTGCTCACTTACTGTACTTTAGTGCATCTTGCTTGTGCAGGACCAGGTGACCAGGATTGTATCAGTAGTAATCAGGAAGCCTTTTTGGTGCCTTGGACCACAGCATGAATATATCACATGTCATCAATAGCCCTAAAATCTCAGCAGAACTTTATATAAGTCCCCAGATACTGGCATTCTATTAATACTGGCAGAATCCATCTGATTTTTTAAATTTCAGTCCTCAAGGTCATACTTCTTGCATGATGCTGTTCTCTCCCATATGGCATCTGCTCATCTCCTTTTGTTACCTGCAGATTCAATTAGCACACTCCTAGGTTTTGTTATATTTTTGTTGATAAAAAGATGAAGTAAGTTCAACATTCACACTGGTCCTTGAGGAACTCTCCATGTAAAGCCCCTGCAGCACAATAGTTGCTTTCAGGATGACCTGCTGTTCTTAGCCACTCTACATTTCAAATAGATCCTGACTTTTCCAACTTCAAAGAGTAGTTGTAAATAGCAGAAACATTGTACTACCTTGCTGAAGTCCAGTTTTTGGGGTTTTTTTAAACATAAATTATCCTTTTTCAGAAATTGAATTTAGCATGTAAATCTTGAAAGCATTTTTATAGTCTTATTTTTTGCCTTATCAAAAAGAGATAAATCATGTTTATAGTTTGCAAAAGAAACAGCTTCCCTGTTCTCCTTCATAACACAGACCATGACTTTGGTTTAAAATGCGTCATTCCAGTAATTATCTTCTAGTGTTCACTACTCTTTCACAGACAGAGTAGGAACTCGTGGCTGATATGCCCGAAATTAGTGTAAGTAGTGGTTCTAGTGGATGTGTCACATCTCAGGTTCTTTACATGATGCTCCTGTAATGTCTTTTTGGACTATTGCTGATGAATTGTCCCTGTGCCCAGCAAGAGTAAGCACTGGGTTAAACTAATGCTATCTTGCCTGGAAAGCACTTGAAAATAGAGTCAGAGCACTAGTCCATGATTGCTCCATTTCCTGGCAATCATGGGGCTCCCTGATTCAGAGGAGTCATTCAGAGGCCATCCCATTCCAGGCAGTTTTGTCTGACTCCTCTGCTCCCAGGCCGATTACACAGAGTAGCTGCGAGCTGCTGGGAGCCCCTGGCACTGCCACTGGGGATCCCTCCTCACACCAGTCATGGAGCAGAAGCACATCAACTGGGTCCTTCCAAACTTCCATTAGTGTTGATTTCAACTAGAAATAATATGGTTAAAGAAGCAGCCTCAATTAAACTATACAGGTAAAGAAATAATTTATTTTCAAGCAAGCAAGAATGAAAAGTCTAAATGTTGCATTAGTGTAGAATGAGAATCCCCAATGCACATTTTAATTTGCATTTAATATCTGAGTTTCTCTAAGTGAAATCCCAGTTGCTTATGAAAAGCTGAGGTTTAAAAACCATCTAGTGGCCATAGCTTTAAGATAGAAGGTCAAAGTCCATTACTGAAAGAATAATTAAGGGCCTGGTCTTCAGCTTGGCTAATTTGATGAAGTTTCTGTGAGGTTAATGGAGCTTGACTGATTTACATTAACTGATAATTTACCTTCGGCTCCAGGTTTTTAGTGAGTAAAATAATTCCCTTTCCCTTTAAAAGTATGACTGCAGTTATTTTCTAGGATCTCATATCCATTTAGGAAATATTCCACAATGAGGGAAAAATTCACAAAGAAACATTGATAGAAACCACCAGAACACCAAGCAAGGGGGAATGATGACAGAGATAAAGATGGAGATCTGCTGAATTTTTAGGGAATCTGTAGGATGCACTCCTAGTGCATTTGCTTATGAAGAGTTGAGTAATAGGGTGCAAAATGTATGGAACTGCTGATGACCTCATATGTGAACCTTACCTGAGTAGATTAAGTTCCATTGTGCTATTGAAATATAAAGTGTTCATATCAACTAAATGCAGATAATGTCTGTGTACCATTAGTCTAATACCAATGGAAGAAAGAGTGTCATGTGGAAAGATCAACGTCTCCTAAAACACAGGTGTTCAAATGTGGTACACTGTGTTATTACAAATATAAAGCACCAAATATCACGGTGCTTGATATCTCTCATGTATGGGCTTACCATAAATCCACCAACAGGCAGTGTGTGTGAGAGCTGCTGAATGCAATGAAAAGTAGGATAATTCAGATATAAGCACGTATTAGGAAAGGATTTAAAGGAACAAACTGTCTATGTTTTCTGCTGCTCTTTGATGGGAGGGTTACATTCAAAATACAGGAGTGAGGTGCTCTTCCTTAATAATGATACACAAGTCTAGATGAGTAAGTGATGGTATTCTATGAGAACAGTTGGATGGTTTTGTGATCAGAACATCAGATCATTTTCTCTGCTGTCTTAGCTGTACACTTAATGTGAACACACTATTCACTTCACTTTCCTATATCCAGATTGCCCAACACTAATTTTCAAATAACATTTGCTTGAAAACACCTGTTTCTTTTGAAAGTGGAAACAATTAAAGGCTTGTCTAATATACTCAACATGCTCAAGCATGACCACAGTGTGTGCTGTAGATGGGCACAAGTGCCAGTGTGGCTGTTGGGGGCTTAGCTGGTGTCCAGGTTAGAGAGCACCTAAACTGTTCAAAGTGCATCACAAAGAACCAGAACTGGAACTGCTGCTTCAGTTCTGACAAGGGAGTATTAATCCTCAGCAGGAGTACTGCATCTACACAGAGGTCCTTTCCCTCTCCTGCACGCTGCAAACACACCACTCCAGGAAAAGCTTTGTCATGGTCATTGTTTTCCCTGATGGATTCTGACCCAGACAGGACTGCGACCCGTTCCAGAGCACTCTGGAGAAAGCATGAACTCTGATGTCTCCACTTCCCCAAGCTTACCGGAATCCAAATTTTCTGCAGCTCAGTTGATATATGAAATAAATCCCTGAGAATTCAGAGTACACTCAAGGATAACTGAATAGCCAAGCAAAGCTGCAAACTTTTAAAACAGATTTGTTTCCACATGTTACTCATTTCAGTCCTAGCAGAATAACATGTCTACACAAAAAAGAACTCAATGCTATTTTGGCTAATGCATTTTCAGTAGAAACATTATGTTATGTTTAAAGCTTCTTTTTGCTTTTAAAGTTTGGATCAAGGAAACAAAAACCTAGCAGACATATCACTGTCTGAATTTAAAGCATAGAAAGATAGAAAACCAGCTTGCAACTGAAATTGAAAGGAGAATCTTAGAGACAATTCACACAGAGTTCCCCAATACTGTTTTTCAGGAAACACTGATAATTGAGATTAACTTGGATGGAGTAATTCTTTGGATTATACAAGGAGTGAAAATAATGCTTCTCTCCAACTGCAAACGTGTAATTTATGAACACTGCAATATTTTCATGCAGAGTCTCAAAGTGGAAAAAAGGCCCCACAACAGTGTGGTATTGTTTTGGGAAATTACAGACTGGGAATAGGATAATCTTATCTGAGACACAGGAGAATTTCTGCAAGCATTACTCCAGCTGGCATTGCCTGAGGACTGAGAAGTTTCACAGTTGTCAAAGAATGTGTTTAATACTTTTCATACATTTTTCTTAAAAGTAGTATTTTATATCTATTAGCTGTATCTACATTTATTCAGTAGGTATAGCAAGATAAAGGCTGGACTGTGTCTGTGGGCTCCAGACCTACTCACTGCAGTCACTGAGGCACAGATTTGGCCTCAAGTAGATGAAAGGCATGGCTGTATAAATGCCCGTGGCTGAGATCCCTACACTCCCCAGTGCATTGGCAAACTCTTCTTCTTGTAGGGCTTCCAAACACCTGTTGGGAACTGGGTTCTACTCCTCAGACTTCCAACTAACAATATATGGAAATTAAGCAGATCTAAAGCATTTTATTTGAGGGAGAAAACACCAAATTCTCATATGGACTATACGTGGACAAAATAACCTCAGAGACCACTGGCCCAGTGCACAAACTGAGCAGTCATGAAGAAATTCAGTCAGTGTTATGGGTATTGTAGATTCTGAAATTAGAGATAATGGGTATTAACAATATCTAAAGCTTTTTAGCTCTCTCTCCATGAGAAGGTCAAACAAGCTCATGAATAGAAGGAAAATATTGCAAAAGTCTTATAGCCAATCACTGAAAGTAATCAAGACATTTTTGTTACTCAGGTCCATTCTACAAGAAATCAGTGATTAAATGTGAGAATCCTGTATTTCTGGTGATGAAGGAAAAGAAAAGTACCTGAGTAATGGTTAAAAAAATGCTCCTTTAAAAGATAATGCTCTGAATTTCTGACAGTTTAATAGCCTCTGAGTGATGCAACAGAAGGCACTCACACAGACCTACCCCTGAACCACACACGTAAACAGACCCCACACTGCCTGCTGCAGAAAGTGTCTTCCTAGGGAAAAAAAAAAAAAAAAAGGAAAAAAAAAAGAGAGAAAAAAAGGAATAAAAAGATTATATAATAGCAACATTTAAATGCCTACACTCTTGTTCAAATTCTTCTCAGTTCCTTGAATGCCAGAGTCTTTGCTTGGTGCTTCTTCACAGCACCAGGTAATATGTTGATATTTGATTACAGACCAGTAGTGACTTCTCCCAGATGCAAACCGGAGTTACAGTTTCTGAGGACAAATTTAATTTTTACAAATAGTGGTCTCATCTCCTCAGGCTGTGTGAATGGCAAGAGTTCTGGTGGAATAAATATAGGGGGTTTGACATAACACATTCAAGAAATACAGTTTTCTGGACGATTTTGATCACTCAGGTGTGATAATGGTTCTTCCCACCTCTAGAGTCCTCATGGAGTTTTATTCTCTGATTTATTTTTTTTTTCAAGAGAGTGACCTTTTACATCAACTTCCAGAACTTTATTTCCTTCATTTCCCAAAGCTCTCACTTCCCTTCCTCTAAACAGATGTCTGTGATTGCCAGATGTTTTAAATACCAGAATACTGCTTAGTTTGCAGAGCCAAATGTTTCAGTTCAGAGCAGCAGTAGGGGCAGCTCTCGCACAGACTGCTGTCAGGTCAGTGCAGTATTCCGTGTTAGCTGAATCCACCTCAGCCCGTCCACACCAGGTGTGTTGGCCTGGGCAGGCCAAGTGGTTCCAACTGGGTCTCCTAAAATGAGCATCCTGTCAACTGCTTACCTGGAAAGGTTCTGGCATGCTTTGAATTGCTTTAAAATATCAGCAGCTTTTAGAGTTTTTATCAACAAAATTGTGTATGCTCCATCTTAATTACAGGCCATTGCTCTTCCTTTTTTTGGTTCATTTGAATGCAAATCTTGTTCCTCGCTGCTGAACAATGGAAGTGTCCACAGACCTCTCTTCCTAAGATCAGGGTTCATAATTCAAGAATCAAAAGAAAAGAGCTGTGCCAAGCCTGAAGAAAATGAGATTGCTTAAAACGTTTTTGAACTGTAATACTGCACATGCAAAGTGATGTTCATAGCACTGTGCAGTAATTAGGAAACATATTTTGTGTGTATTCTCTGCCCTTCTACATACAATAATGTGTCAGCTATTAATTGAATACTGTTTTCATCTATAAAAGCAACCTTCTGTGTGCTGAAATAATCTCCAGATACATTGAAAGAAAGCAAATGTATTTGTAACTAGTCTTATTAAGCCCTCCAAAGGAGCACTTCTGATAAAGACGGTGCTGGCAACGGATCTGCTTGAGGTGGAACCAGGTCAGTGAGAAATTGCAGGTCAATGGTTGAAATAATTGAATAGTTGAAATCAGAAAGCAATAACTGAAAGATTCGGTACTCTGAATCTGTGTACTCTGAGAGTGTCTACGTGACTGTGAAATGACAAAGGCTATTACAGTGGAGATCCTCCTTCCTGAAAGGTATGACAACAGAAATTACACCTTTTGAAAGAGGAGAGATTTGGAAGGTATTTTCTTGATGAGTGTCAGTACAAACAGATGACTAAGCTTCCTGTCCTTGGGCAACCTCACACACCATGAGATTTATACTGGTATTTACTGGGGAGATGATGCATGTT
Organism: Formicarius rufipectus; assembly: GCA_013399695.1. Classification (NCBI taxonomy): domain Eukaryota; kingdom Metazoa; phylum Chordata; class Aves; order Passeriformes; family Formicariidae; genus Formicarius; species Formicarius rufipectus. Next base: position 1,062,492 of record VXAU01005175.1, read on the forward strand.
AATTTTGGCTGGACAAGCCTGATTTCTATCCTTTTGAGTGGGGTTTCTGTATTCTTTGTAATCCTGGATAAGTTGTTAATCGATGTATTAGGAATGAAGTTGAATAGAATGCTAATGGAATTTGTTTTTCCTTGGTTCAATGCCCACACTTTATGGATGTACATATAGTCAAACTCTGTTTTTATTGCCTCTGTACTATGTCATGTACAGCATGCTTCAGCTTAACTGAATTCCAGAAGGAAAATCAGTAATGAAGCAAACTGGAAAATAGTCCTTGTGTTTTATAACCAACACTTAACTTGGTGCTGTACTCCTCTAAGGATTACAGGGTTGTATTTGTTCCAGCAATGTCAATGGGAATTCTGCTATAGAATATGGTGAGCTCTAGATGAGACATTAAAAGGTAAGAAAATGCCACTCAAAGGTTCAGAGTCAGTCACATCCCCATGAAGAAGCAGCCTCCCATCCTGCATGTTTATTTACTTAAAGTGTAGAAATTAATGGTTTCCTTAGAAACCTGTTGGCAATGAAGAGCATGGACAAGACACAAATGGTGAGTTAGGGAACATGCTGATTTCTGAACGTCATTAACAACTCATGAGCATCCTCTATGTTTCCTCTACACTCGGGTGGCATCCTTGCCTGTCTGTAGGTTGGTTCTGGAGAGCCAAGATCAAAGGGTTTAACTGGTGTGTATGGCCCAGGGGGCTGCCAAGGTTTTGTTAATACTCTGGGCCAAATCCTTCTGTATTTTGATCACTAACCATCAACAACTGATTACAGCAGATGAACTCATGCAGCAAATGTCTTGGACAATGATACTGTAAGACAGAAAACAGTGTTTAGAACAGAAATCTTTTAAGCTGAAATACAATATGTTACCAGGTTCATATTCAACATTTTTTTTCCGGAATAAATGGAACTGAAGTCCTTTGCCATAAAAGGCATTCCTTCCTCAAAACTTAAAAATATCAAGCTATAATAGTGTGAAAATAACATGTGCTGCTAGCATATTGTGATTATATTCAATTAAAGCTTTTTTCTCCACTTTCCAGACCATAGTAAAAAGAAATTTGTCCTATTTTAGTCAGCTCTGAACACAGAACAGTCAAAGTGAATTAGTTTTCACTGATTTTCACAGTAATCTGTAAACAAGATTTATTAAAGTAATTAAATGAGGATTTCATAACATGTAAAACATTTAACTCAGAATTGGGAAATGTTAAAAGTATTAATATACTTAGAATTGATTTGTCTTTAGATTATGTAAGAATTCCAGATATTGCTGTTTCCTAATGGAATTGTAATCAATTATGAACTATTGGGTTCGTGCTTGTTTTTGTGAAGTAGATATTTGAGAGAAGACCTGTGACATTGCCAGTGGGAGAAGAGCAGTCCTATCAAGTGAGGCTGTGTGGGAATGGCACACAGAGCAGATCACCCAGCACTGCTCCCACCAAGCCTGAGCCTGGGCAACCTCACCACTGGCATTTTTGACTTTGCACTCTTTTTCCTCCCCTTCCACCACACAAAGAACCAGTCTATGACACACTAATTGCCCCAAAGACTCAGCTCCCGGTCTTCTCACCTTCCCATTCCATGTTTTGCTGGGTGTTTCCCGGGGGGTTGCCAGCAGAGCAGTGCCCCAAAGCGGGGCAAAGCTGAGCAGCCCCAGCACAGCCCTGCCCACTGCCCCTCCCGAGCCTGGTCCGGCTCCTGCTGCTGCTGAGGCTGCTGCTCAGGCTCTCACCCCTTCCAGCTGCAGAGGCACCTCAAGAGAGGCAGCTCGGGAAGTCACCTTCTGTCTTTTGTCAACCCCTTGTCTGCTCATTGTTCATTGGAACTCCAGCCAGCTCCTTTTAGCAGTCTCTTCTAACCCGGTGTGTCAGCACCAGATGTGTGGCTGATTCTGACAGATTTTTGATGATTCCAGGGGGAAGAAAAAAAGATTTATTTTTTTTTCTGGTAAAAAGATGTGTGTTTTTGTTTGTAAAATACAATGTAATTCTTTACTAGGCAGGTAAGATTTTGTTGATCTTAGTTACTCATCTGCTCAGTCTTCTGTGTGGAAGAGGGAGATAGGATGGTTATGGAATGCACATGAATGGTTGTTAACACATGAAAAACAAATGATTGCTTTCATTTTTGTGTCCTAACTGGTGATTTCTGTGTTCAAGTGCAAAGTTACAAAGGATGCTGCCCAGGAATACTGGGCTGACTCATGGCATTGGGAAGTTTGGGAAACTGCTCCATTAAATATCTGGTAACATCAGAACCTTCAAACATTCTCTGTTAATGAATCCATCATTTTCCTATGTTTCTTACAGTTGTTTCAAAACCCTCTGTATGAACTGGAAAATGGATCATTATTTCACCAGAAGAACAGTGTTGACATCATGTCTTCCCATTTAGACATTTGTTTAGTAATTTTATTTGATCTCCTTTTTTTCCTTTCAGTAATATTTGCATAAAGTCATCTTTCTTTCTACCTTTCTCTGACTATCTCACCTTTCTATATCCTTCCTTGATTCCATACCTATGATTCCATATCCATGCTGTTTCTATCTCAAGGTTGTGAGTAATTAAAATATCTGCTGCATTTATACTAAACTTAGGCAAATTGAAAATAAAATTTTAGAAAGTCAGAAGACTTTCTTCTTCACATTCCCATAACGGACATGCAAGTAGAGAATAATACTGGCAAATTTCTATTGATGAAGTAATAGCTGAGACTGTTCCATCAGCAATGACTTTATTCATCATGTAGTCTCCGCTGCTGCAGAACAGAGGAAACTGCACAGTTTTTAGAAAATGCATTTTAAATATATGGAGCAGAAGTGCTGAAAGGGACTCAGAGCCACATGGAGCAATTGCTTCCCTGCTGGAAAAAATATTGGCTCCTTTACTACTCATTATTTCACAGATTGCCTTATAACCGTAGTTAAGAGAATGGGACCTGTGAATAATTTAGATTTTTTTTAATGCTGCAATTGTTTCATGTTGATTTTTATTTTACTATCTATGCAGCCTCTTTAGAAATGGAACATTTGCATGAGATGCTGCATCTGATGGGTAGCTTTGCCTAAAGACCTGAGTGGGATAGTCCTGGCTAATTCTGGAGCTGCTCTTCCTGGAGCATCCACACTATGCCTAGTGTGGTGTTTGCATGCATCACAATTGCTAAACATGTTTTATTTCTCTATATTTTCCATTACTGATCACAGCAATGTAAAATTTAGCATAATATTTCACACTATTGTGTAAACTCAAGGGATTTTAAATTCCTTCCTGTGACCAGTGGGTTTGGAGTTGTTCTACACATTATTTGATAAAATGGTGAAATTTGTTTTATTTCCATGATAAGAAGATATTAAGTATTCAGACCTTTAAACATAAATGTACATTTGATGTATTTGAATGCCAGTATGAGTGACATTTACATTTGGTGCCATGAATATTTTGTTATTCCTCTGATCTGCCAGCCAGTAGCATTCCCTCCAGGGTGGGTCAGGGGTACCAAACCTAGCCCACAGGTCCTTCTTGAGGACTTTCCTCATTCACTGGTGACGGCCAATGGGTTGTAATTGTGCTTATTCTTTAAGCGCGATTTAAATTGGGAAATTTAAATTGGGAAATATTTTTGTTGATTTCTAGAGGGTTCCCTGTATATAACTGAAAGAAAAGAAGGTAATTTATGAAGGTAAAAAAATACCAGGTAAATTATGCCTGTGGTAATTCTCTTCCTCCTCCTGGGACCTACTGCAAAGCCCACTGCACCAGCACAACCCACCACCACCCCATCTGCTTCCCTGGGCTTTGGTCTTGTGCCAGACTCAGGAAAGAGCAACCTGTGAAGTGCTGAGCTGAGGCCATGAGACTTGCAGGAGGTGTGTGAAGGCAGCACTTGTTTCAGCCTGTGTAAAGTAGTACATGGGCACTTTATCAGTGCAGTAGTAATACAATACTGTGTGAATTTCCTGCAAAGATTGCACTCCTAATTACCCAGGAAGCCAATTTCTCTCAAAATTCAGACCATTTTCAGGCAATACATTGTGATGTGTATAGAAAAGCTCCTTTTCTGCCTCTTTTATTCACATCTGCATGTTTATTAGCCCTGACCTCAAAATTTGAATTTTCTTTCCATAGGCTATACTTGTATGCATTATTAACTAAAAATTTCCCTGTCACTCTTACAAATGTTATCAGAATATAGTAACTATGGTTTCTTCAGTGGTTTTTCTGCTGCCATTGTAACATACTGGCAGGGCTTAAGTGGAAGGTTACAAAATACCAACACATGCAACCCAGGTTAAAATCTGGTTGGTTTCAAAGCAATCATCTTAGACATCTAGCATGTATGTTCTAAAAAAGGTGCAGGTCTCAGTCAAAGTTTTAAGGATTCCATCTCTGTTGTCTAGGGAAAGAGCCCATGCCGTCATCCAAGCTGGGTATTTAATGTTGTTCACTGGTTTGAAATTGTGAACACAATGGCAAGCTTTCCTTCAAATGACTTGAAATGTCTGTTTCTCCAGAAATGTTGTAACACATAAAATGTTTAATTTGTTAACCCCAGTACAAGGTCTGTGAAGCCAAGTCATTCTCCTCTGTAATGACACACACAACTGTTTTTAGTGCATACTAAAATTATAAGAGCATGAGCCTCTGCCCATTTTCCATTCATGTTTCCATTATCATCAAAATATAAACATATCTGAACTTAGGGGAATATGCTAGATAAAGTGCCAATTATTTTTATTACCAACCATGGTATTTGCTTTATTTTCCTGTAGCTGCTATTTTCAGTTAGGCTTCTGAGCATATTGCTATGAAATACTAATGTGAGGATCTAAAAAATGTCCAGAGAAGTACTCAGATTTGTGGAGTGTTATGTAAAATTTAGAGGATCTGGGTTGCAGCCCACTACTCCTCAGATTTCCTGTATTTCTTGGTTTCAGGCCATTTTCAGAAATGTGTATTTGATGGTATTTTAAGTCCCGTCCCTGATACTAAAATGGAGAAATGAGTTATGGGGGTGGGAGGAAAAATAAAAAATCTGGATCAACTATCAGAATTTGAAGACTGCAACCAAGTTTTGGCTTAAGCTCACTTCAAGTGTGGGGCTACAATGCTGGTCAAATATTTTATCTAGAGAGATTCATTCTTCCATAATTAGAACTGGCGTTCTGGTGCTAGAAATTACACTGCTCCTTCAGAAACAGAGCATGTGTGGGTTCAGCTCCTGTCAAGGACAATTTTTAGCATTCAGAGAGTGTGGTGCCCTAGAAATAACAACGATAGACAGACAGAAAGAACGAGTGAGGTTAGCACACCAGTCACTGGTACAATACTGAGTCACATGTATATATTTATTTCACTGTTGGTTGCCAAAGGCAATGCAAGAGCTTGAGGCTGGTCATCTTGCACAAAGGACAATATTGCTCTAAGAACTAAGCTGGGTTGTCAAAGCCAAAATATGAGCTATAAAAAGAACAAAGCTCCAACTTTGGAAGCACAGATACAATGGTAGTACTGGGCTTTCTATTGATAAGGAATTAAATTGACTCTTATTTCATGCTGGATTTCATTAAACCCAAACTGTGCATAAACTGTCCAGTGTCGACTTCTCTAAAATTGATTAAATTATCTCTTTCAAGTTGCACAAATAGGGATATCCTTTTTGTATCTTTTGCAAACCACTTAGTGAGCAGTTTGCATTCAAAGTGGAAATGATAAAATTAGTGAGATCCCAAAAATTTCTCTAGGGAGGTGCTTGCAAGAATTAAAAAACTAAGTAAGTATTCTAATGTTTCTCCAACAGCATGCAGCTGTGCCAGGACTCAGGGAGGGTTTAGTGAAAGTGGCTGGAAGGTTGGCAAAATCCTGATTGATAATGGCTTATGGCAATTTCATTTTTAACTCTTCTAAGAGTTAAATTATCTATCCAATTTACTCTGGGGCATCTGTAAAGGAGGCTGAAGAGATACATACTGACTGTTGTCAGCCAATGCAAATTTGTATTTGAATCAGTCTATTTGGGTAAGAAGGAAAAATTGTATAATAATTTTTTCACAATAAGAGACAGCTGAGAGACCGTCTATTAGAGCAGCATTCATTATCCATTTCCTCTGCAACAGTTATTTTACCTTGCTCTGCTCAAAAGCATTTCCAATCTGTTCTTATTGCTTATTCTAATACCAGAAGAAGTATTAGAGCAATTAGGAGTCCCAAGCTATTTTGAAGGCTCATTGCATTTGATTTTGTAATGTCTTCCCCAAGAGTTTGCCAGCCAGCTACAGTTTACTATCCACTAAAACTTAGTGGAAGAAATGGAACTGCTCACAGAGAAACGCCGGGGCAAAGAAAGAATCATGTGACTCTCTATGCAGCTGGTTGGTAAGAGGACATTTCTTGCAGATACCAAATATTTAGTGCATTGTACAAAATCACATGCCAGCTTGCCTGGCATGCTTCTCGGAGGGGATCTCAGAGAGCGCAGTGCTGCCTTGTCTATTAATTCCAGTGAGTTCTGCCGAAGTGGCACAACATGTGCCACAGCCTTTTTGTCTCCCAGTGCTGCTGCAGCGCAACCTACGCTCTGCTATTATTGCGTTTTGATATGCTTTGCAACACACTTCTGCTCACTTGCCCTATTCTGGCAGCAGCATCCCATTGTGATCCTTATTTCAAGCACTACTACAGAACCGGGCAAGGCTTCCAGCACCGCAACCTGCACCGGCACTGAACCATCGCCACCCTCGTGTGCGGCGCGTCCTTCCGTGCCTCCCTCTCCCTGCAGCCGGAACTCCTTCGCTCCCGCAAAATTAACCCCCCAGCACGTAACTCGCTTCAAAAGCAGCACCCACTTCATTTTCAATTAAACTTGTCGCCCATCCTTGTGCCAGACCACGGGGTCCCCCCCGCTCGGCCGCCCCCGGAGCAGGACCGGAGCCCTCCCCACGCCGCGTCCCCACGGCAACCGCAGCGAGTGCAGCCATGGAAACGAGGGGACACGGTGCCGCTCTCCCACTTGTGAAAAGACTTCAAAATTGCTAAAACGCACTGAGGGGGGGAGGAAAAAAAATAATAAAAGGCAATATTGAAAGTCACTGCCATTTGTGCCAACTAGAGCTCGAGATGGATGGCCCCAGAGATAATGGTCTTGTCTTCGCTGTTTTGTTTGCCAGGGAAATGGCTCCGTGTTTATCTTTTGCTTTGCTTGTACGACAGGATAAAAATAGGGCACATATCTAATGCATATGTGTAGAAATTACAAGTACAAAAATGTGCATGCCCGTCACGGTGAGCATAGATACTGCACCCATAAATACTGGGAGATATTGTGCTGGGTCTCAGGCTTTCAATTTAGTCTGAGCAATTGAAAGAAATGAATGCATAAGATAGTGGTTTATTTCTTTAGATACATTATGTTTCTCTTTTCTGTTTGTTTCTGAATTTGTCTGCATGCATGGTATGCATGTGACTATTTCACTAGTCTTTTTTGCAAGGGGTTATTGGTTTAAAACAACAGTAAACTTAAAATATGATATGCATTTTATAGTCCATTTTGCTCTTATAATTTCCACAAGGCTATTTCTTATCTTTGTGCCCTTGAATAGGTGCTGTTCTTCCACAGCAGAGGAAAAAGGGATATTAAAGAGTCACACGGAGCAGAGGGAAGGCTTTCATAGGCAGTGTGTTGGTAAGAATCTTGTAAGGAAGAACTTCTTTCCATTGAGGGTGACAGAGCACTGGAACAGCTGCCCAGGGAGGGAGTGGAGTCTCCCTCTCTGGAGACATTCAAAATCCACCTGGACATGTTCCTGTGTAACCTGCTCTGGGTGACCCTGCCTGGGCAGATCTGGGTGATCTCCAGAGGTCCCTTCCAACCCACACTATTCTGTGATTCTGTGATCTTGAACAAACTAAGGAGTATCAGATTCCTCTCTCCTCCCGAAGGAGTGAGGGCATGAGTGAGATACAGGGTCTGTTGGGCACAACAGAGGGAAATGTCCTGTCATCTTTGGCCCCTTGTGCCACACGTTCTCTTCCCCAGGAGCTGGATGCACAGCCAGTTGCACAAAGATACATTGCCAAGCACAGGTTAGAGGGAATATGTAGGAAATTGGGAATGTAAGACTAAAATTACAGACTATTTAAATCCTAACCTGTAATTGACTTTCACCATACCTCAGAATGTGAAGGGCATAATTTGGGAGTAGTTTTAGAGTCAGAGGCTGTTTCACTCTCTCACACCGTGCAGACCTCAACTGGCTGTGAGAGCCAGAGGTGGGCACTGCTCTGAGCCACCACAGCACACTTGGGCTGTAACAGCAGAGGGATGAGCCTCTGTCAGCCTACTAGAACTGCTGATCTCTGTTGCTACATGGATGGTTCCCTTTCAAAAGTGACTGCTTTTAAAAATTTGGGAAAATAAAAAATCGATGCAGCCATTTTTGAAGCTCATGGCCATCAATAAAAAACGTCAACTCACACTTTAGAAGATCTGTTCAGTTTCTATTCTCTCATAACTCCAAAGTGTCCTTGGTTTAATACTTCAAATACAGCTCCTGCATGTAGCTAGGAAAGGGCTGTTACAGCTTATACATATTTTATAAGGAAGTACGAAGTCCTGAACTTTTGAAAACTTCCTACTCTGCTGAGCATAGTTTTCTTCTACATAGCCACTGTTGTCTCTTTGTCTTTCCTCTTTTTTTTTTTTAATGCATTTGTCTATGTGTTCTTCTTTTTAGTTGGTATTTATGTGTTCAGATAGAATTTTTAAAAATACATGATCCAGTTTTCTATTGTTTTTGCTGTAACACTGTATAAACTGACTTCCTCAGTTGAAACATAATTGAAACAGTTGCAGATAATCACGAAGAGTTAAAGGATGTTTGGATCTGAAAATATTGCTCAAGAATTTTCATAGGTTTAATATATATATATATAGGCACAGCTACAAGTAATGTTTCCTTAATTTTTTTTTTTTTTTTTTTTAATTCAGAATTGGAGTGGATTTGGGTGAATTAGGACAATTAAGGGAAGTGCTATTGCTATTCTTCCTATTATGATCTCTATATGTTATCAGGTAGTACTTTTGACTTTGGGTTGACTTGAAGCTCCTTTATTTCTCAAAATTTTTATACTACATTTCTATACTAATGCTCAAAAGAGTCTATTGGGGTACCTGCAATTTTTCGACAAGTAATTTTTCTATACATCTGGTGTAGTTAATGTCTTTTGCTCACTATGCAAAAATGATTCCTACTCCATTATCATCAGCAAACAAACAGAAGATAGAAGTTGTGTCTCAGACTGGGGATATCCTGACAATAATTCAAAACATACTTGGGTTTCTTAACGGTATATGCAAACTAAAAGGATTTGTAATTCTCATTTTTCCTGGTATGTTTGGCTCTCTCATTTATGTCAGATGAAGACTTATTAAATGCAATGTTCCTTATTTATCTACAAGTAGAATCTGAACTGATCTCTTAGGACTTTAGAACCTCTACAGGCCTCCACAAGTGTTCTCATGGATTCCAGGAGGAAGGTCAAAGGCCACAGTACATGATTATAGAAATATTTTGCAATCACCCAGGTTCTAAATGATAAATATTAAGTAGAATCCAAAGTTCTACCAAAACAAGGAAGCACTCCTGTTGTATGGGAATACCTGGGAATTATAACAGCAAAGCCACCTTCCCTGTAGGTGTAGCTGCAGCAGTAGCTGTCTGCATGGATGGTTGCACTCATGTATGATGACTTAACTCATATATCTGTCAGCATATACAAGTAAAACAGTCCTTACCTCTAAAATTATAGTTTTGTTCTTTTTAGCTATGAACTTTTTGTCTCATGTCACTGGGCTGCAATACAACCCCTGTGGCTTTCAGACTGAAACAGGTTTATCACAGGCATCCAGGAGTATTTATAACTCTTGTAAGCCTTTGGTGAATATTTAACCTTACTGTACTACACCTCTTATTAACAGTAATTGGTGTTTAGGTTTATCTTCACAGGAGGTATATCCCATACAGTCATTAACTGAGTACCTGCTTTTGAACTAAATGATTCATAAGTATTGAAAGCAACTGTAACCAGTGATTTTTATTTTTTTCTTTAATTCAGCTATTTCAGAACTCTAAAATACAGCATACAGACCAGGCAACCTTAGAAATTCTGTCAACAAAGTGCTAGAGTTTTAGGTTGGCACTGTAAGTCTGTTTAGCACTTTTTTCCCTTTCCCAAAGCAGTAGTGCATGTTTGAAATTCTGGTTTCTAAAATGGATGAAACTTTTTGAAATCTGAGCAAATTCCAGAGATATACATACACTATGATATATCATCAAGTAGATAACAATATGATATATCATTAAGTGGATAACAATATATTACTTGTGTGTATATATATGATTTTAGTTTGATATAGGAGGCCACCATACATCACACCCAAATTCTGCATAAATCACCACAGTTCTGCTGCAGCTTTGGAAGCCCCTCATTCTGCCAGTGAAAGGCTCTGGGTTACTGCAGGGTTTTTCCTTCTGCCCTTGGCCATTATGAGCTGGCTGCCTCACAGTGCCAATGTGGAGCCAAGAGTCAGCACTGGTGAAAGGAAGGGAATCACTGTGACGCCTTTCTCTCAAGCCTGTGCAAAATCCAAAGTGAAGGGACCTCTTGCAAGAACTGCTGTCCTCTGCTGCTGCCCCAGCTCACCTGGACACACAGCACAGTCCAGAACCTTAGGAGAGGCACTTCTTTGGAAATTCAGAGAGTTAATTCTTTCCAGTAGCGCTGTTTGGCATACAGTAGCACTCACGTAACAAGCAATGCACACCTTTCTTCAGAGTTTAACTGTATCGAGCTCTGAAAAGACTATTTTGAGTTTTGTTTCCCCCTTCCCAACTGGACTCAGAGTGGTGTGACATCGTATTTTAGTGATAAACTCAGGATGGGTTATATTTCTTTCTGGGACTAGTGAGAAAGCATTACAGTGTCTGCTTAAAACACTTGTTTAAAAAAGATGTTAATTAAAGTTTATCCTCCCTAGTGGGAACTGTTCAACTCTATCCCAGAAAAGCAGCAATAAGGACATGCTACAGGTGTGCCAGAGGTTTAAGTGCTCTAAAGTTCTTGGAGAAATTCCAGGGCACAAGCCCATGTTATCTGTTTGAGATGAGCCCTAGAATTTTCTCTGACATAAAAGCTATACAGGCAGTGAACCTTCAAGTTGAGACTCGAGAGAAATGCTTGAGCCTGCCAAGAGAACAAGGAAGCCACCAGCAGTGCCTGGGCACGGTGCCCACAGGTTTGCTTCAGTGAGAAAGTCAAATGGACAGGAGGCAGAGCCTGATGTGCCGTGTCTGCTCCAGAGCCTACTATTTTCAGAGCAGCACAGACTTAGCTCAAGTGCAGCCCTGGGCCCCAGGCTATTGCTTCCCAGAGAGAAGGATCCCTGATTCCGGACCTCAGTTATTCATTAGAGCTCTGCCTTCGGCCGTGGCAAAACAGCACTCAAAGCAAACCCGCTGCCTTTCCCGTGTGTCTACACAAGTGTCCTTGAGCTCCCGGGGTGGGAATGGACACCCTGGGTTGCAAGAGCCCTGTCTTAGTGTTCATCTGTGATCTCTAATTCAGTTTGGCTACAAAGCTGGACTTCAGATAATGATGACACTTCAGGTGTAAGGTGTATTGATTTGGTTCAACCATTGTCCCCCTTTCTGTAAATTCAGAGGTCTTCAAATAATATAGTGGCTGCTAAAATATTTGTGACATCTGTGCTTTAAATGAGTATTGTGAACATCTGCAACAGAAGACTCTCTACTTTGGGGTGATTTTTCAGGTGTCTTTACAAATCACACAGAAGTGAAGGTGGCTCTGTGGTACATAACTGTAACAAGTGCTTTTAAGTACATTATAAAATCTCACCATGGCAACATCTTTCTGCTCATCATATTTATAGTGAGAAAAAGAAAACAGGCAAAAGTAATATTAACCCTGAAACTTTTCTGAAATTCAGAGGTTGAAAGAGTAACCTAAGTCAGGATTCTTTGTTTGTTTGTTTGTTTGTTTGTTTTGTGGGGGTTCTTTATAGCTTCCTGTAAAGATCCTTGAACATGTTACCAGAAAAATAATAACTGAAGGTAGTTTTTTGGCTTCACTTTATATGAAACTACCAAATACATATTTTTTGTTTGGGTCACTGTGACCAACTACAACTTGTTATTCATAGAAGAAAATTAGAAAAAGGATGGCACATTTGCTTTCCTCCTCTGAGACCTAAGCACAATGGGCATGATGCAGCAAGCCAGGTTCAGGCATAGAAAGTTTGGAAATTGCCTCTTGAACATCTCCCTAGCACCATGTACTCTGGCATCATGTAAACCTGGCTCAGTATGGATTGGCAGTCTTTTTCAAGGGGCTTTACATGCCTTTAAAAAGTGACAGTATTTTCTCTATTCCCTTGCTACCCCATTTCTGCAGTGTCTTGGAGGGCCTGGAAATGTCTGGGTAAATTGGGAGGAATAATTGTAAGAGTATGTTAAAGTGCCTGCACTGGAGAATGGAACTTTAAGTACTCCTTTTGGTATCATCCAGTGGGCTACAGTTGAAGAGATCTTCTAGATAGTATGATTCAGAATAACATCAATTGTCTCTGTTCTTGCATTTTCTGTATCCCTTTTCCTGTAGTCTCCACAGCCTTGTGTTATAGGAACACTTTATTCAAGCAGTGTGAAAGAGAAGGCGTGTAGGCTCAGTGAAAGGCTTGGATAAAGCAAAATGCAACTACAGTGTCTCAGGCCATCACTCCTTAGGTAAAAAATGAAAATAGACAGATTGTCATGGAACTTGTCACCTACAAATTCCTTGCAACTGTGGATAAATCTGTGGATGGTGAACACCTGAACAAACCATACCACTCTGACACTTGGGCACAGATACAGGGTCTAGAGTTTAACCGCTTACTTCAGAAATTACTGGATTTATTTCTTATTTCACTCTAGTTCATTCCCATTCATCTAACTTTTTTAGAACAAGTTCTTTGTTTATATTCAATAAAAATAGGGAAGGAAACTAAGGGAAATATAAAGAGATTCTGAATTAAACCCAAAAAATCCAACTATTTTTAATCCTTCATGAATTTTTCATTACTACTTCCCACAAAACACCTCCTGCCTTCTCCAAATGTTCTAAAAAGTGCTGCCATTCTCGGTAGATAAAAGCAGTATAAAATTATTAAGCAAAATTCCTTCTTTGTTTCTTTTTCAAACAACTGCTATATAGTGACTTTCCATCCAGTGTCTTCTGCGGTGGGAATAGGTTTGGGAATAGGTTCTTAAAATGTCAGGAGAGTAAAATCAGTTGGCTGTGCTTACAAATGTGAAGGGGAACCTGAGCACAGACAAGGCCCTGCAGTGGCTGTGAGCACGAGGCAGGGACCTTGGTTTGCTTTGGAAACAATGAGTAACTCTGATGAACTCAGCTGCTCTGGGGTGCAGTGTGAGGACCTTGGCCAGGGATCCAAAGTGACTGTGTTAGGCATGGAGCAGAGACGGCCTTACCAAAGAGCATGAAGTAAAACAACAGCCATCCTTAGTACCTCTCTGCTCTTAGTTCAGGGCTTCGATTTATCTAAAATTAAGTCCTTGCTAAGATTAGGTTGCCCTTGACCACCAAAACCAGAAACTCAGGCTGCCTAATGCCATAGCATGGGGAACAGTGACTATAAGAATGGTTTTGTTCTGGGTGTCTTCTAGGCCATGGAGAAAGTGCACATTTTGCCACTCTGGTGCTCCGAGTGTTCAGCAAAGCTTAATTGTTTGCTTAAGCAGCCTTCGGGGCCGTGAGAGCTCACAGCGCTGTAAATCGTCAGGGCTGGCCAATGCAGTTGAACAGCAAAAAGACTTTCAAAGAGATGGTTTTGCTCCCAAGTGCTTATTGTCAGCTCTTTGAGTTAAACAGATTTTAACAACCCAAACAAAAACTCCACAAGGGAGCTTTTTACAAACAGAAAACAAAGGATCCCTGTTCCAGCTACATCAAAGCTTCCCACCCCGGAACCTCTGGTGGCACTTTGTTTCATCCAGGGCCCATAACTCAATGCTAATGGCAGTTTTTCCTCCTACCAGTGAACCATTTCTGTGGAGCTTGTGCTCTGGCTTTTAGCTGACTCCAGAGAAGAAACAGGACTGCTGCAGGTGAAGGTACAACCACCCCCATGACCACACAGTGTCAGCCCCATGAAAGGTGGCTCCGAGTTTGAAAGCCTTGGGTGCCCCTGGGTTTGTTCACACCAAAGCCATCCTGTTCAGGAGATGTCCCTTCCTACATCAGCCACCTTCTCTTGGGCAGGCTGAGAGAACTGCAAGGTAAATTTGAGCTGGTGAATCTGAAGATAAAATTTTATTCTTTTTTTTTTTTCTAATTCCATTTTTATCACCCGGCACAGTGTAAATAAAGGAGAGTAATAAGAGACTTTAATTTATATAAAGCTCATGGTAGGCACATTTGAGAGAGAACAGCATTACTTTGTATTTAATGTGGGGGGTTAATGCCTTTTTGCTCAGAATATGACAAAATTTAACACTGCAGTTAAAAGGGGGATGTTCCTGTAGCTCTGGATAATTAATGACAAGTAGGATGCAGCCTCATCTGAATAAGAGGTAGAACCATCTCACAGCTGCTCCACTTTGACATGACACAAAGATGTGCAGTGGTAAATCCATGCCTAATGGGAAAAAATGCACTGGTTGTTAAAAAAGAACAGAATAGATAAATATTCTTTTAAAAATGAATATTTAGGCAGGGTAGAGAAATGAAGTCTACGGTTATAGATGAAACACAGTTGATATTTAAGTTGTATGAAACCAACTGAAAGTTCTGAATCATCAAAACCCACATTACAAACCATCCAAAAGTTACATTTTTTTCCTTTCAAGATGTGCGCTTCTAGCCGAAAGAAATTAATGAAATCTGAATAATTAATTTCTCGAATCTGTGTTATACTGTATAAATTTGAGAGGGAGTGCTGAAAAGGAGAAAATTACAAGACAGATCCTAACACAGTATAACAATCTCAAATTCACTGGAGTCATCCCGATGCCTATATTATCACTTCAGCTTCCCTGCTCACTTTAATTACCCAAGTAGTTCCATCAGTATGACATCTACTTCCAAACACATTGTGTTGCCTCCTCCTCCTCTGCAGATCCTCTCCTTGCTGCTGGAGTGCTGTGTTCCACTCAGCATGGCAGAGACTTGCAGCACGGGTTGGATGGAGCTTTGAGGAGACAGGAAATGTGAAGTGACAAAGAGCTGTCCTGCAGAGTGCTGTATCTCAGGGCTGTGCTGGGAGTGCAGGAGAACAGGCCTGTAATAGTGTAGTTATTAACAAAATCTTCAGAGCTTCAAGGTATTTTGGATATGTCCATTTTTGGATTCCTAACTTGAAATCCTTCAAAGAGGCATGAATTTTAGAAATCTATGGGGGAAAAAGGGGGGTTCAAAGTGCTTTCAGGCAAAGGACACCTGAATTTAACCTTAACCAATACTACCTCTCCCCCTGCCTCAGAGACTGTACTTCTGTACTCAAGAACAGACAGTAGGGGCACTAGGAAGAACCAGAGCTACACCACTGTTCTCTAAATGAGCACTTGCATTTGCTGCTGCCTGACAGTAAGACTCCTCTCTTTGCTGAAGTCCTTCTGTGGTTAACTAAATTTCAGGTCAGCAACTGCCTTCAGATCATAACAGACTGATTAGGAGGAGGTAAAGAGAAAGAAGTATTCATCCTGTAATGTCCCTGATCCATGGAACAAGTGGATCAGCTGAGCAGGGGGAAAGATAAGTAAGGAAGAAGCTTACAAGTAAATAAGGGAGTGGGATTTGAAAATTAAGGCAACTGAAAAGGATCCATCTGGATTGAGTGAAGTATAGGAAAAAGAAATGTGGAGAACCTATTTGGGAGTATTAACATTAAATAAAAAAAATAAGTCACTGACTAAGCCCTGGTCTGAGGTTATGCAAAGGAACAGGACGTGGAAAATTACTGGACATTGCACAAGAAAGTGCCAAACATGATTGATAAAAATGTGAGAAAATGACTAAAGTTACAGATAGCACCAGGCAGGATGGCTGGGTTTCACAGGTGGCTAAGGGGGAGTTTTGTGAGAAATGGAACAGAAGGCCCAACTTCACAGATAACTGGGGAGGTGTTCTGGAGACCTTTGGGGGAGTAACATCTTGCAAGGCACCAAGGTAACTGCATCGCTAGGACCACGAAAGACCTTGGTAAGGATATCACAGCTGCCAAATTTGGGATGGATGGAGCAAAACTGGGAGCAATGGAGGAAAAGTAATTAAGTGGGTGTTGTGGAGGAGACCACACCCAGAAAAAGTGAGTGGTAAAAGGTGGGAAATGAAAAAGGGATCTTAAGGTCCAGGAGCACAGGATCACACAGAGTGGGGTATCTGTTAGGCAGCCTTGCACTTCACTGCTGGAGATGCATCAAGACAACAAACCAAACCCTCCCCTCTGACCCAACACACAAGGAAAAGCTGCTTCTGCACCTGTGCGAGTGAGGCAAGCAGTGTGTCCTCCTGGGCTGCCATGGGACCTCCCCAGTCCAACCAGCCAGTCTGGTGTCCTGTGGCAGTGCCCAGTCGATGCCCACAAGTACCCACAGCTGCCCGTCACTCCCTGACAGTGACGTGACTGACCACACTCCAAAGTGCTTCTGCAAAACCATCACCTGTTGACAGCAAAAAAAAAAAAAAATGGTTTTGCAAAGATGGTTTTTGGTTTTTTGCTTAGAAGAAATGTGAAGAAATGAAGAAATAAACATTCATAATTCTTTCCTGATGACAGCGTTGTGGTCTTCCTGCCCACAAAATATGCAGTTTTTATCAGGAATAAAAATAATTGAAATTATTAAAAACTGTTAAGAGTTCTCACAAAGGAAAATTGTTTCACACAACTGTTAGAAGAGACCTAGAGGGCTTGGAAAATCAGTCAATTTTTTCACTAAATTCACCGCTCCCTGGTTCTCTTTCTTGTAGGTCTTTTCAGACAATCTTTTGGTACTTCCAGTAAACTGGGCATCTGTGAAGACCTCGTGTCTTTCTTTGGTCATCTCTGCACCTCCCATTAATTCTTAAGTCGAATGATTGCATAATCCTGAATAGTGGTACAGACTTAAAAATATCATCCAGGATCATCCTGCTTTTCATTGTGTCTGTGTAGGCTGAAGAATTCTGCCTTTGACATTGTATGCAAAGGATTTATTTCTGTCATCAACTACACATGCCATATATACAGATTCCTCTTGAAACCTGCATGGCTGGTTACGTTTTTAACAATATCTCAGACTGTGAAATACCTGACACATCAACCAGATACTTATTGTCTTTAATGAAGGATTATTTTTTATGCTGTCATGTCAAAACTTGAAGGTCCAGATTGCAGCTGTCTCTGAGCACCACTTTTTGCCTCATAGAGAATCTGGTCAAATTAAGTATTCACTTCTCAGGAGGGGGCAGAGATGAGCAAGCACAAGTGCAAACATTCATTTTTTCTGCTACATTGAGCCCTCTTTAAGTATGTGAAAATTGACAGTTGTCATAATTCCAAATAATAGTTTTCAGTGTATAAATGACAGAATAGTGTAAACTCCCTGTGGTGGAGATTGCAGAGGGTCCTGCAGCCTCCTCAGACCAGGGAATCCAGCCGGGATCGCAGCCGGGGCTGCTGCCAGTGGGGCGGGTGGCACTGGTGGGGGGGGATGACACAGCAGGGAGCTGGGCCATGCCAGGCTGCCTCAGGAGCTGAGCTACAGGGGTTTCTGATATCCCAAAAGTTAACAGAAGCAATGGGGCTTGAATCCTGCTCCCATCCCCATTGTTCCCTACTCTTCCAATTCAGTTGGCAGCAATATGATTGGCTTTCTGTAAGCTCATTTCTACAATTCTGCTTTTGACATTACTGGGCAGTAAGCATATGTTTTCAGAGGAATTTTAAATATGACAGAATATTCCTATAGGTTGTGTGTTTACGTCCTGTTTTCTGCTCTTTTTGCAATAAAGAATGAGTTGCTTTGACTCTGGTGAGAAGAATTTAGGTTTGGTTTGGGGTTTGGCTGCATACCTTTTGTGTTTCCAAAAGTTTTGCCTCAAGATACTGTCCCAGTCTTCTCTGCTGGAATAGCAGATGAGGAAAAAGATGTGGGAATGTTAAATTCAGGGTACTTGCAAACCCTCACATGTCACTACTGTGGGAAGTATGCCTTTTACAGGGTACTACAGTGCAGATGAAGTGTTTTGCAGCTGGAAAAGGGGAAATGCCAGTGTTGCTAAGGAAAGGATTTGACAGACTTTCACTACGCTGTTGTCCTGAACATCCATACCAAAATACTAAATTCCAAACAGGGGAAAAAGCAGAGAGAGCATTCCCAAAAGAACAGGCCCATGGAGTCTATTCTGGGAGAGGCACTTTAACAGTGTAACTCACAAGAGAAAGCTGGGAGTTGGTGTTATTGCTCTTGGAAAAGACATCCACAAAGTAAATACCACCAGGAGGAGGGGACAACACAAACCCAGCTGTCTGTAAACTGGCAAGAGATACGTTGGAGGTGGTTTTCTAGACGGTGGAGAAGTTCAGCTGTGGAACAAGCTCACAGGAGTGCCAGACACAGCATTGGGTGGACTGAAGAAGCACCAAAGGTGCAGCAGCATGTGGGCACTGTCTCAACCCATTTGCTTCAGTCTCAGCTTTCTATAAAACCATGCTGACTCCATGGTTTCAGCTGGCTTTAAACCACGGCAAATTTTTTATCAAATGGCTTGTCCTCTCAGTTGTGAAGTAGTTCATTAATTTTAAATCTCTTTGAAGTGAATAGGAGAAAAGATTCTGACTTTGCTGAATGGCAAGTACTGGACCACAAGGGCATATCCCAGCTTTTAGAAAGAAGAAAAGTTTGTGTAGTTGGAACCTGAAAAGTTGGCACTGGAAAATCTGAATTTTTTTGAAAAATAACAGAGGAGCATGTTCATGTTTTAATTTTCTAGCTTAGGCTGATAGCCAAGCTTCAGACCTGGAAAAATAAAGGAACATAACACAATATATGACAAAGGTTATAGTGCCATAATTCTGCAGAAAATCTGTTCCATTATGTTACAAAAACATGTATTTTCCTTGCAATATAAATGTTTTCCATAATCTTTTTTCCTCAGTAATCAAGATAGGCACATAATATAAGCTCTGAGTGAAATGTGTGATTAGAGACCATTTAAGATATATGTTTCACTTCACAGAAAAACCCAGATAATTAACTAGATACTGAGTTCAGTATTGTGTCTAAGAAATGTGTTATTCCTAATGAGACTTTTTCTTAGACTACCAGAGACACTGTTGTATCTTCATTAGTGAAAAAACTTCTGAGTGTTAATTATGAGAGCATATTAATGAAAATATGAGTCACAAAGTAAAGACTGAAGGGCAGTGATGTACAACAAACCTTCTGATGTCATGGCATATTCTGCTGAGGTATCAAATACACTGTCATAACTATGTGTAGGAATGTTTCAAAGTTTGCAAAATCATCATTTTAAAATTGGGAAATGCCAAAATGCAAGACTGTTTGCATAGCTGTACTTGTATTCCCCATGCACATGCATTTCATAATCTCTCAGCACTTTTTCCACAAGACCTTTGCCTTTGAGAGTGCCAAGGGTGAAGTTCTGGCAGCACGCAGAGCTGCTGAGCCCCTCCCAGCACACCCTGTGTGTGTGTGTGCACCACTCTTATTTGTTTCTCGCTGTGCAAACCCTCTCAGAAGAGCAATAGTTCCCACATAGGCTTTTCTGTCTCATTTATCACCACTGTCTCTGAGGTCTTCACGACGACTAATTAATTTAACTTCCCAAAGTCTTGTGAGATAAGGGTTGGCATTTAATTGAGGCACAATGAAGGTCAAAACTATCCTCGAACTTGGAGGTGTGCTGCTGAGATGCTCTGAACATGGTGTTTAAAACAATAAATCTTTTTGTGCTCAAATTATACATTATTCATCTCCGTTGCAATAAATAAGTGCTCATCATTTCTGTCAATCAGAACCTGAGCTCAGGACAGACACTTAGAAAATAACAAATGAATGGCAATGAAAAATTTGGTTAAAGTGCCTCCCTTAATGAGAGCAGGACAAGAAACCTTTGACAGATATAGACCTAAAATGTGATTTTCTGAGGCAACGTTTAACATTTAGGATGTGTTTTCTTTTCCAGGAACTCCCCTGCCTCATTTCCTAAGATCACCACCTCCAAATTCTAGAATGGCCAATTTCTGTAAGAAGAAAATCAAGCATAGGCAGCAGGAAGCCCACAACAATGGACAACTCAACCATAAGGGAAATGCATGCAAGACTTTGAAGCAGAGACAGCTGACCCATGAGGAAAACTGAGACACTGTCCAAGCTTGCAGGGATGGGGTTTGGAGAGCCAAAGCCCACCTAGAGTTGAATCTGATGAGCTACATGAAGGGCAACCAGAAAGACTTCTAGAAGTACATCATCATGGAAGGAATACAAGAGAAAGCATAAGCCTGCTGCTGAAAGGGGACAGAGGACATGGAGAAGCCTGCTGTACGTGGTGACCTTGGGAATCCCAGGTACATGAGGCTACTGGGAAGGTGTGGAGCAAGAAAGACTCACCCTTGGAGGAAGAGGGTCAGGTTAAGAAGCATTTAAATGAACTAGACATGCACAAGCCCACGGGACCTGACAGACCATAGAGAGCCGTGGATGTCACTGCAGGTTAGTTCCCAGAGTCCACTATTTGGAGCTCATGTCTGCAACCATAAAGTTGTATTAACAGTGTATTTGTGTGAAAAAAAAATAATTCACAACCTAAAGAGTATAAATTACTCTTCTAAAATTTTTAGAGAATGTTTGTGAAAGCAGTAAATGAATTCAAGTAAAATCAGAAAGCCACAATTTATTTTTTTTTAAAGAAGACAGTAAATTTATAGTTGAAATTATTTCTGAGGAACCGTTTACAGGTATATACATATATTACATAAATAATAAAGGTTGTGTTAGTGGCAAAAGAAGATTTTTAGGATGTTGTTCAATGGTTGACAAGGATGAAGTCAACTGAAATGTATTTTTAACCAGAGGATAAATCTTGTTTGAAGGCTTTCTAAAGGAACCTTGTAAATTTAGACCAAAGGCCTGGATTTATTTTATGTGCTTTAGACTTTGCTTTGGCTTCTGATCACAAAAAAACTGGTGTAAATCTGTAACAGCTCCTTTGAAAGCAGCTAAGGTTTTCAGAATTTATAATTCTAAATCTGGGAGAAGGATTTAACCCAAGGGCCCCAAGCCAGCCTCAGCGAGCAGGAGACATTTGGTGTGGCTGCAGGGGGGAGAGGCTGTGGCAGCTGGCCAGTTTCCCTGCCCAAGAAGTGTTGTCAGAGTAGTCTGTAAGTCCCTTTGGGCATCAGACATCCTGGGAAATAGCCAGACTCTTCGGAATGGGAGCTGCTGCAGCGAGCCAGCTGGCGTCTCTTCCACGAGGCTCAGGGGACACGGCCACCACCTAAAAGTGCCTTGCTGGTTGTTGGCCTCTTGTTTCAGGGCTACTGAACAATCCTTATTCTTTTTGCAATATTATGTAATTCAATTTATGACCACAAAAAGTGCAACAAGAAAGGGAAAAGATGAAAAATATTATGCTAAATACAAGCAGTCACATACTTGAAAATGTAAACATCAAACTATTCCCTAGATATGTAATTACAGGCAGCTTCAAAGAGGGAAGGGCACATTTTTTTGCAAATATATCATATTTTGTGTATGCTGCTTTTGCCTGTAAGACGGTCTGGTTCTCTACAGGAGCACAGCAAACTGCTTTTAAAGGGCTCATCAACCAGAGTTTGTGCCTAATCACTTGGTGATCCCATGAGACACACAGAGGCAGGACATGGCAAAGGAAATGAAAATACAGCGGCAAATGTTGCACATCTCCAGCATGCTCCTCTTCCTTTCCCAAGACACTGAAGGATGATGTACCAACCCACACACTGGGGTGGGGACAGCAGGAGGAACCTTCCTCTGACACATTCTCCCTTCCCGGCTCGATGACATTAGTGCTGGAGAAAACGTCTGCTCCTACTCTGTGGTGTCTAGTACCATACAGGGAGCTAGAAAGGATGTGCTGCAAGGCTGATTTTACAGCACCAGCTGTGAATAAAGGCCCTTAACAGGTTCCCATCCCAACAGCTGCTGCAGGAACTGCACTGGGCTGCTGTAAATGACCCCTCCTTCAAGCTCTGCTCTCAGTCAGATCCCAAAGTCCCGTGTCTGGAGAGAGACACGCGTGGCCCCATGAACACCCACTTCTCCCACCACGTTTGGACTACACTGCCAGAACGAGCCCCCAAGTCTTTCCCTCCCAGGGTGAGTTCCCCAAGGTATCCACAGCTCCCACAGATCCCAGGGAGTGCTCCCAAGGGGCCACTCTCCAGGGAAGCTCCAGTTTTCGCAGCATGAAATCTCCTTTCCTTTGTCTCCTTCTAATGGTCTCAGTGCTCTCCCATGGGAAGGGAGAGGCATCTACATGGTGGGCTGTATCAGCCTGTAGAAGCTGTAGCACATTGTTAGGAGCAGGACTGCTCTGGTTTCCAGGGCTCTGGTGGAGGAAAAGTAAACAGGAGGGACATGGCTCTTTTCTTGTCCCAGTTTGCTCCCTTGGGCTGTTCCATGTGAGACCCACCTAAAAGCAAGCACTGAGTTCATACCCTGAATACATAACCTGGCAATTTTTTAATCATTCTTTTTGTTTCCTAAATAATTTTTCACCTCAAATAAAAGAGCACAAAAAACCTCAGTATTGACTAAGGTCTGAAATGTCTGACTTCTGTACTATTTCTTAACAGCTTTCACTTTTTGAAACATGTCAGCCTGCTTGTGAGGAAGAGCAGTTCCTTCCTCCAGTGGTAGTCTTTGTACTAGCTAAAAAAGCCTTGGCCAAAATATGCTGAGGAGAAGTTCCAGTGGATTCTTTGTAGGTGGAAAGAATATAATTATAGTCTTAATTTAGAAATTACTATATTTCTTATTTAATTTTTCTAAACTTTTTCCTTAGATAAATGGAGAAGAAAGGCCAGAATGCCAGTAAGGATACAGTAAAAAACTCTGATAGCATGAAGATAAGCTCTCATTTGAGCTCCAGTGCTCATCTTTGGACAACACAAGGGGAGTCAGAAACTGAGTCTGAGGATGTCTCTGTCAGAAATTCAAACTCATGTTTAAATCTCCCTTGTGTGTTGCAGACCGTTTTACCTCTGGCAAGTTCTGGTGTCCTAATTCCTAACCAGTCATTTATTATCTCCAGGTCTCTGTAATGGAGTTTGTGTCAGACTGAGCATGGGGTTCTACATGGCTGCTTTTGATTTGTCTGATACTTGAAAGCAAAGGGACTGACTTGAAACCAGCAAAACTGTTTTCTTACATTGTGGAAGAGGAACAATAAAACTTCACTGCTTCCCTGTTGGGAATACTTCCTCAGTCATTACTTTTAAAAGTTACCCAATGGAGTTAGTCAACAGTCGAATCCCTGGCATAACATAGCACTTATCTCCTTTGAGTATTTGTTTCCTTTAAATGACTGACCTTCATTTTTTTCCTTTTTTTGTGGCCAACCATAGAGCAACATCAGCACTCTACATTTCAGATATGGGAATCAGATTATTTTTAATTATTACTCCAAGGCATTTGTTGTGCAAAGGACCTACGGGTAAGTTTTACAGCAGAAGAAATTAGTAACTACAAATAAACCGCAGGGCTGAAAGGCAGAATATGTAGAGGTAATGAATGAAATATTATATGAGAGAATCCAGTGCTTGCCATATTAAAAATTCATCTTGATGAAATCAGATTCTTTAAAAAATATTTATCAGGAATTAATGTGACTCTATATGTACTAGCTGGCTAAAATCCCTGCACTTTTTTGCAGGTGCATTGTCACATAAACAGAAAAACATATGGTAAAAAATACAACAACACAGGAAAACAAAGTGCAGTAGCACATAAACACAGATTTCTTCATTCAGCATGCCTAAATTTGATGTGATTTTTATGTAATACTTGCTATTTACCTGCCTTTCTTGTTAACTGAGGGAGCAGTTGATTACTGCCCAATAGGTAAATGCTACCACTCATTAGATGATTCATGAGTTGGAAAATAGGGTCTTCTTCCCTCACACCACACAGTGTTTGTCTGACAGAGCCTCTTCTAGGAGGAGAGGAGACCACAAGGGAGATTTCTTAAGCCAAATAATGTCTGTAAAGTAGGTGCAGTCTGGAGTATGGTATTGCAAGCATTAAAAGTGTGCATATGGTTTCTTTAGAGTCTAGTTCTAAGCATTGTTATGATTATGAGTGCAGAGAACTATTATGAATTAAAACTGCATTAAAAATTGGAAACCTCCAACATCAATATCTGTTGCTGGATAAAACACAAAACAATGATTAAAGTAATGATTGAGAACATGTAACTTCACAACTCTCCTTCCTGCAGGTGGAAAAAGCAATGAAGAGTCATCAATGGCACTCCTTCCCATGGCAGCTGTGGAATTAATTTCTGGCTGTGGGTTGGACCGGGCAAAGCAAAGGCAACAAATCTGTTGTCATTGTTCTTCCTGAACCTCTGTGTCATAGGTGGTTTGTCAACTCCAGGTTATACTCCAGAGCTGTATATTTTAATATACACACTTCAATTGTCAAGCTGTACAAATAGCTTTATTTTCTAATAGTAATTTTCCTTTCCTTTAATTGTGAGACACCTCATCAGCAGGTGTCTCCAGCTCATCTCTTTTTCACCCTCTCACTGAAGGCATAAATTAACTCCCAGGTGAAATTTGAATGTGTGTAACAGAGAATTTTAATTTTGTTTTGCTTTTCTTCCTCAAGAATGAAGTTATTTTCAGTTAACAAAGGCATTCTTGACAAAAGGTCCTTTGCATTTTTATTTAGGCAAATGTTGGGGGTGCCTGTGTTTGCAATTAAATCCTTAAGGATACTCTTCTGGGGAAACATGCTTCTCCAAATAAATGCAATGAGACATCCTGTGTATATTACAGGCAGCTGTGGACAGCATTCCTTTCACTAGTTCTGATTAATATGCCAGTTTATCCTGGTAAGATTAATGAACTGTGAAGGATATGTGGACACTGTCTCTTCATTTCAAAGAAAGAGTGTGAAGAATTTAAATAAACATAACATTTAGATGGTCTGTTTTATGAGGATCTGATTGACTGGTTCTGCCTTTATGAAGCCTGTGGGGTTTTGTTTGCTTGTTTTATAGGTGGTTTTTGAGCTTGCAGTTTTTAGGCAGTAGTTATGTTGGTCAAGAGCAACTACAAGCTATTATTTCAACAAGCAATTAAAATTTACACCAGATGAGCTGATTTGATTTGTATTAGCTACCAGATAGTAGTATGGCATTTTAGAGGTGCTTTGAAAAGACAAATTTATTGCAATATGATTTCTCTGAGAGCTGCTATATAACAGGACTTAAACAGAAGGGTTAGTGAAAAAAGTCAACCTGGAGTTGAAAAGAAATAAAGAAAAAAGGCCTGGATGCAGCTGTAGTTTTTGTGCTACATAA
This sequence comes from Formicarius rufipectus, assembly GCA_013399695.1. Lineage (NCBI taxonomy): Eukaryota > Metazoa > Chordata > Aves > Passeriformes > Formicariidae > Formicarius > Formicarius rufipectus. Next base: position 1,088,154 of record VXAU01005175.1, read on the forward strand.
CAATCATAAAGAAAACTTTAATGTCCATCAATGAATTGTATGTCTAATAGTAAGGGTTTTTTCCACCTGCAATTTTTGGCTTAAGAATTTTTGTCATTTGAATCATCCACTGTGCGATCTCCAGCAATTACAGTCAAAATTGCCACTGTCAGCCACAGAGAATTAAGTTCATTCAAGGCTAGGAATTGCAATTGTTTCTAATGCTTGTAAGTGATGGAATGTAAGAGCCCTACTGATTTTAAAGTTTTGTAAATATGAATGTGCTATTGATTAGAAACAATTTTAACTGATTTTTTTAAATCTGATTTCTATTGCTTTCTCATTCACTATACTACATGAGTCCCTCTCTGTAGATCTGCTTTATATTTTGAAGTATGTAAGCTAAGACTGGAGTATGATGAGGAGCCTGGAGGCTGCAATGTTTGTATCAAATTGACCAATACGCAAAAATTTCTCATCTCTCTAATAACTATTCATTGTTCTACACGAACTGACCAGGCACTGGAGGTTTAGTTGTCACTAGAAAAAGCAGCACATCCATATCTGATTCCAGTTACTATTTTTGACTGCAGCTTTGGCAGAAAGGTTACCAACTCAGTGATTTTGGGTTCTGAGTTCCTCATCTGCTCTGGGCTGGTGGTTGGGGGTCTCACACAGACATATATTTGCTGTTACAGTGTGGGAAGACCAGTCCAAGTGCTTTCCTGCCTAAAAGCTGCATCACAAAATTTTGGTCCATGGATTGAGCTAATCCAGCTCATTCCCAAAGTTGTAGAATAAACTTCTGGAGAAACCTAATTTCTCCCAGTTCTGACAGATTCAGTCACTCCTGAGTGAGGGAATCGGTCAAGTACAGCAAACAGCAGAGGGGAGAGAGCCCCTGAAACCAGGAAGGAACCATGTTCATCAGAGCTTAAATCTCCAGCTATCAATTCAATATAGCTAAAATAGTTGTCTATTTATCAGTGTTTCTTAAATTACTGCATTTTAGCTGCATCATCGACCAGAAATCACAAAGCACAGATGACAGCCAGGGGAGAGGGTAAGGGCACCAGGCACAGGAATATTGGTCAACACCATAACTGGAGCCTTGATATTAAATAATAAACATATTTGTAAATTCCCTTCCCCAACAATCAGCAACATAAAATCGTGGAGTCAGTGGTGTAAATATTTTGGAAGTCTGAGGAAACACCTGTCCTGAATTATCTTATACCTCTAAAGGTTGGCTCCCTGGGTAGTGGTGTCAAGGTCACAGAGAAAATACTTTTTCTGGTCAAAAATCTGAAAGGAGGAAAGCTGTGCTTTCTCAAGCTTTCAATAGCATGGGACTTCCTTTCCTAGGATATTCTGACAGACTTCTCTTTTTTTTTTAATTTGTACTAACTTTTAAAAATCCTGACATTAAGGGTTCTCAATTGTCAAATTAGAATATGTTTGCTATGCACAGTTTAAGGCAAGTTTGCTAGAGCAAGTTTAAACCTGCCTTTTCCCCCTCAGGCTGCTGGAACCCCTGGGCCAGCTTTTTGCTGTCATCTAGAACATATTTAGCAAATAGTATATATGTCACTTAGTCATATATACAAGCAGTGCCTGATGGCTCAGAGGTTGACAAAACCTGGGGAATTACTGCACTTGATGCAAACCTGCCGTGCTTAAATTTTCACCTCAGTTGTTCTGTGTATTAATATGTATTAATTGTCACATAAAGCCATCGGTGACAGTTTGGTTCTGAGAAAACAAGGACAAAATTCTTGCTAGCTTCAGCAGAGCTGAGTTTTCAGGCAAAGTGAGTAGAAATCCAATCCAGTGACGATGCTGATACCCTTGGGGACTGCTCAGGAACAGTGTGAAGAACTCCAAATGGTTCTATCTAAAAAAACAATGCTGCTTTCTCTCCTGTCTGTCCCACAGCATGTTTTTTGTTATCATCTGTGAATCACCAAACATCCTTTGTGATGTTTATATGGCATAGTTATAAATAACTCTAACACTTGCACATTAAACAGAAGGTGATTTACAAAGTGCTGCTCAGTCTGACAGCTGTTACTACAGCACAGTCAGAGCAGATTACTTGCAAGTTTATTTTAATTATAGATAGGCCTACACTGAATTACTATAGTCACCTATTCTGTACCAGGACTGCAAAAATAGTGGTAAATAATAGAATGAGCTGTTTGCCTGTGTGAAAATAGAGCACTGGCTTTCACATAGGTAACTTGTTGTCAAGTATCAAATTTCCACCTGGCTCTTTTTAGTGAATCAAGTTTTAGTTTCTGATCAAGTGAATCTATACAGATTTATAATTAAAATGTACAGAATATCCAGAAAGGCACATTTAAAATGTCAAATTACATTTCAACCTTCATAAGACAAAATTCACCCATCAGTCTAGGGCCACTGACTGTACTCAAGTACTAATCTTTGAGGAATAACTGTTACCACTGATGAGAACAGTTCTGCATTTGTCCTGTGGAAACAATGAAATGCATCAGAACTTTGTAATTCGATACTGTAAAAATTGCCTTATGGAAATAAGGAACTGCCCATAGATATTGTTTATGGATTAAGCAGATGAATTGGGAGAACTTGACTCTTAGATGGGCTTCTCAGTATCAAGAAGACAATTTCCAAAAATACTAATTCAAAGAACTCTTGTGCAAATCCCATGAAACTGTTACATCCCCTGAATGATTCCGAATAGGAATGTTACATCATATGGCTCATAACTCTGACCATGTATAGTGACAGTTATGAGACCAAGCCTTGAACAGTTTCAATTCTGATCTCTAGAAGAGTTTTACTTACAGTAAATACTTGAACTGTTGCAGCAATCAGAAAAAGTTACATTGTTCCTTCAGGACCATGTAATTGTAATAACCTATCAGAATAATAGGTATTCCAAAAATAGTAATGAAGACAACTTCAGTATATGCACAGTAATAGCTTGTACTCTACATTTCCTAAAATAGGTCACTGCCAGAGGATCTCTGGTTCCATATTAAATGGTAAACTTTAATAGAAAGTGCTTCACTTCTCTGAGATGTTGTGACCTTCTAACCAAAAATTACTCACTTGTAGTTTCAGATACTATTTTGAGTGACTCTGTATTTGAACAAATATTGGCATGAAGTAATTCTTACAGTTGAATAGCAGAGCAAGGTTACATATATGTTCTGTATTCACACTTCAGTCTATAGCTCACTTCTAAGCTCATTGCAGCAGCTTTATGTGTGTATGTTAATATTCTTATGGAGTGCCTGGTCAGTTGTGCCAGTCTCCCAGCACCACTGTGGCTCATCAGGGCTGGGCTGTCTATCATATGCCCTCTGCTGCTTTGTAAGACTGGTCATTATAAATCACTTCCTGCCCAAATGTAGATGCAGATGGAATCAATTAATTACTACTTGCCTGCTCTGAGAATGATCATCAATGCAGTATAGCTAAGCAGTACTAATCTCCAGTAACCATCTGGAACCATTAAGACAAACCATATCTCCTTACCCAAGGGAGGCAAAAGTTTTGGAAGCCCTTGAGGCCCACAGCCTTTCTGAGTTGCCCACAGTTACAACCAGCTGACAGAAAAGCCAGCAACAAGAATTAGGTCTTCAGCAGAGCTTGTATTACTTATCCTTTTTATGAAGAGCAGAATGGGATTCTGTGGTACCATATAAGAGCCAGACTTAGGATTCGGTGAAATCAAACAATCCTAGTGAAGGTAATGGCAACTCCAAGATGAGCAGAGGAAACACAGAGGTCGTGATCCCGGATGGACATAAGATGTCCAAAGAAATATTGAGGAACACCAGATTGGTAAAAAAAGCTTTGGTTTTTAACTCTAGATTTGCCTAATAAAAGATACAGTTTGGTATTATGTGCTCTGATAAGCCTCTGGGTTTCTTGGGATCAAAACTGGATTTTATACGGCGCCCAAATCCTGATGGATCGAAGTATCTCCTAATGCAAGGAATACATACCAACTCAAATCTGCTCAGATTCCCAATTTCAATGCACTATTTTAGGGTTTTCTGCTCGTTGTAGAGAGTTGTAATTCTCTATGTTTAGAACTGTAGCTGTTTGCAGTAAGGTAGCATTGGAGTAAAACCACTGCCACTGCCATCAAACCAATGCAGGGCCTGAAGGAAAAATGCATCTCTGTCAAGTTTGAAGGACTTGTTTTTGGGACCATAGCTAAAAGTCTTCATCTGTATTTTAAAACTTCTAAGTGAAGTTAAATCCTTATTATGTCTAATATTGAGAAAATTTAAAAATTAAAATTACTTTTTTAAAAGTAATTGTTCTTTAAAGGGATGTGGATTTTTAAACCTTATTCACATTTGCAAGTGCTTGCAAAATCCAGCAACTTTATAGAATGGAATACAGACCTTTGAAACCACCCTTATTTTAATATTTCTTTTCAGGATCAGTAGCTAAATCTTATTTCTGGTATTAGAACATTTGTTTTCACCTGAAGAGCTTAATACAGGAGACCTGGAAAGTGTATTGTTCTCTTGACTATGAACTTCACAAAGCATATGTTTTTTACAGCTTGCCAAGTCATTCCATCAGGAACTTTTCTGAGACCAGTGTCTTTACAAGCAGAAATAAGAATTTTCTGTCCTTCAGGAGAGAAGGGCCTGAGACAAGATCTATTTTAATTCTTAAATGGAAGATTGGATGAGTCTTTCTTATCCAAAGAATTCCAGTTTAGGTCTACATTTAACATAGTACTTCAAACACACAGCTAACATCAAGTGTTTGAGTCAGGCTGTTGGAATCAAAGGAACTATCTAGACCTTACAATGCTGTAAATGTGCAATCAACTCAAAAATGTGTGTCTAAAGAATTCTTTTCTTCTACTATTTCCATGTTTTTAGTAAAACCATTCAACTATATGATTCAAATAATCAGAACATTTCTTAGACATATATTTCAGAGTTTCAAACATGCAACCCTGAAAAAGGTGGAAGACCTTTCCATATATCTCATCACTACATCTCTCTCTGTTTATAATTCTCAAAAATAAGTGAATCTTCATAAATCCATTTAGCTGATTTCCCTCTTTTCTATGAAATCAGATGCATTTAGGTACAATTCCAGCTGCTGGGTATGCTGATTAAGACTTTTGTTAGGCAAGTTTATTGTTGTCAATAAATATATGAAAAAGAGCAAGATTCATTCATAAAGGCAGTGGAAACTACAGGACATCATACAAGGGGAGGTAAAACATCCCACCTTGTGCTTTGTTTCATTTTAAGGTTGTTGTCTTTGAAAAATATTTTAAAGGCTCAACATTTAATTTTTGAAATACTAAAATAGAGAAGTGGGTGTGGTGGGGGGAGCCTGTGGTAGACAATGGCTCATGGAGTACAGGGTGTCATGGCAGGATTTGATTTGTTTCTGGGCAGTTCATGGTGCCCGTAGGGAAGGGCTCCAGCTTCAAGGAAACCTGCCTCTCAAAATGACTGCTGCACTGACCTTGTGCTGCCCATCAGCACAAGCCAGCACTGAATGCCATCTCAATGTCAATTTTAGTTTTTCACACAAATTTTGAGATTAATAGGACCTTTGTCCAGGTGAGGTACAGACTCCTTAGTAGACTAAGATCAGGCACTGACTGTCACCTCTGCCTTTTAATTGATCTCTTCTATGTTTAGAAGTTCAAAGGAAATTTTGCAGATTCTATCAGACAGGAGAGAGAGAAAGTATTTAATTTCAAGATCTGGTTGTTTTTCAGGCTACTGTTTTCACCCTCACTCTACGTGATGCAATTCTCCTCAGGCTTTCGTTCGTGCTGAAGAATCACATCTATTAACTGGAGTGACATAATGCAGGCATTTAAATGCAAGTGATTAATTGGGTCTGGTCAAACCTTGTGGAATACGGAGCATCAAAAACCAATGGAAAGGAAGGATGGCTGGCACCTTCAGGCCTATTCCCTGCATCTTTCCCTAAACAGTTCCTAAGCAGATAGCATCTGTTGATAGAGAGGTAATGGCTACTACAGTGGAGGTGTCTTGCTTGGTTGTTTTATTTTTCTTATTTTAAGGGCTATAATAAGACCTATCTCAGCCTAAGCCTGGTAGCTTGAAAATTTACTGGCATCTTTTCTTTCAGCAAATTGAACTCAGAATTTGGAACTAACCTTGGTATCAGGAGATTCCAAGCAATTGATAAATGAGTATCAGACTCCCTTTGCTTGGCAATCAAGAAATGTCGAGGCAACTATTGTCTTTTTAAACACATAACAATAATGGACTGTTTGCTCATAATTACAGTGTCAAGGTCATCAGAATCTGAAACTGCCTCAGATACTGAAAAATCAGATACTGCCTCTGCTCTGCTCTCTTCACTATTATAACTGATTCTTTCAAATTTAGAATGTTCCATATATTTCTTTGAGAAACTTCTACATCTCTCTGAAAAAAAAAAAAAAAAAAAGATGCTTAAGCTTGATAAGACCTTGAACCTCTTGCAAATCTAATGCTGTATTGGATTATCTCTTTTGTCTCCTTTTTGCTGATTGGAAAGAATCATTTGTCCCTGAATGCCAAGGACAGTTCTGCAAAATTGGCTGAACAAATGAACCAATAACCCTAACCTGTATGCTTATCCTCAGTATAAGAAAAGAATGAAGGGCAAAATAGTTCTGTGACTGTGTAAGCAGAGGCAGGGAGAGAGGAAAAAAGAAATTTATTTTTTTTTTGAATTGTCTTTGACATTTTCAAATAACTAGTATCAAAGAGGAAAAGGGAAAAAAAGTTACCTTGAAAATAAAATAAAAGCCATTTAAATGTCAAATCCTAGTCATCCTTAGTGCTTTGGAGGGTGGATGGGTGACCTTCAGAGAAGCGCCGCTGCAGGCACGGGATGTGAGGAGGGCAGGGCTGGAGCCGGCTGTGAGAGGCACACTCAGCGTTCTGGTTCCTAGCAGACCTGTAGGCTCAAGGGTTTTGTCCGTGCTGAAGCATTTTACTTGCCATGTGGCAGCTCGCCTGCATTCTCCTGCCTCACTTTCCCCACCACTCCAAAGCCCAGTGCAATGCTGCTCGGCAGGCGCTGGTTCATGCCCTGCCTTTGAGGCCCCGGAGTGTTGCGGCGCTCGGTGCCGCTCCCGCTGCAGCCTGACACCGGCGGCTGTGGCACAGCGGGGTGGGTGCCGCTCACTGCCGCCCGTGTGCCAGGACAGGGGGGCACAAAGAGCACCGCGACACCTTTGGGGCATCACTTCGAGTCTTAAGATGCCCGAGACCAAGGACTGAAACTTGTGTTCAGTGCCCAGGAGAAAGACAAGTGAAAAGAGTTTCATTCCTGAGCTTAGGAGGGGAAAATACGCTGCAATTCCAAGAGCTTAAAGCGTGGGGAATAAGTTCCCTGTGCAGCAGTTTGAATCAGAAGCTTCTGTGGGGCTGAGCTTTATGGAGAGGGTTTTAGTGGGTCAGAGCTTTATGGAGGTGGTTTTAGTGGGTCAGCAAGAACAGAGAATCCAGAACCAGAGAAGTAAGACAAAGCCAGTAATATTTCTGGAATCATTCATTATGATCGTGTAGGAAATCTGTTTTTTAAATAAGAAGTATGGCTCCTCAATATTTTGTTAAGAGCCATTACATGCATTCATAAATCTGTCACAAATTGATTCTCCTTAATTTAATTTTTCAATTAAATTATTTATGCTTTTTATTTAGCATTGAAAGAAGCAAGTGAAAAATAGATTATATTTTAAAATTCAATTAAAAAAAACAGTCATGTGCTTAGTTCTGAAGATTTATGCTTTCATTTTGGAGGAGTAGGATTTGGGTTGCTTTAATTTAATTGACAAATTCCAGAACTATCCTAAAACTGCATAAAGTTGTCTTCATTTCTTGACATAAGTGCACAGACAAACATTAACTTCCAGTCTGTGTATTGATTCTTTGCTCTGAAAACAACAGATTAATATTTCATATTATTTAGTTGGTATATATCCTAATTAAGACTGATACACTAATCAGCCTGCTTCAAATCATCTAAAGTGTCTCGTGAATCTTGTCTACTTTTCTTTCATAATCCTTATATGAAAAAATAATTACATTTACAAAGCAATATATTTGAATCCACCAGTCATAACACATTTAATAAAAGACAGAAAATCTATGGGCAGGAACATTATTTGCTCCTTAATCTGTTATGTTCTTGTTTCCTCCCAGACATGCTCAAAGTTAAGTGCAATGCCTAAAGGTTTGATGAAATTTGGCTTTTACCAGAAGATCCCGCTCGAGAACCAAACTGAATTATCCTCCACTTGGCTTTGTTCGACAAGTTGTGGCTTTCTCTCCCTAATCAATGTCACATCTCAACTGTTAGACATGAGCCGAGGCTCCCACAGGTGGTGGGATCCTCATCTCTCTTTGCAAAGGAGCGGAGTCATGTGGGGGCAACTGCAGTGTGAGCAGAGCCTGGAGGGATAAATACCCCACCCAGTGCTGGAGCTGAGAGTCAGGCGGGTCTGGCTGATTAGAACCAGTTAGCAGGGGTTGCTTGGCACTTGGAAACATTTCCCTCCAACAGCATAATGAGGCAGGACACTGGCTGAAAGCCACCCAGAGCTCACTGCAGGTATTTTACTAATACAGTTAAATACGTGTGAATTTTACAGGATGTCAAATATATGCGCCCCACACTGGAAATGTGCCTCCTCCAATTTTTCCTTTGTGGGAAATTTCTGTCACAAAACATTTTATTCAGGACTTAAGCTATTGTACAGAGGGGTTTTTTCACCGTAAGAAAATCTGTTCAACCTGAATATATTTCTGTCACCTTTAATCTTTGTATAATATTGTACAGACCATTTACATTTCCCATTTTGTTGTAAAAAGGATCATTCGAAATAGATTTTTGTTTGTTAAAAGGAATTCTGTTCATCTAACGGACCCTTGCAGACCCCAGAAAGCAGATTTCCCTGTGTGTCTGCATAGGGGATGTGGAATTGATTGTAGGCTGGGATGGCTGATGTGACACCAAAGCAACACTTCACCGCCTGCACTCTCTCTTCTCAAGGGTTCCCTTTACACCACATTTTCCACCCATTATTCCTTTATTCTATTGGTCCCCTTGCAGGTTTTATGAATCCCTTGCCCTAATGTGGTCAGTTTGCAAAAGGAAGTAAGTAGTTTTGTCTGTGTTACCAGTATATGTAGAGTTTAACCTTTTTCTTGATGAAAAAGTGCATTTAAAATTCAGAATTTTCCCCCAATAATTGTATTACTGTGATAAGAGGATTAGTGCTTGTCTTTTTTTCTTTTTTCTTTTTTTTTTCAAATTTGCATTGTACTGTGAATTTGTATTAGAAATTGTAAAAATTTGGGCAATGAGCAAGGTTAAGTTATATGCCAGAGGTACAAGAAGAGTGTTGCAGGTTTCCTGCTTCTGAGTCGAACTAGAAAATAATTCTTCTGATTTCTTGTTGACTGTTGCCTGTTAGTAGAACTGAAATGCAATGAGGCCTCACCAGCTGGCCAAAAGAAGGTTCTCTGTGTAAAGTGGAATTCCCAGAGCAAACACTTAGTAGTTGGTAGCCATTCTGAACACACCAATATGTGCAGCCTCAGGTTTCCCTTCAGGTTAGAACTGCATAAAGCTGATTTTGGGGTTCAATTTGTTTGTTAGGGGTTTTTTTGTTAGAGCAAGTAGGGTTGGCACTGGGATCTGGAATTGCTGAGGAACAGAGTTCTGCCTTGCCCCACAGGGGAGTTCTGTGTGGGCACTGAGTTCATGGCATTTGTTCTCAGTGCCCCAAAATGAGGTGCAATGTGTAGCTCCGCTGTGGTGTGTTCAGTACCCCTGCACGGCTCTTACCTCGTGGCTTAGGACTGGTTTTGGCTGGCAGGTGGTTCTGCCCCAGTCAGAGGAGGCACTGCAGGACTGGTACAGCTGGCACGAGTTACACAGACCCCAGCATGCCCTGAGTGACCCTGCAGGGAGCAGCACAGCTCTACTTGTCCACAGTGGGGGGAACCCAAAAAGTCGGCAGTCACCTTTCCTCAGCTGCTCCTCATCACAAACAGGGAAGATTTGGACCATATCCCTTCAAAGGACCTTTTCTACTGTGCCATGCCAGGTTTGTATTCAAAGGGCATTTCACTTCAGATTAAGTGGTGTAGTCTTTAATGTTTTACTTCAGAAGAGTTTGCAGTGTATAAACATTAATGCATTAATTAATAGAAATCATAATACAATGCAAATACAATTAGTTTAAAGCCAATCTATGTTTAATGACATAGCAGTTATCAAAGCTCAATTACTCTAATTAGAATTTTATTCAGTAAGGCACATTTTATTCAGTAAGTGTTTGCTCAGCACTTTACAGAATGAATCCCAAAGACTTAACAGTGATTTAGCTTGGGGTTTTTCACTAAGTTTCTTATTTACACACCCTCAGAAAATAAATGAGCTGTTATTTATCTGCTTTTTAATAAAATGCCTCTATAATTTTTGCATAATAGTAGGAAAATACCTCCATTATAACAGCCTGTGAAATCAACTGACTCATGGTTGTGTATTTGGTAACTTACTGTTTCCATCTCTCTTCAGTCAGGGAGATCTTTCTTGCTACAAATCTGTTTGCAGCTTTTTCACACACTCAAAACCACTGACCTGTAGTACTAAAGTACATTCAACTTACTGAGTAATTTCTTCTGTGTTAGATTTTTTTTTCCTTTTTACTGAATTCAAGTAAAAGAGTAACAGCTCAAATTCACTGCAATAAAATCCATGATTGGCCTCATCTTGCACCTCTGTAAAATTATGGATTTTAAGGGGATTAACTCTCTCTTGGATGAGGTTACCAACCAGGTAGAGAAGGGAAGGACAGGGCATGTTGCATAACTTATTTTTCAGCAAGGCTTTTGACCCAGTTTGCCAGAGCATCCTTAAAACCAAATTCTTGAGATACAGATGGGGTCTGGGTGGGTGGGAAAGTGGCTGCAATGCCCCTACCAAAGCATTGTGAGCCCTGGTGCTGAGTCCAACTGGCGACCAGCCCCTGGTGGGGTCCCCAGGGCTGAGCAGTGGCATCGATGCCGTTTCATGTCTGTGAGCTGGGGTGGGTTGGAGTGCGCCCTCAGCAAGTGTGTCCATGGCACCAAACAGACTGGAGGGAAGGGCTGCTCCTCAGAGATGTCTGGGGGGGTGGGTTGAGCAGAACCTCATGAAATTCAGCAAGAAAAAGGACAAAGGAATCTCATGCAACAGTGTGAGCTGCAAAGATGCCACTCTGCAGAAAAGCAGTTAAATAGTGAAACAGGTTTCCCCCAAGGTTACATGTCGTCTGTCCCCTGAGGTGTTCAAGGCTCGGTTGGATATGAGTAATCTGATCTATTTAGACCTGTTTTGAGCAAATGAGCAAATTAGATATCCTCTGAAGGTCCCTTCCACTCTAAATTTTCTTCTGTGTTTATATAGAGTGCGTAGTACGCTTTGTATGCATGAAGACTTTGAAGAATGAAGCATTTTAAAAATGCATATTAATTTAGCTAATTCTTATGCATAAATCTAGACTATGGCTACTGCAATGTCTTTTTTTTTCTTTTTTATTTTTCTGTGAGGTAAAAAATTCTTTGCACTCTGAAACAGGATCATTTAACTGACTCTGTCTCCAGGGCAGGGACACAAATTAATTTTATAACTTCTCTAATTTCTCACTAAAACACTGATCAGTGTGTTTGTGCAACTTCTGTGCAATAAAAAAGCAGCATAACCTTAACTCTCTAAGAAGTACGTGAAAAGGCTCTAAAAGTCACAGTGCTTAAAATGAGCTTATTTTAAAGAATATGGGCTATAGCAATTTAGAGATTCTTCTTTAAAATAATAACAATGAAATCCTGAAATAACTAACTTCATGGCAAGGGTTGGTAACATGACCCTTCAGGTGTTAGTAGTACCAAAGTGTAGAAATAAAGGTCTTCGTGAAAGAGGTGACTTGCAGCAAATTGTTCACTACTCTTCTTTCCTCTCTGGTAATACTGAATTCCCATTTGCAGAGGTTTTTGAAACTCATTTGTGACTATTCTAAATTAATACTGAGCAACCTTTCTAATACAACCAACATGCACTGCCCTTCCATGTGCTGCATAAACATGACATGTTCATATAGTTCTATCTTCAGTCCAGCCTGGGAAAGTTGGGGTCTCTTCCTCACAAAAGAATAATGGATTTAAATACAATGACAAGTGGCAGCCAAAAGTCCTGAGACACAGTTCTGGCAGCCAGGGATTACTGACTCATGGGCATGTTCTGGCCACACACTTGCTTTCCCAGAAATGCCATCTCCAGCTGCAGGAGCTCAGTGCCACAAAGCCATGGGAACGGACCTGAAACTGTGCCCACAGAATCCACAGACTCAAGGGGAAATAATAAAAGCCTTCAAATTAGTGTACCTTGAAAAAGAGAGCTGACTAATAGGATTACAGGTTCAGCATACTAGAAAGCATAAAGTCAGTTATAAAAATTTTAGGAACTGAAGTCGAGCCTTCTAACTTTTTCCTATAAGCTCTTAAATAATTTATTTATTTTATGTAGTAGCTCTGCAAAGTTGTTAAATAATAATCAGTGGTCCTGGTCTGCTCAGCTACCTGAATTTCAAATTTCCTGGTATTGTGGGCATTTTCTGTAACAAGGAGGGTCTGCGGAAGAGGGAGAATGGAAAAGCTCTCTTTAAATTGATTGGTTTTAGTAACAATAACCTTAAGAACACTTCAGGAGATAAAGTTTTGAATTCACAGGACAGGCATATAGAGTTACAGCACCACTAAAAGATAACAAAGAGCCTATTAGCAGCGAGAAGAGAGGTGTCTTATTTTTAATGTGCATCTTCTTTACTTTACTCTGTGAAAAATCTTTTCTAAAATGCATGTTATGACCATGGATTGATAACTTCTCTGCAACCTAGTCAAGCTCATCTTTGGAAGTCTAAGTAGGATTATTTTCATATAAATTTATATATAAAACTATGTGTGTGTACACACATCATTGAAGTACAATATTTAGTGATTTAATATCTTTTACAGAGCTAATAAAAATAGTATCAAGTAGCTTTATATATATTGCAAAGTAATATAATATTCAAGAACTTTTCTTTTTGAGCCTACAAGGCTGAAAAAAAGGCAAAAATAATAAAAAAACCCCCCAAGTTTACATCTTCCAGGGTAAAAGGAAGGAAGGAGAACAGTTTCTTTATACATGGGCTCCACAGCAAAGGCACTATTTACTTATTTTCAGTGTATTCTGTGAAAGTTTTTGATGAACAAAGTGTTGTCACACCAGAGTGTACAACCCTCATGGTCCTTTCTCAGGCTTGCACCTCTGTTACTGGAGCTCTGATGGCCATAAATCAAAGGTCATTGGCCATGAAAGAAACATCACTTTGTTTCCCATTAATCCTTTTATGCTTTTTAGATTGAAACGTCATTTCTATTGTCCACTCTTCTGATGATTGTTAATGTTCTCCAGTTAGAAAAACAAGGTTTATAGCACTACTTTCCCCATATCTGCCTTGCAGAGCCCCTTGGAGAATGAGGAAAATCACTGCATGGTAGGCAATTTATGCATATACTGGGAATTATTTATACTGAAAGGTTTCTAAACCAATATCAGAAAATTAAGGGAGGAAAACCCCACAAGCATCGCATTTCTCTTGTTTATCCCTCATGTTTTTGAGGAAGGAAAGTATTTTATTCAAGGCACAGAATGAAAACAATTATTTAAAATCCCTGTCAGGGCAAGCAAACATGCTGTTTCATTTGGCTACGTCCGTCAGTCAAGTACTTATTGTGAAACAGTCCTTCACATCACTAAAGCAACGAAGAGATTAAATTTTTATTAGTTGTATTAGGCTGGCAAAACCAAAAAGATGACTGTAAAATGAACTGATTAAATTAAAACCTTTGATTAGCTCTTCGAGGAGGAATTACTTGCTTAATCTTTTATGTCTGTATACATACATGAAGAACATGGCATTAACATACAATTTCTTTATCCTTTTGCAACTTCTGTTTGTATATTGAAATATGTGAATGGATTTGCTTTGTTTAATTCTGGGCTATTGGGAAATAAGTAAGAAAGGAAATCAGAGGTCCTTAAAGAAATTAAGAGTCCTTAAGGAAATAGCCATTAATTTAGGGGTACTCACTGCCTACAATCTGATGAGCAGGCTCATTTCTCTTGTATTTCAAATTCAGAAGGACACTAAATTGTTAAAAACAAAGCTGTGCCTGCAGAAGAAACCCGAGCTGCCTGCAGCTAAAAGCGGAGGGATGCCAACAGAAGTGCTTGCTCCTGGCCGCAAGCTGTAGCCCCCTGGCCCTGGGTCTTCCAGCCCAATTTTGTGCAGCCACACTGAGGACTGTGTGAAGGGAGCTGAGCTGGCCTTAACTACAGATACAGGGGCATTTTGTGAAGTTATTTTCCAGTCATTACAGTCTTCCAGTCTGACTCTGAAGTGGAGCAGAGCTGTGATTGCAGCTGGGGGAAGGAGGAGGGTGGTACTCTTCAGTAAAGAGGCAGGAAAAGGCAAATGGCCAGAGGTTGAAATGAGCGCTCTGAGCAGTGTTGCTGCTGAAAACGTTGTCTGGTGACACCAAAGCCACCAAGAACAGAGGGGCTCAACTTGCCTGAACCACAAGTTTCCTGGGATATCCCTGAGGCATGTGGGTCGCCAAAGTCTTGAGAAAAATGGACCAGACACACATATACCAGGCATAATTTTAATATTTTTTGCCAGGTTTCTCTTTTTTGTGTGTTAAGGGATGGTGCATGTTTCAAAGGAGCCACTGGGCATTGTTGTAATCACAGGGTTGTAGAGGTGACTGTGGCAGGTACAGCGTCGTGGGACAGCTGGAGTAGGGTGCGAAAGCCTTGAGTTGTCCTGTCCATAAAACAACAGGACTGTGGGACGTGTGAGAGGGCAGTTTTGAGGGACTTGTCAGAGACCCAGAGCACCACAGGCTGCTGCAGTCCCATGGCAGGGTGATGGCAACAAGTGACTGCAAAGCCTTGTGATCCAGGATAAAGGTGGAATGAGCCAGTAGCAGAAGCAGGGCAGTAGCAGGGCTGCATGTCACCCCTGAATCATCACAACACCGTGCTTTCTTCTTATGTAAGACAATAATTTGCACAGTTAATGATGCTGCCTATCATGCCTTTAATAAAAGAGCAATAACAAAACCTGTGGGTGGACTCTAAAGAGAAGGCACACTACCTCCTCACAGTCCTCAGCAAAATCCACACCAAAAGCAAAATTCTGCCTGGCTTTGCAGGAGAAGCAGAAGGAGAAGCACTCACAATGTCAGCAGGATGGAATTCTTGAACTCAGCTTAAACACATTCTTTTTCCTCCAGAAGTGTGCTTTTCTGTTTCCAGCTCAGCTCCTCTCCTAGTCTGACCTACCTCCTGCTGAGCAGCTCTTTGGTGTGGGCACCTGTGGCCCCTGCAGAAAGGGGTCCCTGCACACTGCCCTGTGAGCAGCAGCAGCACTCTGGGGACCTTTGGCCGAGGGGCTCATTCTGGAAAAGCCCTGGACAGAAGCGTAAGTGCTTTGGGTGGAGGCATTCAGCTTGTGGATTGTTTGCACCTTTGCCATATAATACAGAATTAGACATGCAGAAAGACTTTCAGTTATATAAACTCACAACAGTGTTCTGCTGAAATGTTAGTGATTCATGGATTTATGTTTTTTTAAGAAAGCTGTGATCAGTTACTGTGAAGTAAGGAACTGCTACCTAATCTGAGAGTTGTACGTCTGAAGTTCATTTGACTATTGATTTAATTAGATATGGACTTGCTATAGACTTTCTGAAAAGTCTCTTGATCATTTGAAAAAGTGCCTCTTCACTTATGTAATTCTTCTGGTATTTCAAATTGAAAACGCCATTGTGATCACTGGAGTGAGAAACAATTAATTGATAATAATGTCACAGGGGCAGTAAACTATAGCCATAAAGTTGTCCAGAAATACATGGTACATGACCTTAAACTTCATGTTCCTATTTATGTAATTCTCCTGCTATATAAAGCTGGTATAAAATATATTGGTTTGGAAATATTTTTAAATCCACTGATCATTCATGAAATGCAATCATTCACTGGTTTTAACTCAAACCATTAATTATACAATGCATTACATTTTAAGTATATATTTGAATAATGGGCTATATTTATTGTATTTGTCTTTACAAAATCAAGATTTTAAGACTCAAAATACATATATTCTTTGTCTGAAACAGCCAGCATTGCTGTTCCTGACTTGTTTAGTTCCCCGAATAAGTTGTTTTTAAAGATGTCAGAACTGTAGCAAACAGGCTCTAGTAGGTCTCCAAAATTAGGACAGAAATTCCTAATACATTGAAATAGAAAATAGTAAATACCACTCTCCTAAATTCACCAGCAAAACACAGAGCTAAATGGACCAAGCACCATATGCTACCTGGAACAGCCCTTATGCTTTACATCTCCAAACATTCCATGATGTGCAGTGAAAGAACTGTTCAGGCATAGGATTAAACACAGTTCATGTTAGGAAACTAATAATTAGCACATTTCCTAGATGAGGGAAACCCAGACAAGGAGGTCATTCCTCCAGGGAATGGAGAGAATAAAGAGAAATTTGTGGTTACATGATATAAAGGTTAAAAAAACCCAACTACTTTGTGCTATAAGGCTGGTGTATAATTTTGGAGAGTTGCCCAAAACTGGCACTGGCTGTAGTCCATTTTTCTAAATCTTCAAGCAATATTGTGGGATTGCAAATTTATTTGATATTGAATCCAGACACGAGGAGAGAAAAGAAAACGAAGGGCCAGAGAATTTGTAAATAAAAAATAAGTTATATCTATCAATATAGTCTGAGAGATCCTACATACAGCTTGTCCTGTGAATTCATTGCACATTCATCCTATGGCCTGAAAAAGTCAAAAAGCCCTTTCACCAGATATTTTAAAAGTACATGGAGTGTACATTGTGTTTTTCCAAGATATATTGCACTGACTAGAGGGTATGCTTTGCAGGAAAGAAAATACAAGAGTCAGAGCAGAAAAGATATTTGTAGTTTTAGCTTACATTGAGGACTTGGTTAATTTTGTATTTTTTTCTTTGTAGCTAAGTGAAATGGAAGAGGAGAGGATTAACATTGTCCTTTGAAGAGGTACTTGATTATTTTAGCATAGAAAGGACTACTGCTTGTGTTACCCATTTTATAAGAGTGTTAGTAAGAAGTGGAAAACAGAAAATGGAATCAGTCATCTTCTATGCCTTCCTTTTACGAAAGAGCAGACCCTTAGGAAACTGTAAAGTAGCCATCTAATTGAATTTCAGAAACACCTGGGGCTGGCAAACTAAAGTACTTCAAAACCATTTTCACCATAATCTCTGCTGTTTAAATGCTCAGTAGAACTCTGAAGCTGGACATCAGATGTCCAGACCAAACATCAAATATCTTGGTCTTTGGTACCATGAGGGGAAGTTTCTGATACTTGTGTAAGACATGTATGTGACAACATCTGATCTTTTTAGACAATGACCTTTTCCACAAGTGACATCCCACAGTATGATACCCAAACCCTTACAAAGTTCCATTTGATTAACAGAGAGTAGTTTATTTGGCAGGGGTGACAGGTGCTTACAGTAACTTGTATCTGGTTATTATTCTGAAAGCCATGTAAAAGTAAACTTAATGACTTGCAAAAAAAAAGAAAAGAAAGACAAAAGCAATCCTACTTAGACATTTCTTTCCAGCAATTTGATTTGATCCCATAAAAGTATGCTTTACTTTGCTTTTCTTCCATTAATCTCTTTTATCTTGCTAAAAAAATGAATGGTATAATTTCTCCATATTTAAGTGTCAGGGTCAAGGCAGATTTTAAATCACTTCCTATACCGAAAAAGGTCACATGACTTTGAGTTTGACATAACTGAGAGCATCTGACTGAAGTACTGAATGATTCCTTTTTCACACATGTGTACTAATACCTTCAAGCAATAGTGAACAATTCTTTACCGGCTTAGGGATTTTGTGATTGTCCTACTGATAGAAGACTAACCTAGGGGACCTTGGTGTTTAAGACACATTCTTCAGTGACAGGCACAGTTACTACATAACCAGGAGACATTTTCAGCATTTGGTTTGTATTTCATTAAGTTTCTCATTTGAAAAATGCTTCTTTTGTCATCTCAGCTGTATTTTTAAGTGAACTTGTGGAAGATTATTTATGAGAGCAATTTTGTTTTCCTCTAAAAGCAGCACTAGGTTACTAGCACTTCAAATGTAATATATTAATGCCATCATATACCAAAACAAGAAAACTACACCCTCCTGAAATGAAAAGGTCAACTTTCTATCTCTGAATATATTACAATAGCCAGGGAAGACATCAGTCTGCTGTTCCCTCTTCATATCGGTATCAGCAAAGACACTGAACAGGAATGCAACCTTCTCTCTTGTTCCCAGCCTGCAGCACACCCTTTCAGGTATCAAAAGGGACATTTGGGGGCTATAGCAATTACTTTGTAAAGTGATCTGTGCCCAAGAAGGCTGGGGAAACTACCTGTAAAAGCAGGACAGGGAGCCTCTTGCAGAAGCAGAGGAGTGACCAGGGACAGGGCTTCAGAAATCACTGCTGCTCGAATTCTGCCCTTCTCCCTGAAAGTCCTCCACAATGACAGTGATGTGGGCATGAAGCAGATATTATATTAGATCCCTTTATGTAGGAAGCTCAAAATTATCTGACTCAAGACAGCTGCCTTGACTGCTTGGACTTTATAGATTCCCTGATCAGGCAGAAAGCTGCAAAGAAAATGAGATTCAGGAACTTGCAGTGGTGCAAAGAGATGTCAGTTGAATATAAGGGATGTGCACAGATAATGTTTTTATGGCACTGACTGTCTCAGGCTTGATCAAAAGCTGCTAATCTTAATACACCTCTTTTCCTTGACTTCAATGAGCTTTGGATTGGGACCTTTGAGAGCAGATATAAGCTAAAAACATTGCAGTGCCAAGACTGTGTAAAGTCGGTGGAGAAATATGGTCAAATTTATCATTATAATACTCACCAGCTTGTAAACTCATTAACATTGCAGAGAACATGCTGTTTTACCTGTGACCTATAAATTCTGGAAAGCTCAAGAGAATTGCCACTCTGAGAAGTGTTGATGGCAAAGACATTTTGGGGGAAGTATGATGAAGCCAAGTGGCATAGTTAGTTCAAGTTGCCATGGGATGCCATGACAAGTCACTATGCATCTAAACAATTGCAGAGATTGCACAGAGTGGAGTTCAGGTTTATGAAATTCTATAAGAAAGTGGGAGTCAGGTTAGCAAGACAAAATCAAACACATTTCATAGAGTAGGGTCCATTTATAGCAATAAGAGGGTGGATGATACTAATGTCCCCCATCTCCACTATGCTAAATGTTGTTTCAAACCTGCAAGTACTGAGGAGAAAAAGTATAAATTCTGGGCTAGGTCAGTAATATCAGATGCACAGGGATCACGTGTAGACACTAGAAAGAATATTGGAGGGGGAAAAAATAAAGGATATAACAAGCATGAAGCTATTTACAGACTGAACAGAGAATTGAGAATCTTTAGGTGCAGCAGAATGCTTTGGAGAGTCAGCAGCCATTGTCTGAGGAGAAAGAGGAACATATAGAGTGCTTGCAATATTTTTATATGAAGAGAGACTTTCCATTAATTTTTTTAAGCGGTATGGGTTTGCCAATATGTCAAGATTTTTAAATTAATAAAATTAAAGACTGTTGCTAGCTTTTGTAAATCCGTATCACTGTGTTTGTAGTATTTACAGCCCCTTGCCATTAACAAGGGTCCAAAACTAAAGGAAAAACTGAGGATTGTTTTGTGTGTTCATGACTTACCTCCTATTTCTGTATTTTCTGCAGTCATGATGTGCTTCCCAGCAGCCTCAAAGCCATGTTAGCCATGCTGGCTCCTAGAGAGTTAAAGCACTACCATAGCTCTACTTGCAGGTGCTGTTACAGGGACAGCTTCAGTGACACCCTGCTCTGCTCCCTTGTTAAAGGGCTGCAATCCCTGGTGCTCACTACAGTTCCTAAAGAAGGTGGCACAGCTATTTAAGGGAACTTCTGGCTACTTGTACCCAAGTTCCTCTCCTTTCTCGCCCCTGCACTGGGCAGGAATGGCCCTGACAACCTTTTCTATAGTTTGTATATTGTACATTACCAAAAACTAGCCTGTGTCCTGGCCAAGATCAAGCTAAAATACTATGGAGCAAAGTAAAACTGACAGTTGCCTGCTGGTTGTGTGTGAGCTGTGGGAGACACGTGTAGCTGTGGTATGCTGCAGTGATTATGTCAACATGGCTTTTGAAGTGCATTTGGGTAGGTAGAATCCAGATCCAAGACCCAAATCCCAAATTAATGCCAACAATAATTGTGCCATAGCAAACTACCAGAGATTGACTGTTTGTATTTTGCTGTGTATATGCTATATTTTCTGTAAACTACCGGTATTAAGGAATTGTTTCAACGTCTTTTAAAAACGATGGTCCATCCTGTAGGTCATTTATTCTCTATCATTCAGGAATCACAGTACCTACTGAAAACTCTAAAAAATTATTTTATTCTCAAGAGACAATGTATTAATCTGTTTATATCAGGTTAGTAAATGCTGTTAGGAGATCAAGTTTAAGAATATCAGAACAGATCTCCTAGGATAATTTGGCAAAAGACATGTGAGTTCATCAATCATGCAGAAATGTTCAGGAAATTAACTGATATCCTGAATACACAGCCATATATATGCTAAAGGAAGGGACTTGGGTTCATACCTTTACCTGCAGAAAAAATAAACCACAGAAAATAAAATATCTTTGAAAATGTAGCCATGTCCCTCTTAATTTAGCTCTTGGCTTCACTACTGAAACTTCCAAACGTGCTGCTGGGGGAAGGGAGAAACAGGAATTTCTGGTGTAGACATTTGTCCAGTAGGAACTAGATGGAACTGCCAGCTTATTACACATGGACCATTGAGCACCAAGCAAACACTGCTCTCTCCCTCCTGCACATTTGCAGTGTCTGTGGATTTCCTCATACAGTTACTTATCCTATTAGCTTAAGGAAAAAGCTCTAATTGCATTCACATGAAAGCAAAATCTTTGGTATATGCTCTTTCCATTAGTATTCTTCTCTTTTTTCTGGCATCAGTTAGGGTTTAACAGAACTCCCAGGATTATAAACATATTTTACACTTTCTGGTTTGCATGAATATGTGATAGCGAAGCAAGTAAAGAAAAAATTAAACAAGTATTTAGTAAGAACAAAAGCTTGTCACTAAAATATGATCTTTAGTACAGAAGAACAGCAGAAGTTTGGCTTCACAGCCCACATGTCGATTATTGGGGCTGCTGGGTAAAATTGTAGGACTTGGCTGTTCCAGGGGGTACCTGTCCAGATCACTGGTCCAATAGAACTAATGTCTTCTTGAAGAGCTCCAACCCACACAGCCCGTGCGCTCAGGGCTGGGCAGGGTGGGGTTGGCCAGGGGAGCACGGGGCTGTGGCTCACAGCTCTGCCCGCCCTGTGCCCTGTTTCCCTCCCACAGCGAGGGAACTTGGATGCCGCAGAGAACGCTTTAGCCCAAGGCATGTTGTGACTGTGAGGAAAGGGAGAGCAGGGGCTCCACCCTACAGACACCCAGGCACCGTCTGTCTGTCACAGTTCCCCCAAGTAACAATCCCACATGAAGTTCTGTCAGTCAATAAACAGGCCACTATTTAAAATACTCTATTTTCCTTCCATAAGAACAAGTGTATTCATACATTAAACACTGGCTAAGAAACACTCTCACCCCTGTTTTTAGCAAGTCTGACACTATTAAGAAACTGGAAAACTCATTTCTTTTCAGATTACTTAATTCTCAAAGGATTAGAAATCTAATGACAAATAGTTTAGGCTGCAAACTTGCAAACTGGCCAGTTATGCTCTCTAGGACTGTATTCAAACTGAGGACCCACATGTGACAAGCATGACGTTCTATTTCCTCACCATCCAGTCCCTTAAGGTGTTTTTCTTTTTCCCTACAGCAATAGGTTTTTGTCAATGCCTATGTCCACTTAAATAGAGGATTTTTTTCATACACTCAGACTTTTGAACCACCAATACTAACTAAGATAATTTCTTTAGTGACTTGTATAAAAATTAATAAATTTGCCTGGCTAAAACATTTTACATTTAAAAAATATTTTAATACTCATATTTGAAGCTTTATAGATGTTAGAAAACTTAGAGTTCTCCTCCTAAAATGAGTTCCTAATTAGTATCAATTCTTAATTATTTCAAAGCATTTATTTTAATAACTGTGTTAACCTGGAGCTGTAAGGAAACTGGAAAGTGTTCTCTAGTCAGCAACTGTGATCATGGCAAGCTGCCAGGATGTTTGTGACCTCTAGAAATCCTTAAGGTTTTGATCAGCATTTCCTTATGCCCAATACCCTGTTGTTTCTGTTTTAAATTACATCTCAGCGTCTCCAGAGGAGGTAATAATGTTAATGTAAGTGATACAACAGATTGTTACAAGCATCCTTGGATTATGAGATGGGAATATCTTGCTTATGTAAACAATGATGGTGCTTATTGTATTATATTTCTGAAATTATTATAGTATTATGCTCATACAAATTATACTGCTGCATCTCAAGCATACTTATTTAAAAGATAGTGGATGGAATTCAAAGACTGTCAAAGACAATGAAAGACAATACCTGACTTTCCCTGGTTTTGTTTCAGGATGAGAATGCTATTGTAACCTTCACATTATGTTGCACTAAATCCTAAGATGAGAAGATACAAATTCCTTGGCTTTTCTGTGCCTGTAGAGTTAATAGTCCCCAACATTACAAAGCAATGTAAATAATGGGTGAAAAGCTCATGAAAAACTCACAAGAAGAGCATTTTGCCGCTGCTAAAATACATTTGTTTACTTCAGAATGTGCAGTGAGTTAGTACAGGGAACCTTGTAAATGTAGCCACAAATAATAGAAAATATATCTTTCAGAAGGACCTTTTTTTTCTGTATTCATATAAAGGTTCTTTCCCTGCTAATACTTAAAGACAAGGTGATAGCGAAATGAGGATTGCTTACAGAGCTCAGGGAAAAAAAGCATTATGTTATTCTCCATCTACCCTTCCGATCCAGTGTTAATGCTGCACTGAGAACAGAATGTGCTACACATCTTATATATTCCATAGCACATGTGGAGATATATATATACTTTGCTATTTGCTATCTATACACTCTGGCAGCTTACACACACTTCATGTGTAAGTGGCCTAAATTCAGAAATTTGATTGGAATGTCATATTGCATTGTAGAACACATATAGACTTGCACTGTCCTGAAGTGATAAAATATGTAAGAAAACACAATTATTTCTTTAAAACCCCTCACATTTCTTATTCTAAGCCAAGTAGCATAACTTCTAACCTTTAAAAATTTTATAACACTTGGTGTTGCTGGAGTTGGTGCTGAAGCTGAGACAAACATGCTGTCTTTTCTCATATCACCTTTATAGATCCTTATGCTGCAATGACATTTTAGTAGTAAGTTGTTTTCTTCCATGGATTTCTGTTTTCATTGATTTTTTAATTAATGGTGACCTCTAAACAAATAGAATTTTTTCCTGCAAGTTACAGGGCATGACATCAATTTGCATACTGGGGATCACTTCCAGAAACGATGTCAGGTATTAGCTATTTTGTTTCAGCTCTTCTGGCAGTATTTTTCCAGAATACTTGCCTTGCCACTAACTGTGGCATATCTTCATTACAGCTGTCAGGCACAGAAAGGCAGAATCACAAACATGAAGGCAAGAAAAGCTTTGATGGGCAAGAAAGAAGCTGAGAGAGAGAGAGTGCTGAAAATATGGCATCATCCACTAGATACTCCTTGGGGTGTGCAGAATGAGACTTTGCTGGCCTGCTTTTGAGTCACAGCTGGGTAAATCATTAAGTTATTGCTATTGCATATAGATGAGGCTGGTTTTCAGACTCATTTTTGCTTACTCATTTTCTGATATTTAACTGTGGCTTATAAAGAATAATATAATATGGTTATAATCCAAACCTCTACTCAGTGAGTTAATAGAGTGTCAGAATTCAGTCCAGGTACCTATGGGGGTAATGTCTGTTCTGCAGATAGAGCTCTGTTCTCAAAGTTTGCTGGGCTATGTAGGCTGCTCCAGGTGTTCCACACTACCTAGTTCTGAAATTTTGAATCCTTTTTGAGAAAAAACAAAAATCTCTGGAGCATTTTAAATCAAATCCACTTTCTCTGTGTGGATTCTGACATCTTCTTTATGAAAGAAGACTCTTCATTGTCATCTTCTTTTGACAGCTTCTCTCATCCTGTATGTTCAAAACATCCACTCTGAACAAGTTACCTTTTCATCTGGCATTTCTTTATGGTAAGGCTGTGTTGATCCTCATTCCTGAATTGGATCTGCCAGGCTTGCTGATACTGTGTCCTGCACTTTGCCAAACCTCGTTCGCTCTGCCTGGTGATGATAGCAGTGCACACCACTTCACACAGCTGTGGCAGCAGCAATCTGTGCTGGCCAGTGGCACGGATCTAAACATAAATACCATAATGTCATGTTGCTGGACCACAGCCAGCTCTGCACTGGCTTCTTCAACACCTTTGTACAATGTGAGGCACAAAGATAATCTGATGCTCAGAGGCATTCAGCTTGCATACAGTCACACTGAGGAAAGCTCAGGTTTGCTTTCTGTGGACACAGCTCCAGCTGTAAGGCCTCAATGTATGATATGGAACAGGGTCAGGAACTGTTTCAACACCAGAAGAAACAGGTGCATGTTTTAGTCCTGTGTCCACTGAAAAAAAGCACTCCATGTCTTAATCAGTTAGAAGCCGTCACTGATATCAAACCCCCAAGACAGAGCAAGCAGTCTGCATGGCACTTGCAATTATCTCACACAGGTCAAATCCAGTGGAATCCGTGGCTGCAAGTTACTGTGAGAATATTTCAGGAGGATTCTTCAGATGATGGATCATGACATACTGACTGCCAGGAGTCAGTCATGCATGTGATGTTGGACTATGACATGCATATGTTCTGGGTTTAATTTACTGGGATGATAATTAAGAAAAAATTATACCTCTTCAGTTAATTCTTTCAAAGCTGAAAAGACTTGTCAGTATCTATAGGTGAAGAGTATTCTTGAAGTTCAGCTCATGGTCACCAACGATCAGGGTGCACTGATCTCAAACTCTCTACAAGCTGCAGGTACATGGGGAAAGTTAATCCATTTCTGCACACACAGATTTCCTACAGGGAAATACGCCCTTAGGACTTCTCCCTTTGTAATTTGCTGGTTTGCCTCAGATTGCTTAACACCGGTGACTTTGCATCCTTGAAGCTGTGCAGTATCTTCTTTCCCAAGAGTGTCATAAGCCATAAAAGAGGATTAATGCTGCTTTTGAACTCCATTAACTATTGTGAGGATTTTCCACTTGGAAGCTTCTAGCATACACTTAACATCATGTAAAATAGAAATAAGAATAATTAACAATTAATAAGTCATCTGCCAAATTTTGAGTTTGTATTTTCCTCTATAATCTGACATTCCAACATATCCTGACTTCTTTCAGACTTTCCCATACAATTAATTTAGACACTACAAACCAGGAAGGCATCAACCTGAGAAACGAGTTCTTCGATCCATGGGGAAGAGGATGTGCCATGGACTACTCTATCCTTCTTTTCTTGTTTTCCTGGCGTTCCCGGGCTGTGATGACTAGACCCCACTGTTTGATGATTACAGACTCTCAGAGCAGCATCTCAATACTTACTTGATTTATGGATCCAAACTTTGTGCTAACAATGCCCTGTAGCATTTTATTGCACTCAGTAAATAACTCAAGGTTTATTGTTCTTAAAAGAGAACATGGGTAATGTAATTTTTATTTTGTCGAGCTATCTGTTACTCCCTCTAGTAGCTTTTAACTCCTTTGCCCTTTATGGTGTTATTGAGATCTCAAGGATGAAATGTTTCTACAGTTGTTGGGAAAACAAGTGACTGAATGGAGACAAAAGGCTGAAGTACAAACTTTACAGTGATTGCTTGGTTTGTTCTGCTTGCTGACCAGTCAGTACATGTGTACTGGGATAGGGAACTCCAAAAATGTTAGAGATTATTACTCTGTCCAGACAAAACCAAGAAGCACCAGAGGAGCCTGAGGTACTGCATATGGGTCATTGAAATGCAGAGGGGCTGGAGGGGAGAGGCACAATCCTTCCTCTTCCTGATGGACAAACACGAGACGTGGTAAAGAGGAAAGGGAAACTTCAGTGTTATTGCAGTGGACAATTTCAGCAGAGTAAAACACTAAGTTATCGAGACCAGATTTTCATGGGCCACTTGTCTTCCTTTCTAAAAATGTTTAGGTGATTTTGACACTTAAAAAATCTGAAAATCTGTTCCTATGCATAGGGCAGATAGGTGAATCACACTTTGCAATATTACTCTAGTTCTGTGCCTCTGGTTCCAGAAACATCTTCTTCTATCTCTCTACATTTGTAGAAATGATGGAAAACATGTCACCTACGAAATGAAGTGCAGCTTGCAAATAAATATTTCAAACCAGATTTTCACAAGAAAATGTTAATGGCTCTAAAATGCTAGACTATAGCAATACAAGATCATTGTATTATAAAGTGTGTCATTTATATGTGCCTGAAAAGAACCCTGCAGCACTGCTGTTCTTTTCTCTACTTACTCTGAGAGGAAATAAACCTAATCTATTTGCATAAAGTTATTTAGACCTCTCTATAAGAGTCATAGGATCACAGCTGGAAAAAAAAATTAGCCAGGTAGTTGTTAGATGAGTGTATTACATTATTAATATAATAAATTGTAGAAAAAGCTAGCATAATAATATAAATTGTATTTTATATACTTATCCTCTGTAATATACCTGCTAAAATGGAGACATTATCAAAGAAAGATAAATAATTTTACTTTTAATATTCTTAAAGATTCAGAACTTTCTGGTATTTGTTACTGGGTTTGTTGCAAACATTTTTATCTAGACTCAGTGTCTGACTTCTCTATCATTGCAGTCATACCTTTGCATGGTTATACCTTGGCTCTCAAGGTAAAATGTTAGTTTCTTGATTTTGATGCAAAAATTTCTAGACACAAGAGAAATCCCAGACACATACAAGAGCAGTGACTTTTGCTATTAGAGCTCTTAAAGAGATCTTTATTCTAGTTAAAAATTTAGGCAAAAACTCTTTGCAAAGATCTTATCCCTTAAAGATCTTTACTAGAGGTAATTATTTCTGGGAGAAACTACTTTTCACAGACCTCTTTTCTTAAGTGGAAGTCCCTCAACAAGAAACAAACAAACAAAAAAAAAAAAAAAACCAAAAAAATCCAAGAAAAATAAGTGTAAAAATGATGGGAAAGAAGTTATGTAATGTAAATGATTTTGCTTTAAAAATCATCTAACTAAGCAATATGACTAAAAACTCAAACTGTTCTAACCAAAGTGGTGCTCAGGTTTGGCTTTGACAAAGGATAAGGAATGTTTCCTCACAGTACCAATGACTGTTGAGAAACGAAATTGAAACTTCAACAGGAATCTGGATTACAGCAGGAGGGATGCAGTTCTCCAACCATACAGCTCTGAACCATTATTATAAATGCAAAATATATTCTTTGAACTAGAGTTAGTCATTTGATGAGGTAGAACAAAGCTGTTAGCAAAACAACCACATTTCCTTTTTGGAAGCTGTTTATGAAATACCATCAATAGGCCTCATTCTTTTTAACACTACAATTCATCGAGTAATTTGCCTGTGAATGATACAAGCATGTTGTTTTACATGTTTTAGTCTGTTCTTGGCCAACTCCTCCATTGCAAATGTGCTGACTTGGATCCCTCTGTACTTGGAAGGGCCTCTGTGAAACAGAACCACTGTGCCAGTGCCCTACTCGTGTCACATCCACAGACATTCCAGACCATTTCCATAAGTGAGAGCTGCCCCCTGTGATTGTGTTATGTGCCAGCATTCAGTGCCTGGGCATTCAGTGCCTGCATAACCCCTCCAAGAGGCCTGTCCTGCCCACTGGGGGTGGCAGCAGAGCTTCAGCTACAGCAGCTGTGCTGCCACAGGGCACGGGCACAGCAGGGAAGGAGAGCACAGAAGGTTCCCTTCCTCCTGTGTGCCAAGGGCACAGACATTTTCCTTGTTTGCAGGCTCCTGAACTTCCCTAAAATCAGAGCTAAAATAAAAAGTACATCTAGGTGAAAACTTCTCCTAGTCTCCTGGCTTCTCAAAACACTTCCTAGGAGGGTTTGATTTGGTAAATTATTTGGTAGTTTTCACTGCACTTCCCCGAACTAGCTTGTATTGCCCTTGGCAGTGAGCATTTTTCCTTCTCCAACACAGAACTCTTTAAGCTGTGTCATGTTTTTTTTTCGCAAAGCCATAAGATAAACTTCCTGCATATCCCTTTGTCTCTCTCATTACTCCAGATTAGTAATAAAAACACAGTTTCTCTCAATACAGTATATATGAGGCCCCATGTGACTTTTAATGCCCCAGGGTAAAACCCTGGAGCATTAGAGACAACAAATGCTTTACTATGACTTTTGACCAGTGGGATTGTCATCTAATTGGCTTGAACTTGTCATTACTCTGAGCACTGTCCAAATCCTCCCCTTGGTGCAAGGCTCACAGGCTGTGCCTGCCCCCAGCTCACAATCACACCCACTACCACTCCGTAATCCAGGATGAGTCTCCAGTGCCCCGGGGATAAATTCAGTGCTGTGCTTTTCCACACTGTGCTGTTCTTCCGTGTGTTGTCCAGGATGGCTGATTGCAGGCTTTTCAAAACAGTCCAATCCAGCATCACCCAGCAGTGTTTGTGGGCACAGAGGACCAGCTTGTTACAGGCAGCAGAAGAGGCACCGATAGGAAGCACGAGGTTTAGTATGAGTGGAGAATGTGCTAAGAGAAAACAATAAGGCCGTTCAAAAGTCATCAGATTAGCCCTGAAAGAGCAATTGTCTTCATGGGAAAGGCTGGGATTTTTCTTCCTGTCTGGTAAAAGGTGAACTAATACAGTGAGAACAAACTTCCCAGGGTAAAAAGCTGATCTGTGTTTGAGGCAGTTTGTTGTGGGCACTTCCAGCTAAACAAGTGTAACCCTAATAATGTCCAGGCTTTGTCATGCACATTCTCTTTAGTCTGTGCTTCTGAGTGTGTGTATAAATAACTATTTATCAATTGTGCCTTTCCTTTAATTGGTAAAGAGTGGATGGACAGAGGCAATTGGATTATTTTGGATCATGTTACAAATTCATTATGGATTTCAGAAGTTAGAGCCTTAAGCTTGGGTGCATGGATATGTTACTTGAATGTATGAGCTAAAATCAAAATTATGTTACTGAAGGGATCATAAAAGCTATTTGGATGTGATAACTAAAACTTAAGGATTAAATTAAAATCAGCATTGTAATCATCTGGGAATGATTATCAATGAGGTTTTGTATCATGGTTCCAGAGATTTTTTTCCCAACCACTTTTTTCTATTACAAAACATTTTTTAAAAAGTTATTTCATAAATATTAAACACACTTAGTTCCCTTCTTGACTTTCTTATGATAATAAAATTGGAATCAGAGCCAATGTATACATTTCAAGGAAAATCAGGGTGTAAAGCAGAGAACATAGAACAAAGTACTGAAAATCATTTATGATTGAAACTGTAGATTGAAGTTTTGCAAATCTCTCTCTGAACAGCATCTCACAATTGCCTGGTAATGCTGGGATGTGCATTCATAAGCTCTTTCAATATATTCAGTCAACCTCTTCTACTTTATTTTGTAACCACTGTACTGATTCTGCTTGGCAAAGTTGGAATGACTGATTGAAAAATTAAGACTAAAGTGATTTTACAAAATGTTAAAGTTCTGATAAGAGCATTTAAACATCTAAAATACAGTATTATAGAAGTTTTGCACAGCCAGAGTGATAAGAATTTATATTTTTATCTGTGGATGTACCAGTTTACAATAGTTAACACTTGCACCTCAATACTGACATATGAGTCAATTTATGTTTTTATCATTTTTGTTACAAATTATGATTTTTGAGACAAAATACGAGGGTGGGAGATCAAGATTTAGAGGAATGATTAAACTGTAAGTCAACAGTTAAAACCAGTATTGTTTTGGCATGGAAAAGGCAAGTGTAGTTTGTGTGAGGGTGCTGGCAAAGCAACAATGAAAGCAAAAGGTGCTTTTTGGTTGCCTTTCAGTGAAACAACCCTTGCCACACTAAAAACTAAGCTGTATCAGTCTCTAGGCTTCTTCATTTTAAGGAGCACAAATCTGGCAGAATACAATCACTGAAAGGTTGTGGTGTTGGATTACTGGGTTTCTTCAAAACTTGATTCCCATTAGTTTGGCATTGTTTTCTATCCCAGCTTTTGACATCAAAAATCCCAGCGACATGAAAGATGAGGCACTGATGACTGATGTTGCTGCCGGTTGTGGTTAAGTGGGAATATTTGGCACTGGAAGTTATTCAACACTGAGAACACTATTATTCAGCATGCCTGTCCAAAGACAAAATAGAATTTTAGATATTAAATTGAGTAGTAGATGATGGGAACAGCACCTCATTTAATGAGTAAAATTTAGATGGCAAAGAGAAAGTGTAATCACAAGGGAAACACATCACTGTTTCCCAAAGATATTGAACTTTTCATCTTGTAGATGGTAAATACATCCCTGTGCTATTGGGCAACATTTCAAAGTACTAATCTGCACCCCAATGACAGCAAAATGAGTCTCATCCTTTATATGTGCTTTTCAAGTCTGCTGTTGTGTGACTCAAAGCTGCCTATATAATAGTCTAGTATAGCAATGTTCTCTTCTGTCATGCCAATATTTTTATTTAATTAAATAATCACTCAGCCTTTTAAACTACATTGTAAAATGTAAAAATATATTCTTAATATTTTTATTACCATAATGTTAATTCTTGCCACTAAAGGATAATGTCAGTGATTAGCTGTATTTCACCCAAAGACACTTTACATTGATGAATATGTTTATTAAGATATGTCAAATTTCTCTGAATTAAAAGCTGAATAGAAGTAAATGATAGGATGCAAAGCAGTAATCTAATCTAATTGTTCTTATTGTACAATAAATGAAGAAAGATAGAGCAAAAACTTCATTGTTCAGTTCTAATGGAAATGGTTATATAAGCAGAGCTTATGAAGACGTACCAAATATGGTTCAAAACTAGAATTGCAGGTAAGATCCATAACAAGCTCATGGAGTTTCCTATAAAATTGTATCTAAGAAGAAGTATTTTAGAATAAAGAGACCGACTGAATGTACATAATGATGGTAAGCTCACAGTTTGATTTGGTTACAGACCCAGGGTGCAATCCCTCAGTCCTTGTTCATGCAAAATTTTGTGTTTGTTACTGCTTTTGCCTTTCTTTTTTATTTCATTTGCCAGATTAAGCCAACAGGATGATTCCAAAGGCATGGAATCACCTGTATCGTAGAAGCATTGCTAGAGTTCTGATGTGTTACACTTGGTGAAGACTGGTGTAGTTACAAATAAAAATAGGAGTTATAAAAATCATATTCTGTATGATATATAGTAACATTTTCAAAATCATCCTTTAAAAAAATAATTAACTGATTAAAGGTTCCAACAGTCAGTGGCAAAAATATATTTCATTTGTTTTCCCTTTTTCTTTCCTAAACAAACCCAGAAGCTCCCACTCTCAGGGAATATATTCACTGGTGTTTCAAGAAGTTTCAGAGTATCTTCTCCTAAATCAGTATCATGCACCTGAATTAAAATCTGAATGCAAATTAAAAACTTTTTATATTAATGATTGTGAGGCTAAACACACATCCAGAACTGATTAAACATTACTGTCTTAGTGGGACTGAGTTGCAAGAGGAATGTGTTTTCAGACTCTAAATCTATATGGGAAATTTGGGTTCCAGCATGGAAGATCTGTATGTCTGGAATGTGTTGCTATAGTTGTAGTAATATTAATAAAAACTCTATGACCAGTTTGCTAATGCTTTGAAGTTGTACTTGTAACATGCTTTCAGTTAAGTCAGTATCTAGAAATTAATTTAAAGGGGTTGAGAAAGTGTTCTCAAGGTAGCTGTGACAAAGCAGATTGCAGCATCTAATGTCAAACATAAATTGTATTTAAAAATACAATATTTATTTGGAAATGGCTAGTGATAGTAGTCTGGGCTTTTTCTCAGATGATTAATTTGTAAAATGTATAATTTAAATATGGACTTTTCCCTCCTTGTGGTATCCTACAACCAGAATGCCATAAGTAGCTCTCTCCCAGGGTTAACTGAAAGCTAAACCTGTGTTTAGCTCAGGTATTTGACTGAAATTACCAGATTTTTTTAAATAGTGTTAAGGTGCTTGCTGTGTATGTCCCAGAAACGCCAGTAAAACGTGATTTTGCCCACTGGCAGCGGAGACTGAGGCTCTGAATGTGAGCCATTCCCAGCCCGTTGTGGCTGCAGTCCCTGCCCTCTGCCCCAGCACTGCAGCTCCGGGATTTAAGGACATCCTCACTTACGCTGGACATTTCCCTCTCCCTCATCCTTCACTGTCTTGGAGCACTCCATCAGCAGCACTTCTTCACTCCTGTCACTCTGCTAAAACTGTCTTTTTCTTGGCTGAAAACTTATTAGTGTTGTCCATCTTTCCCCTCCCCGGCTGGAGCCCTGTCTGTAGAGCTCAACCTCTCCATCTCTGTGCTGTCCTTGTAAGTGAGCAGAGGAGCAGCCAACTAAAGTTTATGGAAAAATCAGTGCCATTGCTCTTTGCCAGACCTGTGCATGCAGCCAGGCCTGGAAAAAGCATTTTTCCTGTAACCAAACAACCTAAATACCAACAAGGCCAGACAGTTATTTGCTCAGTCCTTTGGATTTTGCAGCCCTCTGTCCAAACAAGGCTTTTGGTGGAGTTTCAAGGCACATTCTCAACAACTAATTCTTCAGTATCATGCAATTAATTGACCAGCAGTTGCTGTGTAAACAAATTGGTTATCACATTGGATATACTTCAAGAGCTTTGCATTTTGAACAACAGTACTTCTCTTTACTAAAGTTTCTTAATCAGCCTCTATGCTTGTTTCCAATGAGCAACAGTAGGAAGTGCATTTAAGCAGTGCAACACAGTGCATCATCTCATATAAACATGTTTGGGTATGTTAAACATAAAAATAATTAGTTTTGCCAAAGACAACAGTAAAAAAAAGCCTATTCACAAGGGAATGAGGGAGACCACAAAAAATTCTTGCAATTCTAACTATTTTCACAGTGTCAAATTAGTGACAGTTCCTTTCTTTGGAAAACACAGGCTGGGCTTCTACTTGAATGGGGAACAAGCACAGGGAAATGCAATACAGAATGCTTATTCTAACACACACGAACTTCAAAAAATACCCTCCTATTTAAATGCCTACCATTTCAACACAGAAAAAAAGAAAAAAAACCAAAAGTTAACTTATCATAAGGCACCAGTTACAGAAATGTCTTAGCTTTGTTTCCAGCATTAGCATTTGTTGTGAGTCCGTATCCAGGACAACTGACAATCAAATGCAGCAGCAAACACATATTGCTGCATATATTAAAAAGAAAAGCCATTTTAATCACATGTGCTGCAAATCATTGGCCAGTACTAAAATTGGCCACTTGACACAGTGCAACATTTCCTTCTTTGAATGGTGTCTTTAAAATCCACTTTTTTATAAGTTAAATTCAAAATAAATAAATAATTCATACATGCCAAACTAAGTAAAAGGTAGCATTTTTTATCTTTAAATCTCTTTAGCTTATAATTGGCTTCCCTTTAACGTCACCTTTATCTTGGGAGTCTGCAGAAATAGTTTAAATTCACTAGTGCAAGTCTAGTTATTGGGAAAGAGTAACAGAGCTTTTACTGATCATTAGGGAAAGTGCCTGTGGATTGCACTAACTGAAGTACTTTCTCTCTGTGCTATCACAGATCATGAATCAGAAATAATAGCAGTAATCACGTTTCAGAAATGAGGATGAAGCTACAAAGCCTCCTAACTCCCACTACACCAGCGTTATAATCCCAACAAGTTAAATAAATCCCTTACTTCTAACACAGTAAGCAGGGAAAGAAAAAAAATTACCTCAAGTGCTGCTGCTTTCTTAAGATTCATGAAAGTGAGAGAAGAACACAACAACTCAAATTTTGCAGAAGGATTTGGGTTTGGTTTTAAGGTTTTTTTATATAACTTTTAAATATTCTCTTTTTTTTTTCCATTTTATTTTAACATCTCCTATTAAAAGACAGGTGTGCTATGGTTCTTGGTAGATATCTGTGCTTGTTTACAAAGCACCACTACATTCTAATGTGTATGAATGAAGGGCGATAACAGAAAAGTAACCCTAAGGGAAACACAGGACTGGAAGAAAATTATGACAACTAACAACCATAAGGATGAAATACTTTTTTCCTAAAAATCATCTAGATTGTCTGGATTCACATGGGAAAAAAAAAAAAAAAAAAAGCCTGTGTTTTCCTGTCCTTTTCTGAATATCAGAAGTGATAAGAAATGGAGTAAACTGCAAGATGCTGAAAAGAGATCTTTTGGCCTTCCACTGGCCTGAGAGTTTTGGCAAACAGCTGTGGTAGCTGCAGGCAGCAGAGGAAATCTTTGTCCTCTGGTTACAAACAGTCCAGAAACAGAAACACACTCATTTCCAGTGTCAGGGATCAGGTTTAGTTTGTCATTTTGACAAAAGAGCTTCCCTTCATAAAACACTTTCAGAATGTGTTGGCAACATCAGCAAAATATTTTCAAGAGGACAGAAGGAGCAAATGAACATTCAAACCAGAACATTTTTAATAATGTTTGGCCTTCATTAGTTTGTCTTCAGTGAAAGACATGATATAGAAGGGGTATATAATGCCTAAGAAATTCCTCCTGCCCTCTTCATCTCTATGGACCAATGTGAAAAGTACCTCATCCTCAAATACTTAAGTCTCTTTTTGAGATGGAAAGTAGATAGAAAATGATAACTCAGTAAACTTTTAAAATATATGTTAAAGTTTATGATACAATAATTTTGTACAATTTCATTTTCTCTGCATAAGTGAGGATCTGCAATAGAATTTCTATGACAGCTGTAAGTCACTCTGGTTTATTTGCTTGTAAAAATACCCCAAAAAAAGCCTGTTACTTTTTCAGTACTACTAACCAGTAATGCTTCGTTGCCAAAGTTTCTGTGAGCAAGATCCACTCTTGCAGTGTTTCAGAACTCCAACATAAATTCCAATTTTCTAAGATACTGGGCTTAGATGTCTTAATGATCTGCCTTTATAAAGAATACTTTTCTGCGCTGCAAATGCACATGCTTTCAACAGACTTGAGTGATCTGTGATATTCTGGCTAATTCTAGTAGGTCATTTAGTCGTGTTTTCCATGAGTTTATGAGAATAAAACGGCAACAGCTATAGAACAATGATCCCCTTACTCTAAAGTCAATGTATGCAGTGTTGGTTAGAGAGTGCCTTGAGTAATTTCACCACTTGAAGGTTTGCACTGAACAATCTAAAGTTATCGACTTAATGCATAAAGTTGATTAAAGACTGAGACAGTTACCATCTGAGTTGCTGGGCTTCCTTCTGCAGCAGGAAGGCCTGAGATGCATGTGAAGCAGTTTTGGGACTGCCCCTGTGCCTCAGCCCATGGATTAGGACAGCTCCAAAGCAGCTGTAGTGCTTCTGAGCTGAAAACTGCCGTGGTGTAAGAGCTGCCTCACATCTGTGCCGGGGGGCCATATCCGGACACAGAGCTGCTGTGGGTGCCTGGGGTCCTCAAAAACCAGCAGCCTATTAAATGTATCATTTTGTTCTTCCTTCATGCAGTAACTGTGTGGTTCTGAGTTGCATTTATATGCAAGAGTCCACAGAAGAAAGGCTTAAATCCAAATTCAAATCCAAGAAACAATGAGTTTAAAGGCCTGCTGTGTTATGTCATATATTGTAGCGTACAAAGAGTTTTAAGCAAAATGTCTTAGTATGATCATGATAAAAATCTAGATACAATTGGTGCTGTAAGAACCTCTTTACTTTCTGGCTCCTTCATTAACTGACATCCTGAATAAACATTCCACATATGACAGAAAACAAAGATTGGACCCAAACTTCATTTCCATTTGATACCATTCTTGAAAACATGGTCACTGGAAGGATCAGGCATCAGCAAAGAGCTTATACACAGAGCAAAGAGAGATAGAGTGCATGTTCCTATCCTCCTTAAACCTCCAGAAGTCAACCACCTCAGCCCCAGGGGTTTGAGCACCTCTGACTGACAGAGAAGCACAAGTTCCCTCCACTAGTGGTGTGTTTTTGTAGGGTTGGGGTGTAAGGTTGCAGGGTGCATGTGCTGCCCTCTCTGCAGTGTGATCTGCACAGGCCCAGGGGAAGCACTTTGCACACATGAGGGGTCACACTCCCTGTATGTGGTACCTTTTTAGAGGTCACAGCTTAAATTCTCCCCTACTCTGTAACAATGTGCATGGGGATTCACCCCCCACCTCTCCCACAAAACAGGCACCAGGAGTGCATCCAGCACTTGGAGCTGCACTTTCTCCCATTGCTTTTACACCCTTCCACCAAAAGAAGCACTAAAATCTCACAATATTTGCACAATGCAGTCGGAATAAAACTCCAAATATAAGCAAATTTTCTTTGCTTTCTATAATTAAGGGAAAGACTAGTGCACATGCTTTAAATGTTCCAAAATCCAAACACCAATGCAGTAAAAGTATATTTGCAGCAAAATGCACATCTACATTGATCTACAGCACAGAATAAAACCATCCACTGCCTAATAACCTAAACCTTCCTGAATGATACCTTTTTATTTTATAAATATATTGAACTTGAATATTTAAATATATCTATAATTCATAAGCATATATATGTATTTAGATAAGTGTATATATATCTAACATACAGCTGAATATAAGATACATAAATATATATCCAAATTAAAATTGCAGTGGTGTTGTTCATGACCAGAGGAATATGTACCTGAACATGAGAAGGATCTGTACTGTGGTCTAATACAGACTGAGAAATAAGTTGTCTAGGATCTCAAAACCACTTGGAATGTCACCATATTTCCTCTGAAGCTCCAAGGTGCACTTTTTTTTTGTTTTCATAAACACATAATAGCAGGCACAAAATTAAAATAAGACTTCAAACTTAAAATAATTATCTTCTTTTCACCTTTCCCTTAAGAAAATTAATTAAAACTTGATGCTATCCAGGAAAGTGTTGAGTTATTCTACAAGTGGTTGTAACAGCCTAATGAGACTGCTTTCTTATTGAATGTTACAGACCTATGACTGTAACCTTAACAGTTTGTATTTTGGAATAACAAAACACAGAATAAGGCAAAGGTTTGTGAGCTAAGCAAGAACACTAGGTAGAAGGAGACAAATATACAGAACAAGTCAAACAAGACAACTAGTTAAAATAAATATAACTAATTTTCCTATTCAAAAATTCTTTCTCTGTTGTACTATTTGCACTAGAAAATTCTAAATATTTCCACTTCTGCGAAAAAGAATATTTCTACTTTCCAAGAAACAATATACTCTTGATCCTCATTTGACATCCAACAATATTTGTTTCATTCTGCTCATTTTAGTGCCAGCATTCCAGCTATTGACAAAGTTAAAATGCAACTTACGTAAGTTGTTGGGGGGAGGCCTTGTCTCCATGTTCTCATAGTGTTGCACATGTACTACAATGTTTAGATCTCTTTCCATATGATCTGTTGTACAAGGACCTTGAGGTCTCATAACATCAGCAAGAGCCCTGAAATCCAAACAAATCCAGAATGAACTTCTAGAATCTGTAAGACATCACCAATATGTACCAAGCTCTTTGTCAGTTTGATCATAATGTCTGCCAGAGAAAACAGCTCCTTTCACAATAAATTCTGGGAAGTGGATTCTTTGTGAGACTTCACACCTAAGGCTCTTTTTAGGTTATCTTAGACAGTGTGCTAGAAGTAAAACACAGAAAAACAGTAAGTTCTTTAGCTGTCTTCGCTTTGGAGGAACATAATTTAAGCTTGTTGAGACTTGCAGAGTTCTGCCATTGTATGTGTTCAGTAACATTGCCATCTTGGTTCAGCTGAGCACCTCAGCACCACAAAGACACCAACTCGTGTCTTTGCCTTTCACAAACTAGTTATCTTCATACTAGATTACCAACAGGGCCAGTCACAGTAAGTTCTCACACCTGCATTTGCACAGAGCACCACCCAACTCAGTGGTTTTCACAATTGGCATCCAAAAACATCACTGAGGTTGAAAAGTCACAGGATTTTCCTGAAGAAATCCAGCAGGCAGGGATTTTAGCTTTTGTCATCCAGAAGGGGAGATCAAAAAAGTATTTTCTAACTTTTGTGAATATCCTAGTCATTAAGTTGGAGCAAAGCTTGCAAAGAAACACTCCTTGCTCCTTTGAGGGCAGCTCAGAAACAGGAGGAAAGCTTTGTGCTTGCAAAGAGGGAGCAAACCAAAGGATTCCTAAGTTAGGCCAGGCCCAGCCTGCTGTGGCTGTGGACTTGGTCTGCAGAGCTCCAGGCAGTGTCTCACGTGTCCATCCCACCCTGATGGATTTTCTAAGGGCTTGTTTCACTGCCCAGTGTCCCGCTGAGGGCCAGCCCATGCTTAGGCACACACATAAGCACCCACCTGGACGAGCCCTGTGGATCCAGAGTTCTAAGGTCTAAGGTTTGAAACCCTCAGCACGGCAGCCTCTAACTCTGCCTGTCCTTCGGGGCTATTTTGCCCCTGACTCCTGGAGGAGCAGGATTAGCCCTGAGCTGTGTGCCACGGAGCCACCTGCTGAACCACCGTGCACTGGGAAGTAATTGGTCCATCTGCAAAAGCTGTTGCCTTGAGCAAAGGAAAGCTACAGTGTGAGTTACCAGTGTCTTCAGGGTACAATGAGAGGCTTTTCTATTCAGGTCAATGCATCATGGACCATTATTTGCCTCCTTTTTGTTTTACTAGTTTTAATTTTTAGACCTCTTGAGCTATTTTTTAAGGGCATGGATGCGTTTTCTGGGCACTATGCCCAGTTTAGTTTAATTTTCTGCAAAATTATATACAGTGTCCCAGATACTGCATCAAGAAATACTAGCTTATAAACTAAAAAATAAATAAAAATAAGCATATTCACTGTTGCAAGACATAGTAAGTGCCATCTAGCTCCTCCACTGTGCTTCTGTGACATGATGATTTCTTGATCAAGAAGCACTGTACTTTTAAATATTAAAAAGTTGCTTCATTTAATTTACAGAGAGGAATCCTGAGCTGGATCTTGCTTTCTGATTGCAGGAATAGCTTTGGTACACAGCTGAGCAATTCTGACGTTTCATTGTGTTTATGGCTAGCATTGTTATTAAAATATTAGTTACAGTTGTGATCAACATGTTACAGAATACTCTGTTGATACTGTAAAAGGTCAGAAGACAGTAACCAAATGATTAATGGTATCCCAGTAATGCTCCTATTTGAAACAGTGCTTATACAGCAGAAATAGC
This sequence comes from Formicarius rufipectus, assembly GCA_013399695.1. Lineage (NCBI taxonomy): Eukaryota > Metazoa > Chordata > Aves > Passeriformes > Formicariidae > Formicarius > Formicarius rufipectus. The sequence goes on from VXAU01005175.1 coordinate 1,127,859, forward strand.
AGAGCTGGCCTACATAGCAGAATAATAAAAATTCAACAGAAGAAATCTCACAAAGACATGTATAAAGTGATGCAGAGGGAAAGCATTATATTGCAAAACAGTTTAAAATAACTGTGGACCAAACCCATTAATATCTAGTCAATTTATGCAAATATGTCTCTGCACAGAGAAAATTATTAACATCAATATTACTTTTAATTCCAGAGGCAACTGGGCACATTTCTGGGAAGGGAAGTACATGAAAGTTCCTAACTCCAATGTAGGAGTTGAAACTTTGGATCTTAGTACTTCCTAACTTTGTAAGAGAGGATTTTCATAAATGCTTTCCTCATTGCCCCCTAATCTGATGGTAAATACTGTTTGCTGTAGACTTTAAATGACACCCCAACTGATGCTTCTCTAGGAAAATGCTAAGTTTTCCACCATTTTGGGATTTTTTTTCAAATGGGTTTTAAGGAATTAGCTGTCCAACTCCTTCTATATTAAGAGGAACTACTCAGCATCAAGTTCTATTTTTAACAACCCAGCACCTATGTTTATACTGTGTTAGGCAAAGTTGTACAGTCTTCTCAGGGCAGAACAGCTCATATAATTAAAAGCTTGTCCTTATTCTCCACTGATGTCAGGGAGAAGTTAAAAATGTGTAGCAGCTTCAGTCACTGAAGTAAAAAGGAAATGCTGCACCTGCATTTTGTTCTTTTAGGGATTTGCCCATATACAGAAATGGATAAAGGGAGACTTGTGCTCCAGTACATGAAAAATCTTTGGATGGATGTTTGCTTTGAAAAATTCCCTGTGGGCAAGCAGACTACCTTCATGCACTTGTCTCACCTAAATATAGTCTCTTATATACATATATATATATATTGTTCATTGTCTGAAGAAATTGTTAGAGTGGATCCCATTGAAAAGTTATATATACACAGAGGGTCTTTATCTGCACCTTTGCTGTACTGAATGATTTTTTAAGGAAATACAAAATGCCAGCTAGCCTTCTGATCAGGTAGCAATCTCACTAGGTCCTATGTATTGATATTGATTGCAGTGTTACAGAAGTGGAGAAATGTTACCTACACAGAAGTTCATGAACTGTCCAGTTATCACAAAACTTCAGCATTTCCCTTGCCATGAAATTTTTCTTTTTGGATACATAATAATGGTTTGGGATGTTAGAAAAGCTTGTGGAACCAGACATTTCCTTTATGTGTACAAGCTTGAAGAAGCTGAAACAGGTGATTTCATGAAAGGTCACTTGTCATATTTCGCCTCCAAAACTGGGTCAAAATCCATCAGGGAAATAATTTCACACATAGGATTCAGGATTTTGGCAAGTCAGACTATTTTTGGCCTTAGGTACACGCCTTTTGAATGATCAACAAAAGACCACTCATGAGCTCAGCACATTGTGAAGGAAGAAAGAAGGGGTCAGGGAGTTCAAAACACCTTGAAGGCTGCTGCCTTCCTGTCAGAGGCACTGGTTCAATAAACAGGAGCTGTAGCACAGGGCCATGATTGCAAATATTGTCCTTTTGGTTCTTGGTTTGTTTGCACATTCTCCACAAGGATTAGGGAAGAAGACAAAGGTGCAGTTTTATTTACAGAAAAATCTTCTCCACGAAACACAAGTCAGGCTTTTTTGTCTTCTGTTCATTTTTGAGAGAGGATTCTTCAGTGTAACTGCTGGAACCTCGAAGGCCCACTGATGTTGTCTTAAGCAGCAAGAACATGCTGCCCTCATATGCCTAACAGAGCTTCTGGGTCTGCTTCAGCTGGCAGAGCAGTGCCGTGTCCTTTCATGCACAACACTGCCACACTCATTCCCTTTGCCGTATCTGCCAGCACACACCATCTGAGCCCTTATCCTCGTAGAAAACAGGGGGGTAAAGGAAGTGTTCCTCTTGATACCACAATTACTGCTCAGCTGTTGGACACCGTAGCTGAAGGGAGTATTTATCTCCTTCTAGTGTCAAGTAACAAATTTAAAAATTAGGAGAATGATACAAACAACATATTATCATACAATGTCTAAAAGGAAATACACCAGGCAGAGTTAATGCTGCTAAACTGCCCTCTCCATTTTCATCTTCCAGATTTACAGGTCCATGCCAACAGGGTGTTTGACTGAAAAGCACTGATCTGAAGAGAAGGAAATGTCAACAGTGCCACATCTGGCCTTTTTTCTCAAAACAAAAGGAAGTAACAAGCTCTCCCCAAAAAAAAGGACAAATTTTGACTCTTTTTTCCTAAATAGACTTGCCCAATAGAGATTTTTTTTTTCCCTGTGGTTTGTTTTCACTAATGAAATGCATTTTCCCAGGGCTTTTTTCATTGTCAAATATTTCAGGAAAATTCAGTGAAATTAATGGAGTGTTCTTGGTTTGTTTTGGTGTAGTAGTAAACAAAATTTAATGAAAGGTAGGTGCATGGAAACTAAGTTCACCAAGACTGAAGTTTCCTTTGCTAACATTGTACCACTCTTACACACAAGTGTCTTACTTCAACAGCAGATCTACTGACTGAAATATTAAATAATGCAAGGAATTAATAAGTGTGGCACAGTTTTGCTTCCTATTTATAAGTCAGTGTTCTTATTCCCACGTGTCAGGTCTCTGTTCATATTTTAAATCATTTTTAGTAAATAAAAACTGGAAATAAATAATTTACACTAATTATATTCTGTTGTTCACTTTTCTTTAAAAAATCAACCCCCATTAAAAAAAATCAATTTCCATTATGAATTTTCATTTTTTATAAGCAGTACCATCCCTTTCATAGGTGAATTTGTTCATGGAAATGAAGAGGATTCAAGTGTTTCATGTGGCCACGGGCTAGGGAAGGGAAAGAAGACAATCTCAACTAAAGAAACAGATGATAAACCAGTCTCTGTATGTTTCTTGCTGCCAGCCACAATGGAGTAAAACAGTACTTTTAGTTTGGCCTACCTAACACTCCTGATGCATTACACTTCTGCTTATTGATAAGGTTCAGTACAGAGAAAAAGAAAACATAAGACATAAAAGAACACTTCCTTTTGGGGTTTTTTTTTGATATTGTAGTGAAGAATGTTCTAAAAGAAGGTGAATATGAATATAGGATACATATTATATTAGTTGTTGGTACTACAAACTATTTGAACAGGTAAAATAGTTCTTAAGCATTGAAGCCTTTTTTTTCAGAACATTAATAGTGTTAAATGAACTAGAGTAGAATATTTTAGCTAAACACACATTTGAGGACTAAGAGGTTACTTCACCTCTTCACTCAATGAATATATTTTTAGACTGCCAAAGGGATTTAAGAACTTAATTCCTTTTCAAATGAATGGTAAACCCACCCCACAGCTGTAATAGGAGTGTAAGAACTTTAAAAAAAAACAGAAAGCTGTAGCACTGCTTTTCCAGAACATGACTAGATATTATGTGTGCTGAGTGGGTGACTGTTTTTCCATGTAATCATGACTTTCTAAGTTTCTATATAATCCTGACTTGAACATTTTCATGACAAGAAAGGTACAAGATCGCAGACACTGTTAAGTAATCAGGGTAACAGAGGATCTTTTCTAAGAACCACTTCAGAAGCCTAATCTTCAGTATACATTACTGAAGGACATCAGAATGATTTTTCAATCCCCCATAATTCTATTTTCATAAGCTAAAACAGAATATCCTTTAAGAATAATTCACACCTGTACTTTAGACAGCAAATAATTCTACTCATAGAAACAGCACCTATTTAAGCCATAATAAGCCAAGGTGGCTCCAACTTCCCTCTGTCCTGGTTTTTGTGAGTGTTATGAGCCGTGCTTTTTTGTTTGTACCAAGACACTCCAGAGAGAGGCTGAAGCAAGGGAAAGCTTTTTCCAAAAAAGCTCTGCAGTTTAAGAGTAAAATTTAAAGAATAAATTGGGACCCACATATTCTCTTTCTCAATTTAGTTTTGGGAATGTTCAAAATGCCTAAAAGATTATCATGCCTTGCTCCACAAAAAACATCTTTGCAGAAGTATCACTTCTACATGATGTTAAGTTGACTAGAATTTCTGCAATGTGCTTTTTTTCCTCAGTAGTAAAAGCATATCCATATCAGCCAGTTTATAAATAGCAAATAATAGATTGTGAACTGGTGATGAGTTTGCAGGAGTATTTCTGTGGCTTTCTCTGTTCATTACAAGATAAGTTAATCAAAAAGTCATGCTGAAACTTCAGTACAAAATAAGGCTCCAGGTGTTGAGTTCATCTCTTAGACTGTCTTTCAAAGATGACTCTTCATCTAGGCTTTAAAGATTGTGAGCTACACCAAGGGCAGTCAGGGCAAGAGGAAGCTTTCTGCCACAGTGCACATCCAGTAGAAGGTATCCTTTCATTGCATTTCATCACTAAAGTTGTCCAATATGCTGGGATCTATTTAGACTCTTTAATGGAGCTGTTTGCCTTTTTTAATGCATTTCCCCCATCTGCTATACTTTCATGTGCCTGGGATTAGCATAAAGAATCAGGCTGCAAACTCGACAAATGTGTTATGCCTTGATTTTGAACTGCTGTGACAATCTGGGTTTGGAATATGTTGTTAAAGCCATTGGGCTCTGTCCCGAGTTGCCCACCTGCTTATCCACCACTAGGCAGCCAGGATCTGGAGTAGATGGTACACAGCATGTCTAACTCTAGGTGGGGGAGGTTCTCTTTGATATAACTCAGCCATTACACCGTGGATACAGAGTTATAACACACACACACATGGATGAGACAAGACTTTCATATTCTGTTTTTTACCTCTCAACAGTAACTGAAAAAATGATAAATTCTACAATACCCTTTCCTTTTCATGTCTTCCTCTTCACTTCCACCCTGACTCATTTCCACAGCTTAGAAATTTTACAAATAGCTCACACTTGCAAGGGCTGGGGGAGTAGAGAAGGTCTTGCCAAAACCATTTTGCAGCTGGAGAGGGAGGGTGAGATGGCATTTGTTTACATCCTTCTGTTGAGAAGTAAAAACATTTTCCAAGCTTTGAAACAGTTGAAAGAGGGAACCCATCAGCCTTTCTATAATTCAGCGTTGCTGGTTTCAGAAATTTTTTGGTTTTCTATTCATGCACAGTATATCCGGGAACACTTGCTGGATCTTGTTGGGGAGAGGGTCAGGCACTGCAGATAAAAATGCACTAGTGTCTGTGCAGACTCCACAATTATTCCTAGGCTTCCTCAATGTGTGTGTACTTTGATAACCTGGGCTGGGGGAGCCACAGGAGCTCTGCTCAGCAAAGTTGGTCTCTCTCGGTCGCCTTGCAGGGGATTGCAGCCTGCCTGGCAGCAGCTGTTTGTCACAGGAACACATGGGCTCCTCTCTGTGGGTTCGGCAGGAGGTAGAGGGAAGGGGACCCTACTGCCTGGGACTCAGCCTTACCTGGACATGTGCTCCCGCTGGGGTCTGTGTGCCTTCTCCAGCCCTAGTTTGGTGAAGATCCCCACCAGCACCATGACTGCTACAACCCCACAGATGATGTAGACAATGAGGTTGGTTTTATCCCTGGTAGGGTCATGCAGAGGGTCGTCTATGCGGGAAGGAGGCTTCCCAGTGTTCATCCACAACGGTGTCTCATAGTTTGTGCAGGTGCTTTGATCCAGCCTTGTCTTCTTGAACTTGCAGCAAAACCTGAAGCCACAAGTGCCACAGCAGAAGATGAACTCCCCCGAGCTGCAGTTAAAGGGGGGGTCCCACTGCCCCATCACGTCAAAGTAGCCCCTGCAGAAGTCTGGGGTGGGAGGTGGCTCGGAGGGGTCCAGCTGTTCCCCGAGGCTGGAGTGGTTTCCTCCCGAGAGCACCACAAAGCTCCCCAGCTGCTGGCCAGCTTTCTCCTGAGCCCGACACACCAGCGTGAGAAGGTCCGCCACCAAGTAGCCGAAGAGCAGCCGAATAAAGCCTTCCATTCTGCCTCCCAGCCCGGGCTCAGCGATGCTGCCGCCGCCGCTCGAGCTGCTGGATGCTGCGCTGCGCCAGGAGCTGAACATAAAGGGGCTCCGTCAGGGGCCGGGCGGCCGCTCCGCCCGCGCTCGGCTCCAGCACCACGGACAGCCCCGGCCGGGCCGGGCAGGGTCGGCCGCCCCTCAGGGTGCGCAGCCCGTCCCCGCTGCGCTCCCAAGGAGCGAGAGCGCGGCACTTGTGGAGCGGAGCGCGCGTGAGAGGGAGCGCGGGAGGAGAAGGAGGAGGAGAGGGAGGAGGAGGAGGAAGAGGAGGAGGACCAGAGGGGGGTGGAGGTGGCGGCGGCGTGCGGGGCACCGCGCCGGGCTGGAGAGAGGGGCGTGGAGGGGCCGGCAACGGGAGGGCTGAGGCGAGGGCGCTGCAGGGGCGGGGAGGAGGAGAGAGGGCGAGCGAGGAGCNGGCGAGCGGGGAGCCTCCCCGCGCCGCCGGGGCACCCACCGCCCGCTGCCCGCGCTGCCCCTGCACAACTCCCTCGGAGAGCCGCAGCCGGGCTGCCAGGGCAAGGCGAGAAGGGCTGGACGGGCTCGCCGCGGCATCCAGCGGGAGGGGAAGGGAGATGCGCCGTGAGGGAGAGCGCGGTGCTGCCCGGCGAGCACAGCCCGCTGCGCGCCAGGGA